>OX578136.1:111707627-112307627 GCA_951213105.1 Amaurobius ferox
GTGTATTTTATTTTATTACTGATAAAGTGCTGTTTTGCATACTTATATTCCCACAATATGTATTATGATTACCAATCCTTCTTCTGAGGTTGAAGAATATTCTTGCTGTATCTTTATTCCAAATTGTGCAAGAATGCTTTCATTGAATTCCACTTAAAGGTAATTACCTGATCTGAAACCAATCAATTCATTTTGAGCAACTCACGTAATATGATCATATTTTAATGGTTTTGAAAATGGTGTTCGAAATATTACAGTCAAAATTGAAGTCTCCCCAAAAATTTAAAATGTTAATGACTAACAGTAATTTATTTACTACTAATTACTATAATCCTACCTTTTGATGCTCATTTAAATTTTAGAAATGTTTGTTCAAAAACCGTTTTGATTCGGTAATGTGATCGAGTATAACACTTTTAATTGAAATTAAGAGTGACATTGCATTGGTGGCAAGAAAATTAATAAATATTAGTAGCTTTTTTTAAACACTGAAATATTTCGCAGTTCTCTTGTAAGAGCTTCTGGGTCACCTAAGAGGACATGGCCCCTAGTTTAAGAAACACTAATCTAGACTATTTTTTGAGCAAATACTTTAAACTTTAGAAACTAATTAGAACTAGTACTGGAACAGATGTAGTGTAATCTCTTTTTTATTCTTGGACACTTTAAGTGAGATTCTGGCAATTCATGCTATGATTTGGAGAACATTCCATCCTGGCAACCTTTTCCGCGTCTTTTATCGCCAAGATAAAAATCGCAAAATTCCATTCTAGTAATCCTTACGCGTCTTTTGTCGCCATTTTGTCGTCTTTAGTCGCCCTTTTGTAGCGATTTGCGCAACAATTGATATGCAGAAATTCAAACATAGACATGCACTCACTAAAAACATCACAGCATCCGGCCCCGCTGGCTGTCGGATGTCACACGTAGCAACAGCTGTTTGTGCAACAGGTGCTCTGTGGCTCATAGAGAACAACATGAAAATCAGAAAATTTTTTTATTTTTACCTTGGCGACAAAGGACGAGAAAAGACGCGGAATGGGCTGCCAGAATGGAATGTTCTCCAAATCATAGCAGGGATTGCAAGAATCGCACCTAAAATCGAAATGAATGAAAAAGGGATTATACTACACCTGTACCCTAGTCCTTATTATAACGATTAAATAAGTTCAGGACGTTATATTTTTTAATAATTCTTGATGAAAATTTTTGTGGTTTGTTCTGAAATCACTGAAGTTGGTCGAAAACCCAGGCCGCCCGGCTTATCCTAAGATATAGAGCAGAAGTTGGTGTAAGATCACTGAAGTTGGTGTAAGATCTGAGAAAGACAGTTGGTCGGCCAGATACAATAATCGAAAAGTCGAACTACCGATGATGCAGGACATTTTGTTAGAACGCAAGGCAAATTAAATTTATTTTTAATATTAGTTCGCAATTAGCATTAGCATATTGTGTCACGTAACTTGATATAACCCATTACGGCATTCAACTGCCGTTTAAATTATGAGATTGTACGTCACTAATCAACACAAAAATTGTTATCAAAACAATAATTTAGCGTTTTTAAATTATGTAATTTTTACCTATTTCTGAGAGGAAAAAGTGATTGAAGACACAGAAATTCAGCATCTGTATAACAGTATCAAAACCGAGTAGAGAACAAAACTGTGTAATGCTGCAATACCATGAAAGGGGTGATAATGACTAAGAATAGAGACACATTGGCGAAAAATCAAGACATATAAGTTAATATAATTGAAGGTATGAAGTTCGACAACCATGGTTGAAGTAGAATTCCATTTCAATCTTATCACATACTTCATAATTATATGATATACATAGAAGAATATACAAGAAATAATATAGAAGCATAACATACATATATTTAGAAATTTAAAATAAAAATATATATAGATAATATTTTTTCTTTACTGTCGAAGTCTAATATAATTATTGTATATTTTGTGTCTTGGGAAGTGACTAACTTATCTTTCTACAAATTATATCTATATTGCTCTAAAATAATAATAAAAATAAAGACCTTTTAAGCATAGAGGAAATGGGGCAAATCGATATATAGGGGCAGGTTGATATGATAGAATTTGTGTACCATAGCCATCTTTAACTAAAATGTCCGTTCATTTCCTCCCTTGTCTATTATTAAAAAGTGGAAACCACGATACACCCACAAAAGATGTTATATATCGCCATCTAGCGGCGACAACTAGAACAAGATGAAGATTTAAAAATCGTAGACAATGTGTTATACATTGCTTGCTTAATAGAAATTCCAGCATTGCTCAGAGTTATTGTTAAATTAAATGTGATTTGAATTTGTATACAATAAGATGTAAACAAACATACATTCTTTATAGATATCAATATGAAATTTTTAATGAAAACATATGAAAATTTTAAATATATAGTACTATATACAAAGTATACAAACCACGGCCAATATTGCCATGTTTGATTGTATCAACTGGCAGTTATGGTTCTTTTTTGATCAATCACTCATAATAGAGTTTAATAGTTTAATTTGTACCGAAATTATACAAGCATACAAACTTTCTTTAAAAGTCAATATCTTTTTAATTATTAAGAACAAGATAGATTTAAAATGTTCGCACTTCAACCTAGGTATGGTGACAGTTTAATTTGTGCCAAAATTATACATGTATACAAACTTTCTCTGTAAAGTATCTCTTTAATCTTTATTTAATCTTTTTCATCTTCTGTTTTAATCTGCTTTAATCCATTTCTCCCGAAAATTGACTACCGAGAGAAATTCAAAAACACTTAAACAGTCTCTCCTGCTATTGATATACAAAAGGCACTGCACAATAAACCATAGTTAAAGCTAGATATTAAAATTTAAAAATACAATGAAATCAAAGTCAAACAAATTATAAAACAAGATCAAAATTAAATAAATATAACGGATCCTCTAAGGTGAAACGCGTACTCAAATGGGAAAACAACGTTGTTTAGATGATAACTAGCTATATATACATACATATATATATATATATATATATATATATATGTGTGTGTGTGTGTGTGTGTGCGTGTGTGTGTATATATACATATGGCAATTGATAGCGTACATGGTTTCGGACAGTCACTTGTGGACATAATACCTTTACCACTACAGCTAGTAAGTACTTGCTTAACTGTTTAAATAGAATTAATGAATCTCTTAAATTTAGGAATTCAGGATATTTCATTTTGAACAATAGTTTTGATTTAGTAAATCACCTTAGCAAGCTTCCACAAATTCTTGGTTTCCATACCTTTGATTTTAAAGACCTATTCAGTAATATTGTCATTAAAGATTTATATAAAGTTATTATCTCTCTTTATCATGACTATCTATCTTCCAATAATGTTGCATTTAATGTGAAAAACTTTCCTATGCTCTTGCACTTTGTGTTATACAACAATTATATTATCCAAGGTGATAACATTTATTTACAAACATCTGGAGTACCACAAGGTGGCTGTAGTAGTAGTATACTCGCTAACTTATATCTTTATTATTATGAATGTCATTTTAACTCTAATTCATATATTATATATAGATATGCTGACGACTTAATTTGTATTATCATTAATGATTCCAATCCAATTAATATTGATTTTTACCCATCTAACCTAGAATTAATTCCTAATGAACCTAGCTTTAGTCAAACTGTAAATTTTTTAGACCTAAATTTAGATACCCTCAATAATCATGTAATCACCAATCTATATGATAAAAAAAATTCTTACAACTTCACTATCATAAAGCTGCTATCATATCAATCTTGTAATTCTATTCAATTGTTTAGAAACATCATTTTAAACCAGCTATTTCGAATGCATCGACTTTCTGATCCTCGGTTTCACATTCTCCACATCAATAATCTTAAACGCATTTGTCAAAATTACCAATATCCGGAAGTATTTGTAAATAATATTATTAATATGTTCAAATATACCACGTAATAATTTTACACATGCATTATTTATCTTTGATTGGATAACTCAATTTTGAGAATTCACCCATTCTTATCACCTAACTTACCAATTGGCCTGAGTCTAATACTGTTTACCATTTTCGAATGACTATTTTCCACTTATCATGAGTCCTATACTGATTACTATTTTTAAAAGTCTCCATACATATTATGTATCGTTCAAATGTATTCATTTCGGTGCCCACTCGCATTGACGAGGTGAGGTGAAATGCTCAGTCGCTTATTCAACTTACACGTGGTAACAATGCTTGTGAGTTCATATTTCTGTTCGAGGAGGTATTATTTTTCTGATTTGTAATTCAATTGATTTATTTTTCTCCTTCCACTAGCCAGTAGACAGTTCCAATGGTGTCTATAGGTAAATACTATCGCCATTGTCAGAAACTGGCTATTCTATCGGTTTTAATTCGAATTGTATGGCTGTCTTGATGAGAATGCAATTTCGAACTAACCGCCATATTTTGTGTAGTTTCAATTGATTGTTCTCTATGTCTTAATCTTTTATCTTGAGCTAATTATTATTGCCTTTTCTCATTTTTGCCGTGTTTTCTTTTTATTTTTATTTATATTTATATACTTTTAATTGTGAATTTTGTATCCTAATATTCTTCTCATCCCCCTTTCCATTGTAGTGATATGTTACCTTCTATTTTTATCCTTAGTCTTGGTCTATAGTTACTCATTTGTAACAGATATGTTAGAGATGGGTTTTTTTGTACATACAGTAGTTTATGAATAATTTTCGATTAAAATCTTTCAATTTTTATTTATAAATCCATTATGTTATTAGCTGCTTTGCGCAATATCATGATGAAAGTTTTATATTCTGTATTATTATTTTGTGTTTTATATTTTGTTTTCTATACTGACACCTATTACATCTTTTAATTGTACATTTACATTTATTATTTACTTCTGAATTCAACCATCTACTTTTTATATTTGCAAAAAACTTTTTAAAAAAAAGGTAAAACCTGTTGTAAAGCTGCATTTGCGCTTATTACAGAGTTTATTCTCTTTTTAATTTTAATTTCATTTTATTTTGATTATTATTATCGCTAACGCATTTCTATACTTTAACTACAAGCCCATCTATGTCTTAACATGACCCTCTATGGATATTGTTTTTATTTAGCTAATTCTTTCATTCCTTCAATTGATTGATTTTGGTATGTCTTCACATTTCGCATTTTGGAGTATTTTGGTTTGAGTTCTCTCATCGCTTTTATGATTTTTTCTGCGGGTTATTGCTCTTTTTGGTAGGTTTCACACTCGATTCTCAAACTCGTTTTACATGTGTGTGTATAGTGCTGACATCTCTCAGCAGGCATTAGAGTTTATTGTGTTTTTTTGTGTTATTTATTTCTCTATCATTTTGTTAACCCAGACGTCAATATATTTTATTGCTTATTTTTACATTTTAATCTAGACATGTATTTCCACTATATGTGGCACTCTTTGGCCTGCAGTTGTAGGGATTCAGTCAGACACACACGTATTAATGGCTTTGCATATCTTCCATTCCGGATAATTATGACTATTTGTCCACACTTCGCTTATTTATGAATCTTTCGTATGGAAATCTCATTTAGATCTTATCTACTACGCTTGTTTTGTTACTCTCCGAAATTTCGTTTCAATTCTTTATGGTATTATTTTTAATTTGAAATTCGAACCTGACAAAATAGTTTTTGAAGGGGTTTATATTGGGAATTTTAATTAAAATTCGTGGTGTAAATTTTATTCATTACCTAGTGTCCGGTCTATTTTTATTATGAATTGGGATAATTATAGATCGACAAACATTGCCAATTTAGCGTTATAGACGATTTGGAAGAATACCATACCTGCTCTCAATTTAAATCATATTCCTTCAATAGATGCAATAATCTTAGGTGCAAAACTTGTCCTTATGCTGACCCATTACAAATTAATAATGATTCCACTTCACAAAAATTCTGCAAAGTTTTTAATTGCATATACAAACTTAATTGTACTATTTGTAACTTATCCTATATTGGCCAAACCAGCAACCCTTTACATCTGAGAATGAATGTCCACAGGGATCATATTAAAAAATTTGACCATAAAGTCTTTAATGATCTCCCTACTAAAAATCAATTTGAATATCAGTACTTTGCTACACACGGATTTAAAAATGTATCCCTTCATATTTTAGATATTAAAATTTCACTCACTGATAGATTAGTATTTGAAAATTATTACATTAAAAAATATAAAAATCTCTTCCCCTATGGCTTAAATCAAATTTATAATAATAATAATGTTGTTAACAATAGTTTTGAATACAATTCTAATAAATCTTCAGTATATAAACATCTTTTTCAATATTCAAAGTCATCAACGTCTAGTAAAAAGAGATATAAGCGTGGCAAAGGAAAAAGTAACTTAAGTAAAACTATTGATTACAATGCAGACATTTTGAAATTACAATATAATTATTCTCAAACTTTCAATTTTCTACCTGTTAGAACTTGGTTATATAAAGTCAGAAAATGCAAATTAAGTATTGTTTATACTAATTTTTTAAAATTAAAATTAACTCATGAGTATTTTAAACATTTATTTTATGATTTGCTTCTTTCACGTACAAATTTCTTAAATTACCACCTTCTCCATTCACCAAATCCACATACTAAAATAGCTTACTGTGTAATTTCTTTTAAACACCCTATTCTTAATTCTCTTAACTTCAATAATTTATTTGCAAAACATCAACACTTGTTACCCGTAAAAGAAATTAAAATACAAAAATCCTTCAAATATAATTTACCAATTGGTAGAACTATATACAATTACAATGAAGTTTCCAGGACATTAAACTCCGATGACCTTACATCATGTGTATGCAGCAATAAAAATCTTGCCCTTTATGTCAACTCCTCTCATGGACACATTATTACTGGGGATCTCAGTATAGTTCAGGATGATATACTTAGGGATATTATGAATAAAGGGTCTAAATTTCGCATTCCATTCTGCCTTCACCCTAAACAGCTTCTTCAGTCTATATTATTTGATTTTGATAAATTCATATATTAACTTGCTTGTTCACATTCCATTCCTATTGAAGCATTCCATCTATGGAAGCATACTACCTTACATCTACTTCAAAATGTTATATTATAAACATTAAATTAACGAAGCCTAGGTGCCCTTCTAAACAACTCCTATCTGCTATTAAAGAACTACAACAACATTTTGTCATAACTTATATAGATAAAGCTTCCAATAATTATGCCATCATTTGTAAAAAATATTATGTTTCTCTGTTACAGAATTACTTAAAAAATAATCAGATTTTTAAATCCATTAATAATCAGTCTATCAAAATCAAAACTAAAATGCTAATATTATATACACAATTAAATATTAATTGTAAATTTTTTAAATTTCCTTATGTTACTTTGGTTCCTAAATTCCATAAATCACCTCTCAGTTTTAAAACAGTCACTTGTGGACATAATACCTTTACCACTACAGCTAGTAAGTACTTGCTTAACTGTTTAAATAGAATTAATGAATCTCTTAAATTTAGGAATTCAGGATATTTCTTTTTAAACACTAGTTTTGATTTAGTAAATCACCTTAGCAAGCTTCCACAAATTCTTGGTTTCCATACCTTTGATTTTAAAGACCTATTTAATAATATTGTCATTAAAGATTTATATAAAGTTATTATCTCTCTTTATCATGACTATCTATCTTCCAATAATGTTGCATTTAATGTGAAAAACTTTCCTATGCTCTTGCACTTTGTGTTATACAACAATTATATTATCCAAGGTGATAACATTTATTTACAAACATCTGGAATACCACAAGGTGGCTGTAGTAGTAGTATACTCGCTAACTTATATCTTTATTATTATGAATGTCATTTTAACTCTAATTCATATATTATATATAGATATGTTGACGACTTAATTTGTATTATCATTGATGATTCCTATCCAATTAATATTGATTTTTACCCATCTAACCTAGAATTAATTCCTAATGAGCCTAGCGTTAGTCAAACTGTAAAATTTTTAGACCAAAATTTAGATACCCTCAATAATCATGTAATCACCAATCTATATGATAAAAAAGATTCTTACAACTTCACTATCATAAAGCTGTTATCATATCAATCTTGTAATTCTATTCAATTGTTTAGAAACATCATTTTAAGCCAGCTATTTCGAATACATCGACTTTCTGATCCTCGGTTTCACTTTCTCCACATCAATAATCTTAAACGCATTTGTCAAAATTACCAATATCCGGAAGCATTTGTAAATAATATTATTAATAATTTCAAATATACCACGTAATAATTTTACACATGCATTATTTATATTTGATTGGATAACTGAATTTTGAGAATTCACCCATTCTTATCACCTAACTTACCACTTGGCCTGAGTCTAATACTGTTTACTATTTTCGAATGACTATTTTCCACTTGTTCTGAGTCCTATACTGATTACTATTTTTGAAAGTCTCCATACATATTATGTATCGTTCAAATGTATTCATTTCGGTGCCCACTCGCATTGACGAAGTGAGGTGAAATGCTCAGTCGCTTATTCAACTTACACGTGGTAACAATGCTTGTGAGTTCATATTTCTGTTCGAGGAGGTATTATTTTTCTGATTTGTAATTCAATTGATTTATTTTTCTCCTTCCACTAGCCAGTAGACAGTTCCAATGGTGTCTATAGTTAAATACTATCGCCATTGTCAGAAACTGGCTATTCTATCGGTTTTAATTCGAATTGTATGGCTGTCCTGATAAGAATGCAATTTCGAACTAACCGCCATTTTTTGTGTAGTTTCAATTGATTGTTCTCTATGTCTTAATCTTTTATCTTGAGCTAATTATTATTGCCTTTTCTCATTTTTGCCATGTTTTCTTTTTATTTTTATTTATATTTATATACTTTTAATTGTGAATTTTGTATCCTAATATTCTTGTCATCCCCCTTTCCATTGTAGTGATATGTTACCTTCTATTTTTATCCTTAGTCTTGGTCTATAGTTACTCATTTGTAACAGATATGCTAGAGATGGGTTTTTTTGTACATACAGTAGTTTATGAATCATTTTCGATTAAAATCTTTCAATTTTTATTTATATATATATATATATATATATATATATACACACACACACACATATATATATATATATATATATATATATATACACAAAAATAACTCTTCGGCAGTCGATAAGTAGCTGCATATTTCAGAAATGTAGTTGGAATTTTTATGAATGCCTGTAATTGTGTCTTTTGATATCATTTCGATGAAATTGTCAAAAGAGTAACTGAAAAAAATGAGCAAAGGTTGCATAATGTTCTACAGTGTACCAAAGCAAGAAGAAACACATTTGGATAAAATGCACTTATGGCCTTGGATAAATGGCCCTTAGAATAGAACATAGTTATTTACATCATTAAATTATATGTTTTACTGTTCATGAGATGGAAGTTACATACATTATATATTTTTGTAATCAGCAGTGCTTATTTTACTTTTTGAGCTACTAAACGAAAAATAGATATTTTTAATGTTTATTGCGTCTTGGTTCCCTTTCCTCTCTTGTTGGCTCATCAATTTAGATTATATATGATCATATCTGCATTCTACGCCCTGCTGTGTGTGAGCTAAGATTCCACTGTATAATTAAATAAAATCCAGCTGCATTTTCTCTTTATCTCTTGCGAAATACAACCATATACTAACATTCATTGTGAAATCAAATCTTCCGCTCTTGGCAATGTTCTTGTCTTATCAGAGATCGCTTCACGGTTATTTTCGAGATGAATTGTAGCCATACATTTTCTTGTAATTGAATTTATCCCGATTAATTGTGAAAACGCAATGCCATGGAGTTAGAGCCTGAGCTGTGCCTGGGTGTTGCCATCTGGCAGTAATTATGATAAACTGCCATAATATCAACCCGCTATATCAGAAATATTAATCAGTATTAGATGTGATTAAACAATTCAACTTCTCATAACCAGAGATAAACATCTCTCTGAAATTGTTTATCTCGGATTGGTAATGGTTTATAAGAAACACTTTCGTAATAGAATAAGTTTATTATTATTTTTTAATTCATAGTTTTATTAATGATTATGTTTACTTTTTCATACTATAGAATGTAGTATACAGAAAATATTGTTTTCATGAACATTTTCGATTTCGAGATTTTGATGCATATATATATTTTCGGACCTTCTGAACACGTTTTGACTATTTTAGAGTGATGTCTGTCTGTCTGAGGTCGATTTCTTGTGTACACAATAGCTACCACAAATTAATGGGCTTTGATGAAACTTTGTATCCAACGTTGGTTTTTTTTTAATTCGAGCGAAAACTTCAAAATGTATTCGAAATTTTGTATTTACTTAACATGGCTGCATAGAACAAAATTTGATATAAGTATGCATAAAGCGATTATTTATGGCTTAATTATCACGAAATTTAACAGTTTTAATTATTCTAGTGAAAAATAGAAGCGATACCATTTTTGTGTTCCTAACGGCAGCACTGAAACCTTCCACTCAAACTGCATAATACATGGACGACTCCATGCATTCCTTATTATAATCATGGACATCAGCACAATATCTATCATAACAAAAACATACTATAAGTATAAAGCACGAAATATAAACCAAACATTGCCAATGATATTTATCAAAACATTCGAGCAAGTCGAACAACACCTTCAAGAATACGTACTTGATGCAAGTTACGTTTTCAAGCACTCTCGTCATATTTTATTATCTAAAATTTTGTTTTAACTGTAGAATACCGATTTCAATCTAAATCGAACGCATATTTCGATTTCCTCAACTGAGCATGCGTAGTTTTGCATAAAATGGTCATGTTAAACAAATCGAACTTTATTTCGCAATTTGCCATATCGAATGAATAATTTCTTTATGCAAATCGAATAAAATTTAGATATTTCTCAAAATTACATACGCATTCTGAGCACAATGCTACCATAGTACGCTGAAACTATATTTTTGAACTTCGCTTAAGAAGTTACTTTAGCATACAAAATATTGTATTAATCGAACAAAAAGAGTGGTACTTCTAAATGCTCAGTGACTTCACGCATGACACTTAGTATTTTTACTTTCCTCATATATATAATGTATAAGGAAAGTATATATATTGTCACCGGGTCGAAAATTCGAATTCGAGTTTTCGACGGGAGAGCACGTTTCAAGCATCCCTGATCACGAATCAAACATTTTTGAAGTGATGTCTGTGTGTGTGTGTGTGTGTGTGTGTGTGTGAAAGTATGTATGTGTGTGTGTGTCAGTGAGTCTGTGGAGACGATAACTGATGAACGAATGGACCGATTCGAACGAAATTTGGTACAAAAATCACAATCCATAGACACTGGAAGCCTATTGTTTTTATATGCAATCGAATGTTCAGAATCCCCCTAAATTTTAGAGTGAAATTTTGAAAAAATCGTCAAAACTGAAATCCGCTAATAAAGTTACGCAAATAGACATTTCTTATGTAATTTTTCATTAATGATTGATATAAATTTTAGAACGCTAACATGAACCATTCTCGAGATATTGCACATTTTTCAAAAAAATTATCAAAAAGTCATATAAAAAAATATATATTTCTTATTGAGAAATATGTTCACTTTTCATATGTAATACCATGCGATAAATTGGGTGACATCATTCTCGTGGAACTAGCTCGTTCCATTCAGGAAAAAATATACTTTGAGTAATACTTTTGTATTTGAACGCCAATACTCATTTATCTGCTGTAAGAATAACTTATTTCTCCGTCCATAACGCTTGGCAAGATTTTGGCGACGAATTTGGCGGAAAGTTGCCAACTTGGCGATATTTTTAAGTGTTGTCAAATTAACAAAAATCTCGCCAAATGGATAAAAATGACGCTAAATCAATGAAAATGGCGACTAATTGAAGAAAATTCAATATCTCAGAAAGAATATAAGTATCTACTATAAGAATAAAAATTTTTTAACTGTAAAAGTAGTAAATTCATTGCAATATATAAAGAAAGTCATGTGTTGCCCACATCAGATTTTTTAAAATACAATTGCAGCATTTTTTTATTATTCCCATATAACGTTCTTATTATGATTATTAACCGGGCTGCCCAGCTCACCCAAGGGATATGAAACAGTTACAACGGTCGGCCGAGAAAAACACAGAAATAACAAAAATGAAACAACATACAAAATATAACAGTAACAGAACTAATAAAACACACACGCACTTACACAAAAACAGGTTCAGGTACAGCCAGATGGTTGCCGGGCACATCCCTCCCAAGTGGGAGATGCAAGAAAATTAAAGACTACCCATTAAAATTCTATAATTTTATCGCATTTGGTGTCAATAGGTGTATTTAATACAGCAATAAGTAAGTATTTAGTTGCGCATTTAATGTTCACACTGTACATGACGCAGTTATGTTTAAAAAAAAAACTATTCATTGTTTTCATTTTGTAACATTTTTTATTTCCTCCAAATTTGATTTCAATTTGTGGAATATTTTGTACGAGGAAGCTATTATATTGATTTTGTACAGATAAACGGACAGATGGACGGAAAGATTAATTGTTGTTTTTCTTTATTAACCTCCTCGAAGACGTTCAGATTTTTATTTCGAAGAAAGGTGTTTCAACACGAAACCAATACTTTCCGCTTGGTAAAAAAATTAAACAATATAACACAGAAAACTCTACATACATCACTTATTATATTATCCGTAGACCTAAGGGGCCATCTTACATCCTTAATCACTTAATTGCATGCATTATTCATAAGCCGTAATGACCAGTCATTATATCGTCATAATGTCATCCGACTATATATTTTAATCAGACCCGTTGAGGAGGACCTTTTGTTTGTCACCAATAGCTGTAACATGGCACAAGAGATAAAACAGAAATCTGATAATAGAAATTTTATATGAGGATATAACCAGCTTTAAGGCTTAATGACTCCCTACATGTTGAATTTACGTCTCGGCGTGCATATCTATAGCCAAGATGCATATATATCTATAACCATCTAACAGATGTCTTTAAAGAATATTTTTTGTAACATCCATGTTACAAATTCGTTACTCCATGTCATTGAAATTGACTCAATTTTAACTAGTAGGCGTTTGGATCCAATGATGCCATTATTGGCTTGATTATACTTAATTAGATGACGTGGCATTACTGAGAAATGACTTATTCTAAATGCAATCTTAGGGTTTCAATCTATTAGACTGTAAATGAAAAGATAACTCATTTTATATTTAACCATATTTCAAATTTTCGAATTTTAAATGATCAATAGCTCAAATTACTGAATATCTTAAATACGGAACATGCCAACCTCCTATAACTGTACTTTTTCTGATCTAAAAATGCACTCCATTTTGCAACATGAATGAAAATCTTTTACAAAAATTTTAAAAAAAAATCCTAGAAAATTAAAAAAAAAAAAACTTGGGAATGATAACAAGTAAAGTGTTTCGTTTATTTTTTTTCTATTTTTCTATTTATCATTCTACAAGTGAGGTGAGCCCCAATAATGGATAGAATACGAATATATTAAAAAGTCGAGTTTATGCTCGTGCTCTAAATATTTTTATCTCACACTATAAAACATTCTGCAACCTTTGCAATTTTTTTGAGCTACTTTGTTGATAATTATTGGCAAACTATAAAAAAAAAACACTTACAGGCATTCATGAAAATTTCAGCTTCATTTCTGAAATATTCAGCTAATTATCGTCTGCCAAAGCGTTATTTTTGTATATATATATATATATATATATATATAAATATATATATATATATATATATATATATATATATATATATATATAATTATTATTTACTTTTGAATTCAACCATATACCTTTTGATTTTCAAATATTTGCAAAACACATTTTTAAAAAAGGTAAAACCTGCTGTAAAGCTGCATTTGCGCTTAGTGCAGAGTATATTATCTTTTAAATTTTAATTTATTTTGTTTATTATTATCGCTAACGCATTTCTATACTATAACTACCAACCCATCTATGTCTTAACATGGTCATCTATGGATATTGTTTTCAGTCTTGCTCTATGGAGATGTTGTTGTTGTTGTTGTTGTTGAGACCCAGACCGTCCGACCTACCAGAAAGGTGTAAGGTAACTGTTTGGACGGCCGGGAATTGCCACCCAATTTAGACCGGAACCCAGTGGGGGAGGCATCCACAGGGACCGTACCCTCCTTCCCCTACCACCAACCTCTCCGAAGGTCTTACGGACCCACATGTTTAACGTGATCGTACTCCGCGTGAACACGGCGGCAGTTTTGGCAGTGGCAGGAATCGAACCCGGGCCTACCGAGTGCAACTCCAGCGCGCTATCCAATGGGCTACCGCGCCCGCTCTATGGAGATGTGTTTTTTTTGTACTTACCATAGTTTATGCATAGTTTTCGATTAAAAAATTTCAATTTATATATATATATATATATATATATATATATATATATATATATATATATATATATATATATATATATATATATATATATATATATATATATATATATATATATATATATATATATATATATATATATATATATATATATATATATAATAATTTGAACAGCAACTCAAAAATCCTAACTTAAAAAAAATGCCTACATAATAAAAAGAAGTATTAAATAGAGAATCATCAATCAAATGGGAAAAAATGCAAATTATTAGTCATCAGCTAAAGATAATCAACAAATATCAATGGAATGGAATCGATAATTGAAAAACAAACAAAATCTAAGCATTAAAGCTATACACGTAGATAAGCGCTATGCCTAAACAAATGAATTGTTCATTTTGAAAAGACTCTTCGTCAGAGTCAAGTATTTAATCAAAATGAACACAAAATGTGTGTTTCTGATTTTAGAGATAGATTATATCTATAAACTCTAAAAACTTGGACTACACACATAAAGATAGAAAAATAATAAAGAAAACAAAAATACCTAGAATAAAAAAACTGCAAGTGTACCATTGGAGCCCAAAATGTGTAACCATTGGAGCCCAAAATGAAAAGACCAGTGTTGCCAATTGCAAAGTTTAAAAGTAGAGGTCCACTGTTGTCAATCGTGTGAAACAAATAACAGTAATGCGAAAAGCAATAAAAGATGATATTCTACAGTAAGAGCTACAAAAGAATGGGGCGTATGATCGAAAACAATGAGGCTAATATATAAGTGGATGTAAATACAATGTAATGTTAAATCAAGAGAATGTTGATGTCTGGCTAATATAAAATACAAAGAAGAGAATTCAGGAATATTCAGCTAATCCAAACTTTTTAACAATACCATTTACTTAATATTTATATAAATTGCTGGTAATTTTTTGATTATTTATATGCTTAGCATGAAATTTGTTATCTGATAATCTATAAATTCTAAAAAGTTAATTAAGGAGATAATACTTCTAAACATTTTTAGGGTAATATTATATTTTTCAAAAATTTCTAAAATAAGTTTATAAAGATCATTAATATCAATATTGTTGAACAAATCTTTAAAATCGAAGGTATGAATACTATGGATATTAGTAAGAGTTTTATCTGATAATCTATAAATTCTAAAAAGTTGATTAAGGATAATACTTCTAAACATTTGAATCGAATTGCAGGAATTAAATGGTAATATTTCATTAATGTTGAAATTAAAATAGTCTTTTTTATCATTTAAATTAGTAACAATTCCAAGAGTTGGTTCAATAATTAGATTTAAATCCCAAAAATTAATAGTAGTACTAATAGTAGCTTCATTAGGAATTAATTCTAAATTATCTGGATAGAAATCTATATCTATGACATAATTTTTAGTAGATACTAAACAAACCAGATCATCAACATATCTGCAAATTTTATAATCCATTGAAGCAAAAGACAGTTCAGAATGATAAAGATATAAATTAGCTAACATACTGCTACTGCAACCACCTTGTGGAACCCTTGAGACTTGTAAGTATAATTTATTTCCTTGAAAAACATAATATATATATCGTGAAATTAAGTAATTTTTTTAAAATGGAATGATGAATATTTTAGGATAATATTATATTTTTCAAAAATTTCTAAAATAATTTTATAAAGATCATCAATATCAATATTGTTGAACAAATCTTTAAAATCAAAGGTGGATCAATACGATGGATATTAGTAAGAGTTTTTAATTTCTTAACTAATTCAAAATTTATGTATATATATATATATATATATATATATATATATATAATTCATATTATATATATATATATATATATATATATATATTATCACAATTATCAGAAACCTTACTCCCTATTACGGACAGCAGTTTTCTCTGAAACTTTCAATCACATGCTTGCAAATGTTTTACAGTGATAAATGATGATGTGTGTGTGTATGTAGTTTGTAGCCGGAAATCTAAGTGTAGTACGAGCATGAAATTTGGTACATATGTACTGCAGGACCTAAATAACTGCACCCGAAGTTCTTTTCTTAAATTTCAAAATAGTTTTAGTTATTTTATATTTTAGGTTATTATCCCACAAATGCGTTACTTAGCAACCTAGTAATAATACACTTTCGTTTCTTCTCGCCGCGATGGCAACTAATTTTTTGTCCTATCTCCAGCAACATGTGCTATTCTATCTCAAATGCAGAACTTACATGAATACGTGAGATTGCGCTTCTTGCTTGTCCTGAAGAAGGGAGAAGATCTTTGCCTCGGAAACCGGTAGATTCTTATATACTGGTGCCTGCTGTATATTTACAAAGTTTTTATAACATTTATTTTTATCACAGCAGTTATTTAGCGTTTTTCGATTGTATTTAAATTAGTCTCATTCATTTATTCATTTCATGATCATTAAGCACTCCAAATGTATTGCAATTTTATTTTTGATAATTAAAATTTTATACAGTTGACTAACATAAAAGTTGTTAAATAATTTCAAACTTAATCGTGAATAATCCAACTGTAAAATTGTAAAATGAAACATTTAATAATCTAAATCATAACATTGCCGACGTCGATATGATACAGTATCGATGAAGACTGTTCCTGTTTTGATACATCACTAAACAATACATATCGATACAAAATATCTATGCACTGAATAAGCTGCCCAGTGCTAGTGTATATTACTGAGACCAGCAGGCATATATATTCTGAAGTAATACAAACAAAAAAAATCAATCATGCATAAAGCATTGATTATGAAACATTTTCGAACTGAAATGCAATTTTATTTAAACATCTCTAAAATTCGATACATTCGGCACTCATATTTTTTAATGCATCACAGTACTACAATAATTTATTAAACTTGGAAACTTAAAACGTCATCTAAAAAAGCAATGCTATGAATCGACTGCTTCTCTGTGTAAAATCAATGAATATTTCATTCATATCAATTATATTCCAGGCTCCCGAGTTAAATAATTTTACATGATAAAAATTCAGCAATTCTTATACAACTCATCTTACAATCGCTTAATTTTTTTTACATTCTGCATGCTATAGAAATTTAGCTACGTTGTAGGAATAATCAAAGTTTAGAGGTCATTTAAAATAAAAAATATTGTAATTTCGTGGGCTCAGAATTTAGAAAAACAGATAATACGCAAAAATACAGCGGTTTTATGACGGATGCAATCACTACTTTTACACAGCGAAAATAAAATCGATGCCATATTTTATTTTGCAATGAGCCACGTGATCTCTTCATATGTCATGGGTGTAATTATTATTTCAAATTTTATTTAAAACACTACTTAACATATTTTGCTAAAAAAATTTTTATACATTTTATGTGATAGTATGAGTACTTTCTAAAATTTTCGAAGCAATTGGAGAATTTTCACTTCGTTTAAAAAATGAAGTTCCATTGGGTTCAATGTTTTTCATTTTTCATTGTTAAATCCAAAATTAATTGGGTGATATTATTAATTTTACAGTCCCATATGTCCCACAGACCGTCACAACATACAGCGTGGCCATAATTAAAGTAGAAGTGTTTAGAGTCCGATAGTGAGAAAACTGTTGGGCCAAACTCAACCAAATTTGCAGTAAATACAATTTAGACTATGGGGTTTTGATTTTTAAAAGAAAAAATATAGTTCGGATTTTTGCCCCCGCGGGCCAAAGTGGAGCTCTAAGGTCCATTTTTGGAATAGAATAGGCATGGGAAATACCGAAAGGTAGCATTTTACATGCATTTTGAAAAGGACATCACATTTACATTTTATAGGTATTTAGTACATTTTATATTTACATTTGCATCTTACATGCACATACGTCTGACATTAATTTTTGACATTGGCATCATTTGCATGTGTGGTTCAATATGTTTTCCATGCATATGTTCCCAAATGTGCATTCTCTGAACAACATTCTCTACTGCAGAATGCAACAAATCTCCATTGATTTACTTGACGTACAATGTTATTCGGTCCTTCGAAGTGCTAAATTATCCACATCCCCTAAGATGTACCAAGCGCTTTACATGACCCCACAACCAAAAGTCACAAGGGGGTCAGGCGAACGGGGCTGGTCACTTCATAGGAAACGCTCGACTAACTATTCGGCTGTTTATAAAATGCTGTCGTAGTACGCGCAATCCAATATGAGGAGGTGCTCCATCCTGCATAAATATCGTAGATTCAAGACATCCACCCTGTTGAAGTTGATGCCGGCCGTCCAAATAGTTGCTCTTAGTCCTCTGGACGAGTCGGACGGTCTGGGTCTTCAACCCTGTTGAAGTTGCGAAATAACGAAGTTCAGCATCATTGTTCCATACTTCTCTGCATTGACGGAACTTTCTGTACTTCCTATGCCTATTTTACTCCAAAAATGGACCTACAGCGGCACTTTGGCCAGCGGTGGCAGAAATCCAAACTACTTATTTTTCTTTTAAAAATCAAAACCTCATGGTCTAAATCAGTGTTCCCCAAACTGTGCGCCGCGAAGTATAGTTGGGTGCGTCGCGAAAGAATTGAAATTATATTAAAAATGAGTAAAATATGAAATAAAACTCTTAATATAAATCATTAATATTAAAATAATATAAAGTCTTGCATGTTTGTTGCGTAGTGCTCGGTTCAATACGAATGTTAGTTTCCTTTAAAAAATTATATACCGTATATATATATATATATATATATATATATATATATATATAATGTTGAATTACATGTAATTATTATTAATACATACCCTTACGCTTGTTAATTCCTCCAACATATTCTATAATGAATTTACACTTATACGGTATTTTGGGTACAAAAGTGTTTTTAATGATCACAATTGGTACGTCTGTCATGTGTCGCTGGCAGTTGTTCTCATACGTTTTAATATTTATTAATTTTGATTAAAAAATTCATATATATATATATTTATATATGAATACATCCTGGTATATTTATTTTATTTATGTAAATATGTTATAAGTTAATTAAAAAATCTACTTACTCAATATAAATAAAATTCATGGAAAAAGCAAATACGAATGCAAAATTGTAAATTGATTTATTAACAGTCGATGATTCCCAGCATAAATGTTTAATTTTACACACGAAAATCAAGTGGCTATCAAGAGGAAGGGTTTTAAGTAGCATACATGAACTCTAGAAATAATTACTTGTTTTCTTTGAAGGAGAAAAACACCAACGTTTCTGTAACTATTTAAGATGAAATTTTTGGATTTCTAGACTGGAATGTTTAACAGAGATATTTACACATCTTAATAATCTTAGCACAATAATGCAAGGTGAAACTGAAAATATTTTTACTTCGACAGATAAACTAATTGCATTTCAGGAAAAAAAAAGCAATTTGGAAAACTAGAGCTAAAAATGGTAACTTTGAAATGTTTTCATTACTTGGTAAAACCAACATAAAAGAAATGACTACTATTGTAGTTGAGCATTTGACAATTCCGGAACAAAAATTAAACTATTATTTTCCATCACTGAATACAGAAGATTATGACTGGGTCCGAAATCCATTCATAAAAATTTTACCTGATATTGGTTGGAACTTAAAAGAAGATGAAGAATTGGCTTCTATTTCCAGTGATCGGGGACTTAAAATCAAGCATGCAGAATTACCTATTGATGCATTTTGGATTTCTATTAGAGAAGAATATCCCTCGGTAGCTTAAAAAACATTATCCATTTTGATGCAGTTTTCCACACCGTAGTTGAAATGGGATTTTCTTCACTCACACATTAAATGTAAAAAACGAGCGAGACTTCATTGCATTGAAGTTGAAATGAGGGTCTGTTTATCTGAAATACTTCCAAACATAGAAAATGTGGCGAAAAAACATCAAACCCATGTTTCACATTGATAATTTTTTTTATTTATCGAACAAAAAGTAAGTACTATACTTAATAATTTTCTTTAGGTTCATTTTTTATGTTCATATGTATAAATACTCATTATTTATGTTCGCATGTATATATTTATGTTCACACACACACACACACACACATATATATATATATATATATATATATATATATATATATATATATATCAGTGCGCCGCAAAATTTTCATTTGTTGTAAAGTGCGCCGCGAATTAAAAAAGTTTGGGAAACACTGGTCTAAATAGTATTTACTGCAAATTTGGTTGAGTTTGGCCCAACAGTTGTTTCACTATCGGGCTTTAAACACCTCTACTTTAATTATGGCCACCCTGTGCTAAAATTCTATTATGATGAAGTCATTTTCACCGCAGTTATCATGCAAACGGACAGACAGACAGACAGAATGAACATAGTCATAAACACTTTACAACTATGTTGGAAAGTGTTAAAAACTGGTTTATTCATGGGATATGTCCAATATAATCGTAACAATAGAATTAGGATTCTGTTTTCAGGAAAGCGGCGAATATGCTATCGCACAATTTCGATCCAATTGCTACTTCAATTTCAATCTTTTGTTTATGAAATTAAGAAATATTAATAATAAACGTTAGCATGCATGACGGCATCTTTAAATAATAAGTTATATAGAATTACATCTTAACTCGTGCAATAAATATGCTACATAAGATATCAATCCATAGAGTTAATGGGACTCCAGGGATGAATCGATTTTAAATCATGAGTTGGTCTAACTTTTATGACAAATAAAAAAAAACTTTAAATATAAGCGTTAGAATCCGTATCAATGTATTTTATAGCGAGATACTGATTGGCGTGCGCCATATTATATACGTTATACTCAATACATGTTCAATGACTTCATATGCCATCAGTGGCCTATTTTGATATTCAGTTTGGGGGGGGGGGTCAATTTTAAATATTAATCTCAAAGGATCTAAGTTAAAGGTGTGCACGGACTCGAGTTTGGCCTATGGCCATAGGCCCGACCTGAACTAACGAGCCGGGATCAGCCATTTTTATATAATTCGGGTCGGGTTGGGAGAGGTCAAAATAAATAAAAAAGCCAAAGATTCATCAATATTGAAATAGAAAAATTTGAAATTACATATGAAACAAAATTTTCCATTAACGAATTAAGTAATGAAAGTTCTCTCTGTACGGAGAGCGCAGATGGATAAATCGGAACCGGATACAGAAAAATTGTAATTTCAGATTAAAAAAATTAAAGACATATTTATTCGACATCATTCTGACTCTGGTAAATAATTTTAAAAATTTCTTGAGCTTTAACCCAAACCTTAATATTTTCGAGCCGGGAAAATTTTTTAATTAGACCCGTGTAGAACTCTAATCTCTAAACACCAGAGTTTTGATCTTAGCTTCTTCTGCTGGCTTCAGGAACTGGGATTTTTCAAAATTTGGAGATTTCGGATTTTACTGCATATGGAACATTTTCCTCCAATTGTAGTGATGCAATAGCCGAAGAATTTTTTTTTGAATTCTTAACTTCTAAAAATTTCTTACTTATTTATTTTATAATTATTTACTTTTTTTATTTGTTGGAGGTTAAAACAGGTTGTTTTTCGAATTCAAAACTACAAATTGAATGGGGATTCAGTAAAGATTTTTTTTCATCACATGTCTGTTTAGGAAGCATTTTAAAACTTTTCAATTTCGGGGAAAGGTGAACCCCCTACCTCTCCTCCCCCTAAATGCGCCCCTTTATGCCAGCGAGCGCCATTTACGCGAAATTGAATTATCCCAGCACAGTGGCCTGTATTTTTGGAAAGAGAAGCTCGAAATCTGTAAAAGCTCTTCAACCAAATATCAAAATTAGTATTATTGCACGAGTTATAAAACGCTGAAGAGGCATTTTTCATTGCCGTCAATGGAGCGAAAAATTATGTAGTATCTCTAGTCGATTTTATTAATCGAATGTTATTCGCCCATACAGCTTTTGATTTTGCTATTTAAGCTGCGACTTCTGTTCAGCAGATTTTAGTGTAGATGCTCAGCTCTTTACAATAGATAGTTATTACTCTTCCTTTATACCTAAGGAAAGTTCAAATTTTGAGATTCTAAGGAATTATCCATTTATTAACTATGCACATACTTATTCGAGAGTCAAATGTAGAGTTCTTAGCACAAGGAAGAAATCCATGAACTGCACTTATTATCTTTACGACTTGCTTTATTCATTGAGCCGTAACTACCAGTCATTTTATCGTCCCTACATCATCGGGATCAACCAACCGTTTAATCAAACTATGCTGAAGACCTTCTGTTTCAAATCAACAAATACGTATGTACTACACGGAAGACAGAAATTCTGAAAACAAATATAATAAGCGGTGTATGTAATTAGATATCTACAAATTGCACAAAATCACGCCTATTAATTTTATCTGAAACTACTTCGACGAGCTACACTCAATTAGCGTCCGTAAATCTAAAAGTAAGAAGCTTGGTAGTTGGCACACAAACAAGCCTCTACACTATACATCTCCATTCCAATTTATTTCCGGGCGATCGTTCATATCAGGATATTTAAACAGCCTCTGCACTCTGCAATGTGAGTCGACGGTATTTTTAGCCGGTTGCCCACGTCAGAGATTCTCTCTAATTCCAACTCCTAATCACTCACTCAGGTTAACAGGTTCGGGTGAATTCGGACAAATTGAAAAATAATCCTCCTAAAGTGCAAACTATATTTGAGCCAAGTGTGCATGAGTGACAGCCCATCCGAAAACAGATCTAATTGGTCAAGCCCCCTCCTCTTCCACAATAACTCACTCGACTCAATTTACATAACCCGCAAAAACATAAACCTTGATTTGCAAATGTTCAAAATCTTCTCTCTTGCAATTCCATTTTCACCCCGGAAAACGGTAAACGGTTATTTTATAAAGAAAACCACAATAAAGCTCTAGAAAAGTAGAACGTAGAGAAGTACTTAATCATACGTATGTCTTAATGATTGAGTGGAGTGAGAGACGCGTATAAAACAGAATCGTTGCACTTAAAGAGCAAAAAATTTTCGAACCACGTGTACATAAGTGACAACTGACGATCAAATTGGTCCAAACTCACCCTCCTTATAAATCACGCTAATCTAATTATCTATTCGTGCTACTTTGTTTTCACCAAGAAAGGCGGTATATGGCGGTTTTACAAAAATACCACATTCAATCTTTGATACGAAATAGCAAAATGTAGCTACACCTTGCAAAATGTGTAAAGAAGTGTAACAGAATGTAGTAAAGAAGAGATAAACAATCTATTAGGAATTGCAGTAATTCTAGTGTTCATATGGGGGTGGAGATAAAATACTATTGAAAGTATAACAATTTTCGTCTGATTCGGGCGATTCTCGGAGAAAACATAATATTAAAATAAATGTATGTTTAAAGAAACTAAATCTTAACTTTCCTCAGCTAAGTTTTAAAATGTCTTAATTTAACGCACTCTGTGACTACATAGCGTCTGGGAAAAAAATAATCATCTGTTCATAAGCAAACGATAATGGAGGGGCGATAATGTATGTTTAAAGAAACTAAATCTTAACTTTCCTCAGTTAAATTTTAAAATATCTTAATTTAACGCACTCTGTGACTACATAGCGTCTGGGAAAAAAAATTAATCATCTGTTCATAGGCAAACGATAATGGAGGGGCGATAATGTATGTTTAAAGAAACTAAAGCTTAACTTTCCTCAGCTAAATTTTAAAATCTCTTAATTTAACGCACTCTGTGACTACATAGTGTCTGGGGAAAAAATAATCATCTGTTCATAGGCAAACGATAATGGAGGGGCGATAATAAAATAGTTTGTCCATCTTTCAAACTCCGTGAAAAATTACATTGTTTTCTGGAAGTTCGACTGTAACCTGTAAATTTCCCCATACATAATTTCCGTTTAAAGAAAGCTAGATTCCAATACAAAAACTTGAATCTCTCTGACATACTTACTAACAAACGTGATTGGACAGAATTTAATAGTATGGATTACCTCCTTTGTTGATGGGAAATATTGTTAAAATCGGAGAAATTGAACTTCTATATGTTTTCGAAAGTACTGATTACGAAAAAAATAATTTTTTGCATTGGCATTTTTAATCTGTCGGTCTGTTGGTCGTTCCGTCACCAAGTCGATCTAACGCCTTTCCTTCCGAAACTACCAACCAAATGCAGCCAGATTTTTTTCAATATTTAGCTACTACTTTATCTAGCAAACAACGTCACGATTTTTTATTTATTTATTATTATTATTATTGTTATTGTTGTTGTTGTTGTTACTATTTTGCGTGAACTGTGTGCAATATGCGCAAACGTCAATTTTACAACATGGCAATACCTCCTAAACAACAACCAAATCGTTTTCTAAGGAAAAATTACATGATAAATATCTATTTACGTAACTTTATTAAAGGTTTTGATTATTTCATAATTTTTTTTAATTTCACTCCATAATTTAGGGGGGTTCTGAATATTTAATTGTGTTTAAAAACAATAGGCTCTCCGTTTTCACGGATTGTAATTTTTGTACCAAATTTCATTTGAATCGCTCTATTCGTTCGTGACATATCGTCTCCACAGACTCACTGACACACACACACATACTTTCACACACACGCACACACATACACTTTCACACTCACGCACACACATACACTTTTACGCACACACACACACACACAGACAGACAACACCTCAAACATATTTAATTCGTGATCAGGGATGCTTGAAACGTGCTCTCCCGTCGAAAACTCTTATTCTCGCCCCCGTCACAATATTTTCCTTATACATTATATGTATATAAGGAAAGTAAAAAGGTCATCCAACGTACCCTCGAATCAGCTGCATACTGTATTTCTATGTGTTCCATTATATTGTTTAAATTTTTATACGCATCACACCGGTGTATATTTGCTCTGCTAATTTTCAACTAACTGCGCCCTCTGTTAGGTGCAGTGTTCTTGAAATGCTGCAGGACAATTAATTGCACTGATTAAACGAAAAATTTTTTTATAAAATATATTATTAAAATATTATCGGTTTCTCATACTGTTTGCATAAATATAAATATTTCATTTCATAGTTTTGGCAATTCCATGTTTTATGGGGTACTGGTGTTTATTTAGGTCTTAATAACTATACAAATGACGGTCGTTAAATAAAATTAACCTATAACCCTTTGGACCATACATAAAAAAATGAAAATTTATACTCTTTTATATTTATTGAAAATAAAAACTATTTCAATACATCATGAGAATTCTGAATGAAAAAATCAGATGTGGGCAGCACATAACTTTCCTTATATAATGCAATGTACTTACTACTTTTACAGTAAAAACAAAATAGGTTATTTTTATAGTAGATACATATATGTTTTCCAAGATATTGAATTTTCGTCAATTAGTCGTTATTTTCATTGATTTATCGTCATTCTAATCCATTTAGCGAGATTTTCTTTAATTTGGTAACATTTAAAAAAAGTCGTCAAGTTGGCAACATTTCACCCAATTCGTCGCCAAAATCTCACCAATCGTTATGGTGGGAGAAATAATTTATTCTTATAGTAGATAAATGACTATTGGCGTTCAAATACAAAAGTATTACTCAAAGTATCTTTTCTCATGAATGGAACGAGCTAGATCCATGAGAATGATGTCATCAAATTTTTCGTATGGTATTACATATGAAAGGTGAACATGTTTCTCACCAGTTAATTTTTTTTTTAATTTATGGGATTTTTTGGTAAGTTTATTTGAAAAATGTTCAATATCTCAAGAACGGTTCATGCTAGCGTTCTAAAATTTATGTTAATCGTTTGCTAATGAAAAATTGCATAAGAAATATCTACGTATTTGCGTAACTTTATTAGCGGTTTTGATTTTTTGACGATGTTTTCAAAATTTCACTCGAAAATTTAGGGGGGGGGGGGGTTCTGAACATTCGATTGCGTATAAAAACAATAGGCCTCCAGTTTTTACGGATTGCGATTTTTGTACCAAATTTTGTTAGAATCGATCCATTCGTTCGTCAGTTATCTTCTCCACAGACTCACTAACACACACACACACACAAAAACATACTTTCATACACACACACATACTTTCACACACACACACAGACATCACTTCAAAAATGTTTGATTCGTGATCAGGGATGCCTGAAACGTGCTCTCCCGTCGAAAACTCGAATTCGAATTTCGACCCCGTCACAATACTTTCCTTATACATTATGTATATAAGGAAAGTAAAAATCTTCACTTTAATTCGTGATAGAAATCTATATCACTATAAGAGTTATTATCAAGTCAAGTTGTTATCTGGGAGTGCAAGCGTGTAAATTTAAACATATGCTGCTATTTACTCATGGTATGTAAGCTATGGGTAACACCGGACAAGTACTCTAGCTGTGTTAGGATTCGGAGGTCTATGCTTTCGATTTGGATTTATTGCTCCTATTTCATCAACATTGATGTATATCCTTAGCGGAAGTATGCCGCCTAGTAAAGACATTTAAGAGGTTTCTAACATAAGACACGTCTGTCTGGTCGCCTATACACACTCAAGTATTTCTTTTGATTTATGTGTCAATATTTTTATCTTTTCAATTAACTGCAAAAACTATTCAATTTTTTATAGACCTTTATTTATGGTGTGACAGTTTTTCAGGTCACGGTCATCTTTTATATCAAACCAGTGTGGTAGACATGGGGAAAACCAAAAATTCGTTACATTTTATAATGCGTCAGAAATTAAACAGATTTTTCATCTACCATAAATATTTTTAAAATATATTATACATAAAATGAGATTGCTAACGTTGACTTATTAATCATTTTCTGAAAATAAAATCAAGAAATGTGCTCTAAATACGGACGCAGAAAGTTGAAATAAATGCAACAGGGTTCATAAATTGTTTCTGCTCAAATTATGTCATGGTTTCAAATATTGGCACACATTGGAGGTTAAAACATTTCCTGCGAGGAACTTCTCGAATTGAAATACCACCACTAGTTACCCTATTACTGGAGTTTTTTCAACATTTAAATCAAGAAATCTGCTCTAAATATGGACGCAGAAAGTTAAAATGAATGAATTGGGGTTCATAAACTGCATTTTCTCACGAGTCATGGCGTTTCGCTGAAGGATTTTTGCGCGAACACAAGCCAAATTTAAACGACTGCATTAAAATTAGGTATTTCAAGATGCATCTTTAAAAGTGAAACAATTTACAAAACACTACTACTCCCTAAGCGAGAGTTAATTAGGTGTCAGGACTTACTCATGAAAATGTGATGATATACTTACCTGCAGTGGTATCGCTAAGCATTTAGCAAAATACATAATAGAAAGGAAATTTTTGTTTTAAATTTCCCATTATAATTAAAAATTTATATTTAAAACAATAAACCGATATAAAAGAGTATGCAGGAAAGAGAAATTTTCAGACCATGAATATTTAGAAACATTCTACTATATTCAGTGTTTTTTTCTACGAAGAAAAGGTGAGTAAACTCTATTGCGGTGAAGGATGGGTCGAAGGGGACGTAGTTAGTGCTAATATAAGGGACTTCCTTGATTTTACTTTGGTTCTCAAAAATTAAATTAACTTTTATTAATTTTTTTGCAATATAAATAACAGTTTTCTTTCTATCTTAAGTCAATTCAAAACACGAATGCAGGTTAAGATCACTGACAGTGTGCAATATCGAAGATATAGTAATACATTATTTGTTCCTATTTCCTTAGTGAGGAAACCTGTGGAGTTTGATATGCTTACAGAGTTTTTAATGTTTTGTTGTTTTGGTAATTATTAGTGATATTTAGTAATTTTTTTTTTGTTTTGGAACGGGGGGGTTACTGCCACAAAGAAGCATTTTATACGATATGTTTAGGATTTTTAAACTTCAGATAAATTTAGAGATAATATTTTTTGACGATTTTTTCAAAATTTCACTCGAAAATTTAGGGGGATTCTGAACATTCGATTGCGTATTAAAACAATAGACTTCCAGTGTTAACGGATTGTGATTTTTGTACCAAATTTTGTTCGAATTGGTCCATTCGTTCGTCAGTCATCTTCTCCACAGACTCACTAATACACACACACACATACCTTCATACACACACACATACTTTCACACACACACACAGACATCACTTCAAAAATGTTTGATTCGTGATCAGGGATGCCTGAAACGTGCTCTCCCGTCGAAAACTCGAATTCGAATTTCGACCCCGTCACAATACTTTCCTTATACATTATATATATAAGGAAAGTAAAAATCTTCACTTTGACTCGTGATAGGAATCTATATCACTATAAGAGTTATTAACAAGTCAAGTTGTTATCTGGGAGTGCAAGGGTGTAAATTTAAATAAATGCTGCTATTTAATCATGGTAAGTAAGCTATGGGTAACACCGGACAAGTACTCTAGCTGTGTTAGGATTCGGAGGTCTATGCTTTCGATTTGGATTTATTGCTCCTATTTCATCAACATTGGTGTATATCCTTAGCGGAGTTATGCCGCCTAGTAAAGACATTTAAGAGATTTCTAACGTAAGACACGTCTGTCTGGTCGCTTATACACACTCACTCAAGTATTTTTTTTATTTATGTGTCAATATTTTTACCTTTTCAATTAACTGCAAAAACAATTCAATTTTTTAAAGGACGTTATTTATGGTGTGACAGTTTTTTAGGTCACGGTCATCTTTTGTATCAAACCAGTGTGGTAGACATGGGGAAAACTAAAAATTCGTTACTGCGTCAGAAATTAAACAGATTTTTTATCTACCATAAATGTTTTTAAAATTTACTGTACATAAAAGGAGATTGCTTACGTAACTTATCAATGTTCTTCCTTCTTCTGGAAATTAAATCAAGAAATCTGCTCTAAATGCGGATGCAGAAAATTAAAATAAATGCAACAGGGTTCATAAACTGTTTCTGCTCAAATTATGTCATGGTTTCAAATATTGGCACACATTGGAGGTTAAAACATTTCCGGCGAGGAACTCCTCGAATTGAAATACCACCACTAGTTACCCTATTACTGGAGTTTTTCAACATTTAAATCCAGAAATCTGCTCTAAATATGGACGCAGTAAGTTAAAATGAATGCACTGGGATTCATAAACTGATTTTTCTCAAGAGTCGTGACGTTTCGCTGAAGGATTTTTGTGCGAACACAAGCCAAATTTAAACGACTGCATTAAAATTAGGTATTCCAAAACGCATCTTTAAAAGTGAAACAGTTTAGAAAACACTACTACTCCCTAAACGAGTGTTAATTAGGTGTCAGGACTTACTCATGAAAATGTGATGATATACTTACCTGCAGTGGGATCGCTAAGCATTTAGCAAAATAAATAATAGAAAGGGAATTTCTGTTTTAAATTCCCCATTATAATTAAAAATTTATATTTAAAACAATAAGCCGATATAAAAGAGTATGCAGGAAAGAGAAATTTTCAGACCATGAATATTTAGAAACATTCTACTATACTCAGTGCTTTTTTTTTCTACAGAAAAAAGGTGAGTAAACTCTATTACGTTGAAGGATGTGGTCGAAGGGGGCGTATTTAGTGTTAACATAAGAGACGTCCTTGGTTTTACTTTGGTTCTTTAAAATTTAATTAACTTTTATTTATTTTCTTGCAATATAAATAACAGTTTTTTTTTTTGCATTCTTAAGTCAATTCAAAACGCGAATGTAGGTTAAGATCACTGACAGTGTGCAATATCGAAGATATAGTAATACATTATTTGTTCCTATTTCCTTAGTGAGGTATCCTGTTTAGTTTGATATGCTTACAGAATTTTTAACATTTTGTTGTTTTGGTAATAATTAGTGATATTTAGTAATTTTTTTTTTGTTTTGGAGCAGGGGGGGAGGGTGCTGTTACTGCCAAAAAGAAGCATTTTATACGACATGTATAGAACTTTTAAGCTTCAGATACATTTAAAAATTATATTTAAAAGAAAAAACATAGGACTGAAGGAAATATTTTCAAAGTAATGTATTACCTTCTCAATAGCACGTTGTCAATGATCTTAACCTCCATTTAATTTTCAATTGACTTATTACGTGAAGGAAACTGCTTTGTATTATAAAGAAATAATTACATTAAAAAAGTACATTGAGCTTGTATACGTTTTAGACGGAGAAACTGTTTTGAAGATATTTCAATTTTCTTGAACTTTGATGTATGTTTAAAAATGGCAAATGCTGCCAAATTTAAAATTGAATTATTCAAATACTACAAATTCGATGCAAATTTTATTCGTATTTTTATTAGTATACTTTGGGTGAAAAACATCCATCGTGCTTCAGTAGACACAAATTTCAGATGATAGATAAGTCCAGTCTGAGTCTTTGAAAAATAGTTGGTCGCATCAGATTTTTTTTTACACAGGGCGGCATAATTGAGTGTCATAAAATGTTTTTGTTTTCTTTATGTATAGTAGTTTTATAAGAATTTGGGTTCTAAATACAAAAATGGCCTAAAATTTGCTTCATCTCGTACTACTCTTTAACTTGCTTTAGCGTTCTTACGTTGTGATATGTGAGTAAATAATATTCGTAGTGGATAAAATATTGATGGTATTATTTTTTAAAATTTATTTGAGTTATAGACTTTAACATCATAAGAACAAAAATAGCTATCATCACAGGAATATTTCGGTTCACTCTATATCATTATCACATCAAATCTGGCTGTCTTCCCTTAGTCTTTTAAATCACTTCATTTCCTCTAAATGAAACAGACGTAGTGTGGGACTCATGGTTTGTTATGATCTACAAGTTTCAATACAAGTATGACCTACAAGTTTAATTGCATGTTCCTACAAGTATGACCTACAAGTTTAATTGTATGTTCCTACAAGTATAACCTGCAAGTTTAATTATATGTTCCTACAAGTATGACCTACAAGTTTAATTGCATGTTCCTACAAGTATGACCTGCAAGTTAAAATCTCCAAATCTGACTGCTTTTGTTTTGTCCTTTAAATCACTCCCTTTTCTCTAAATAAAACAAATTTAATGTGGAGCCCATGATTTGTTATGATCTACAAATTTCACTCCAAAGTAGGCATGGTACACTTTGTCTAATAGAAAGATTTTAGATTTCTTTGATGTTGCTTGATCACAAATTCTCCATACATGAAACAAAAGTTATCGCAAAAGATCGGATTTGCTGAATAACTGTATGTGGTGGGACATTTTTATTGTATTTTTTTAATTCTGCGCTCAAAATTTCATTAAAAACGATTAAAATATTGAAAAAGTTTCTTCATCGAAAGTAGGTGTAATTAAAAAATGTAAACTCTTGTTTTTAGACGAAAATGTTTCCATGCAATCCACTGAGTAACTACCTCAGATTGACATTCGTAAACGATGTTTTGGATTTACACCAAATACCAAAATTTCACGGTCTACGAACATCTAAGCAGCGTAAAATGAAAACATCAAATACTACTTTTTCTGACAATACCCATGGGGAGTGAATAAAACAAAATCATTGTAACTTCCTCATAATGTGACTTTAGATATAACATCAGAAGATGCAAATAAATTCCGTATTTTCCGTTACTATACATAAATGAAAAATAGAGGGAGTGTGGGGCGCCATTCGATTTTCTCATACATTTATTTTTCATATATTATTTATACTTACGATACATCTAACTTGACACAGAACAGATAAAAGAAAAACTATAAGTCTCTTTTAAGTTAAATGAACGATATCAAGTTTAAGGATTTTGCCATTCAACATCATCAAGATTTTTCGAACTGAATCATGAAAAAAATCATCAACTAATTCTTTACAGTAACATGATCGAGTAAAGAGTACGGTAACTTGGTCAAGAGATTTCATAACTAACACATCAAATTGAATTCAATAAAATAAATTTATTAAACACACTTTATATGGCTGCAAGTGGTGCATACATTTCATTTTCAATTGAACTATTCATCATTTTTATTCTCTGTTGTACACTTTTTTAGCGTAGTTATACGAATTTTCGGAAAAAATGAAAGTTATCGGAACCGGAATTGGAAATCGTAAGTGAAACTCTCCCTCCCCCTCCGAAATTGTATGCTGAATACATATCAGGCTTCGTCTAATCTCTATCTGAAGCCGATCCTGAGAAATGGATGATTCAAGGAAATTGTTTAAACCAGAAGTAAGAGAACAGATTAATTTTCCCTGAAGGGGATGACCTGGGGGTTTACCCCCGGAAGTAAAAGAACAGGGTCAACTTGAATTTCCGCAACAACCAGTGAGGTTTTTGCCTCAGGAAAAGGGGAAAATAGGGGTCGGCGAAGGAGGATTATCCGCCATTTAGCGAGACCAGGACTCAGTGAGCGTGGTCAGTGGAACAATTCATCGGACGGGTAAGGAAAAATGGCAGAAAAGCCTCGACCCCAGTCGCCGACGTGTCTGGAAACAGTCCACACAGTTTCTCTCCATCACCTGAGAAAGCCTGCTTCATGAGTGCCGGGGTACACCAGAGTCAATCCACAGATTTGTGTACCCCTTAGGTGAAGTAGGTTTGAGGCTATAAAAATCCAGTGCCCTTCTGATATACGGCCTCACCCTATGAGAAGAGTAAAAGAACTGAAGTGAAATTACTTAATGAACTTCTCACTCCAAAATTAAATACTGAAGTATTTATCTAATCTCTAGCTGATCCTGAGAAATAGATGTTGCAAAAAGAAAAAGCAAATGTTTTCATCGGAAATGGCTTCTCCAGAATCGAAAGCGGAAATTCTTAGTAATGCACTAACTCCTGTCGAAACTTGATATATACCCATATAAGCCAACATCTAAACTGCATCTGTAGCAGGTGTTTTAGGAATTTGGGACACAAAGAAAATAACTGAAAAATTAGGCACTTGAATGAAAATTTTAAACCGGAAAGGGAAAAAGATTCGAAAATTGAAATCCTTAGTAAACCATCCCACATCTTTCAGAATTTGATGCTAATTTCATATCAGTGATCACATCATCTAAGGTCTATCTATAGCTAATCCTGAGAAATAGACGTTCATGGAAAATTTTTGAACCGAAAAAAGAAAAAGCCAAAGTAGAAATCATTAATGAATCGCCCACCCCCTCCAGAAAATCATGCTGAATCCATATCAATCTTCATCAAAGTTCTATCTATGGCCGATTTTGATAAATAGAGGTTTATAAGAAAAGTGCACACATTTTATAGAAAGTGACACCTCCAGAATCGCAAATGGAAATCCTTAGAGAAAGCCCCCCCCCCTACTTCTCTGAAATTTGATGCTAAATTCATACCAGTTCCAAGCTAAGCTCTATCTATAATAATTCCTGAAATGTAGACGTTTCACGTAAAATTTTTAAACCGGAAGTGGAAAAGTAATCGAAATGGATATCCTTAGTAAACCACCCCATCTCCTTCAGAATTTGATGATGAAACCATATCACCTAACCTCTAATAGCTTCTCTTGAGAAATAGATGTTTCATATAAAATGAAAATGTTGAACAGTAAATTGAAAAAGAACTTGAAGTGGAAATCTTCAGTAAACTCTCCAACCTCTTACAAAATTTTATTCTGAATCTATATTAATCATCATATAACCTCGATCTATATACTGATTATCCATATAAGCTGATTTTTGGAAATACATTCTTTCAAGAAGTTTTTTAAAAAATGGTAAGGTTTATTTTACTACCAATAAAGTAATTATATACTAGTAATGAAGAAATAATTTTGTGCATGGAAATAGTTAGGTTATTCAGATTAGACTTTTATTTCTTAAGTTTTTAAAGCAGAAAACCCTCGTATTTTGATGAAATTATTCTCAGTACAATCCTTTAAGATATCTGGAGATTGATGTTTCAGATTTTTACCAAATCCCTACATTTCATGCTCTGCGAATTTCAAAAATATAAAAAAAGATACTGCTTTTTCCCCTGAGAAAACCTTAGGGGTTTTAAAATACCATTCTGTGTTTCCAATTCAGATATAATGCCAAAAGATACAACTAAATCCAAGTCTTGTATGAGAGGAATTGCTTAGCTCAATTTTCTATAGTAACCTTCACGTTGATATACTAACATGAAATTTAGCATATTTGCAGTTTTGTGGCGAATAAATACGATAGATATTCACTATGAATAAGATGTTTTCAGCCGCCGTCTTAGAAATAAAATACCACATAACAGATTTCGTAACGATTTAATATTTAATTGTAATTCATTTTGGATTAATTTTGTCTGTAAGAGTCATTATGCTCGACGAGTAAGAGAATTAACTCTATTTGCAGAAGCCATCAATCATCAATAGTTGATAGAGTACTTCAAGGAGAATGCAGATCTCCAGAATTTTTTAGATATATTTGAAGCAGTAAAATTGTTAAAAGTGTACTGCGAAGATTTGTAATTTAAATTAATTTCTTACATAACTATATTGGTATCTAACTAGATTGGTATATAACTAGATTGGTATATAGATGGTAGCATAACTGGACATAGTTCTGAAGACCCCATTTCGATTCCTTCATCTAGTGGATTGAAATATTGAGATATATAAATAATATTAATTATCTACAAACCATTACGCGTATATTGTACGCTTATATCATTCGCTTAAATCGTAACAATGGACCACTTTAATATTAACTATGTTAGAGCATGGTTCATGGACCACCTGGGGTTTTAAAGAACTGCTTCAGAAGTTTTGCATAAATAATTCTGCAATCACGATGCTTTTTAATAATTATTTTCCACTTTCACTACTTTTTAATGATGAAAACACATATATAAAATAAATTCAATTACAAAATGCTTTTGAACTCTATTATTGGTAACCTAATCTGTCATAAGCTCTACATTATACAAAATAATATTCAGAAAAAGTTAAAAGGTGCTAAAATCGTATTTAAAAATATTTTATCCAGGGGGGGTGTTTCGTGATTCCAAATAGGTTGAGAACCAATGTTGTAAAATAGTCCTAATCTCTAGACAAAAATATCCAAAGAATGAGTCTCTATAACCGTTTTGCCATCATAAGACCGTATTGCGAAACGACTTCTCTCCTATAAGAGGGCATTGCAACATATCTGGAAAGTGCTCAACTGATCATCCCTCACCACCTCGGAATTATTGTTTCACGGATATTTTTACTTACTGATCATCCCTCACCACCTGGAAATCATTGTTTCGCGGATATTTTTACTTACTAATCATCCTTCACCACCTGGGAATCATTGTTTCACGGATATTTTTACTTACTGATCATCCTTCACCACCTGGGAATCATTGTGTCATGGATATTTTTACTTACTAATCATCCCTCACCACCTGGGAATCATTGTTTCGTGGATATTTTTACTTATTCATTATCCCTTACCACCTGGGAATCATTATTTCGCGGATATTTTTACTTACTGATTATCCCTCACCACCTGGGAATCATTGTTTCGCGGATATTTTTACTTACTAATCATCCTTCACCACCTGGGAATCATTGTGTCACGGATATTTTTACTTACTAATCATCCCTCACCACCTGGGAATCATTGTTTCGTGGATATTTTTACTTATTCATTATCCCTCACCCCCTGGGAATCATTATTTCGCGGATATTTTTACTTACTGATCATCCCTCACCACCTGGAAATCAATGTTTCATGGATATTTTTACTTACTGATCATCACATCGCCTACTCTGCTTTAAAATGACTGCGAACCATGATCCACAGGTGGTGAGGGATGGTCAGTCGAGCAGCACTTTTTGCTACTACTTTCTAATGATGTTCGAAATTCGCTGAATAAAATAATTTTAAACGGGCTTTACCGTCATAATCGCAAAATAGAGTGTAATTCGATGAAAGAGCACTTTCTCTATACAATAGCATAAGAAAGTAAAAATATCTCGCAGAAATTACCTCAAAAGTGCTGTGCCACGCAATATTTCCGGGGAAATTCATAGCTTGTGCGACAAACACGTAATCTAATTTGAACTCATGTTCCACAGCAATTCAATTACGCCTAATGATAACGTACTCTGCAGCGCTAATGAGACGAGACAATTTCAGTGCACAGAATGTCATGAATTAATTAGTCTGTGACAGTTTGTTGGAAATTTCCACATTTTTTCCCCTTATGAACTTGTTCCCACTCCCTTTTAAACCTTAAAAGATGCCTATTCTTAGTTTGTGTTCTCTCATATTTTCTGAATAAAGCAGGAAGCGCAATTAATGCGATTTCTGCTGACTCGAAATATTTAGAGGGAATGAATATTCATAATTGTGTAAATTCCTGCTGACAGCCACTCTATTTCGTCAAGTATAAAGTAATAAAATTATTTCTTACGAATGTGAATGAAACAATATAAAAACATTAAAAATAATTTTTAAAAATATGTGGGGTGTGTAACTTTTCTGGAATTTCTCATAGGTAATCAAATTATAATAAAAATATAATAATAAAATTGCATTAAATGAAAACGAAACAAAACGACGCACCCCAAAGAAAGCAATCTATTATGAAACTTCGCGAACGCAATGAGTATGTAAAGATAAAGAAATGGTTACATTTCCATTCCATAAATATGTTTTATTACAGTCAACATAACGGTGTCATATGAACGATGTCATATTAACGATGGCATTATTAAATCCTGCTCTAGATAGGTGCGACATGGAATCAAATAAGTCTATTGCCATGTGTCAAATTCTGTAAATAATGTATTCATTTGCTCAAACACTATGATGACTCCAACTACCTTCCCAACACATCCCAGACATACACGATTTTCAAGAGGTCTATAGGTACCTGACTAAGTATGGAAGGGTGCAAACCCCATAAAGTCATTACTGAGAGAATCTTGCGGTGTGAGTTCTGGCATTGCCTAACTGATGAATACCTATTAGAAAATATGACAGCATAGACAACACAATTAATTGCCAATGTACACTGTACTGGCAAAGCAATTTGTCTTAAAACTATCATATATCGATTGTTATAGTAGAGAACTACTCAGACTACAGCCCCTGGTGTAATGCCGTTGTACCACTTTACCATTTGAGTCGGATTGGGGCCATAAAGCAGCCTTCTCCATACACGTATACAACCATTGTCTACGCCACAAGAGAAGCGAGATTCACCGCTGAATACTATACAACTGTAACTGGATACCGTGCATAATTCCAGAGTGCATAATTCCATAATGGTGTGCCTTGTACGATACGATACGTAGAGGCACTTATGTACCTTTGACGGAAGACAAGGAGGTCATTGGTAGCGTTTTGGTTGCTATCGTGGTCTAATTTTCTTCTCGACTACGCTTTTCTTTGGGACATCACTGTCGGGACACGGAACTGACACTTTACGCGAATGTCAATGCATTTTTTAAAATCGTTCTCAATAATACACATACAGTTACAAAATCACTTTGACATACTCATCTGGCTTACCGAGTGACGTGTTAAACAAAGTTCCAACAAATACTACAGAATATATTTCTCTTTTAACAGGACCACATATCCACCTCTTTGCATAAATGCGTACGCCCTATACGCGGTAAAATCAACTAAATATTAAGGTGTAACTCTGTACTATCACCTTACTTGAAAATTGCATATAGATAATGTTATCAAAAGAGCCAATATTTCAATTGATAAGTTGTACCCAGTACATAGTATCAATTAAGGGACAGAATTTAACGGAGCCAAATCCCCGTCTAGGGCTGGAAAAATGTGAAGTTTTCGAAAAGTCTTTCCAGACACTTCAGAAAACCCCCGGTAACATAGAAGACTTAATCTTCTATGTTACCGGGATGTCTTCTTTGTTATCATTACAGGTCAGAACCTAACTGAGCTAATTTTCAATTAAGACGACTATTTTCAAAGCCAGACAGCATGCATTATTAAAAAAGAGAACAGAATATGTTGCAATTTAATTTGCATGGTTGTTTTGTTCAGAATTATCAAACCAATATTTTATTTGTGAAATAATCCTGATAATTTTGTCTGTATATCTGCCTGCGTGTATTTAAGTCCAACAATACAAATACTAAATGATCACAACTGAGTTTGGCAGGGTGTTAAATCAGTCCAATAAAAAGCGTATTGCAATATTTTGGGACTATTTTGGGACTATAATATTTCTAAGGGGGGATAATACGGGGGGGGGGGAGATATTTTATTTATTTGCTTAAATATTAATTTTTAATATTCACTGAAAAATGGCCTTGCAGAAGTTGCAGATATATAACATCTGATTCATAAAACGATGGTAGTATAAACCCCTCCGGGAATTTGTCGTTTACGAAAATTAACATTTGAGAGTTTTTTAAGGCAAAATTGTTCTATTTCTAGAATGCACTTGGAATATCTTTTATTGTTTAGATAATGATCACTTGATACAAAAGCAAACAATATGAGGAAGCTAACATGGAAAATTGTTGTTCGAATATTTATAGTTCTATGGATCACGGTCAAAAATTAAACAGCAGAATGACTAATGAAATAGCAGAAAATGGGCATTTCGAAATAAGATAAGACACCAAAATATAATAAGCACATGATAAACGTTTCCCAGAACGAGAGAGAAAATAAAGTAATAAAATAATTTATTAATTTTGTGGGACATTAAGACTTTTAAATTAATCTCAAAATTAAATACTGAAATACTATTTTCCGAAGATTGCAAAATAACACTAATGGAAAAATCACAGCTTTCGAATATTTATATTTTAAGGTGCATGCAGATCAAAACATTTTAGTCGGTTTCAAATTTTAATCGTAGTCAATTAAAGAAAATCGATTAAAAATGTTAAAGGGACATAGTAAATAAACATTTACATTTATATTTAAAAATAACGAGGATACATTGAATTTAACTTTACATATTAATGAAGTTTAAAAGTCTATAGTTCTATCTCAAACCTTTCTTATTTCAGTTCAGTTTTATAAAGTTCGTAAAGTTTTAGTTACGGGATTTACATAGCGATTTTTTCATTCAGACTTCACTATTTAAACATTTTTTTAGAATTATCTGCAAATTTTCAAATGTCTCCTCTGTTCAAGATGTCATGAGAGTCTTAATATGTCGAAAAATGCTAAACATGTTGGCCTATTTAAAAATATTGTGTAATAAATGCCTTAAAAGAGTTATAATTCTGAATGTTTTCGTATCTCACGGTACATTGTATGTAGTTTATAATCTGCACTCTATTTATTTTATACATATTCTTTAGCAAATTGATTCATTGTGCAATTTCCATTCTAGAATTTGGAAATTTTTATATCGCTATGTATGCATTCGCAAGTTACTAAAATGAATTTAATAAGTAAAGGAACAATGTTGATAAAAATAGATTTTTAAACTGTACGCTATTTTAAAAAGATTTAGCAGTATCTTACTGATCACATTATCTCATGCACTCAAAATCCCCCCCTCCCAAACATAATAAATAATACTGTATGTTTTGGACCACAAGGAAAGACATTTCCGTAAAGACATTGATGGATACGTTAGAGATTATACATGTTTACATAAATATAAAACATTTTAGATTAAAAGTATAGTCAGTTTTCACGATATCATGCACAGAATCCTTATTCTAGAAAAATTACTCTAAAGTGTAATACACAGGTCCGGTAAAGATGTTTTAGGTTCAAACTTTGCCATGAAATTAACATCTTTGGCAATAAATATTATTTTATCTCTAAATATCAGCAATTTCTTCGTTTTCTCTAGCTGTCTACAGCTGCAGTTTAATATGTTTACTGTTTTTTGGCAGAAAAATATTTCTTCTTCTTCTTCGACCCATATCGTCCGACCTACCTGAAAGTGTAAGGTTTCTGTTTGGACGGCCGGGAGGTGTCAACCTAATTCAGACTGTTACCCAGTAGGTGGACGGCGTCCACAGGGTCAGTACCCTCCTTCCCCTACCGCCAACCTCTTGGCAGCAGAATATTTGGCTAAATAATCAAAATAATAAATGTATTATCAAGAAATTATGTACGATAATAAATGTGTTTATACAATTATATTTCGCCGTTCTTTTAGTACTCCAATTTTGTCATCAAATAGCAATCATCAATTTAGTCATTCCGAAATTTGACATTTCTTATTAATAAATATCATTGAAGCATCAGTTGCGACGTTACAACTGAGAAAATATTATAACAAACAAGTTCGCAACTATCCAAGTTATCTTTACGAGGTATTTTTCCTTCATTTTATTTCGCGTATATTTATTAGCTGTTCATTTCAAGAATGTGTCTAGCACAGCTAATATAAAAAAATCTATATTTAGAAGATTGTTTTCTGCTTTGCTTCTAAAAATCACTTAATGGCTACGTCTATCTGCATAAACTCAGGAATATTTTAGTTTACATAGCAAAACAAAGGACGCAGTTTCATAAATTCTATGGAATCTTCAGAATGACTCATAATTTCAGTAGAAATCATTTCAGTGACATTAAAAATACATTTCTAAATTTTTGTTTTATTTAATGAACTATTTTTTTACAAAATATATTAAGGATATAAGTATTAGTGTTAGAGGTGCTGCAAGTTTAAAACTGTGTCTTGCCTCAACCAGACTGAGAGAATTCAATGTATTTTTAAATCTGAAATAAAAAATCTGATGTGGGCAGCACAGGACTGTCCCTGCAGTCTTATATTCACATTCTCTTTATTTTAATTAAATTTAATTAACTTTTAATTCCATTTCGTTCTCCTGTGATAACTGGACTTATTTTCAAAGGTGTCGTAGGGAAAATACGAAAAAACTAAAATATCTCGAGAACGGCTAGTCCTCGTGTAATGGAGTTGGTCTTATTCTTGTCTTCGTTAAAAATTACGTATTAAAAAAGCATTTAATGGATATATTTCAGCATACGTAGTTTTTTATTTTAGATTTTGGCGATTTTTGCTGGCCATTTTGCAAAAAAAGGCAGGTTATTTTTTTCCGAATCGTACCAAAATCTAATCAGTACCAGGGTGTCCTACAAGTGACTTATCTACCGAATTTTGTAAAATTCGGTCCATTCGTTCTTCAGCTAGAGTGGACAAAGGCTTTTGTGGGCCATTTTGCAATGAAAGGCAGGTTCTTTTATCCTGAATCCTACCCAAAACTAATCGGCACCAGACTCGCCCACAAGTGACTTACCTACCAAATTTTATGAAATTCGGTCAATTAGTTTTTTAGTTAAAACGGATACAAAATCTGCACACACAGACGTCACGCTAAAAATAGTTTTATCGTATTCTAGAGGTCTCTAAACGTGTAGATCCGTCGAAAACTCGAGTTGCGATTTTCGGCATGATTCCAATACATTCCCTATACATTACCATGTATTGCAGTGAAAGTAACAAAGCAAACTCTTATAGTGGAAATTTATTCAGCGAGAATTTTAATTCTCAATACAACTAATTTTATAAATTTAAATTATAGATATTCAATTTATTAATTTATTATTTATGTAAAATGTAATATCACAAAATTGATTGATTTAGCTCTCTTACAGTATAAACTTGATTAAAATGAAATGAAAAATGTGCTAAATAGCTATAAAATTGGTTTAAAACTTCAGAAGATATTTTAATCTTGAGCAGAAAAAAATTAACTAGGCTGAAATATTTTTCACTAAAGTTAAATACAACATTTTTATTTTGAGTTCTATTTTCGCAGATCCCAGAAGGGACATTGCTCAAGCTAAGATCGCACCTTAATTGCAATTAACAGCATCCATGGCCCAGTTTTACTCTTTTTATATTCTCTTTCACGCAATAGTCGACATCTGCAATCTTGTAATACATCTTTTCAAATACTAAAAGACAGCTAGTTATTAAGTTGTATAACTCTTCTATTCAGTATTTTGTGAAATTAAACTGAGTGGTATTAAACTGAGCAGAAGTTTTTTTTTTCTTGAAAAATCAACAATTCTGAAGGTTTATAATGCCGAAAGTTATGTGGAGAAAAACATTCGATTCTTGATATAGGATTCGATTTTGTAAATTAGCGAATCATGCATTATTATCAAAGCTCGAGACCTGAAATTTCAGTTGAAGTTATATATTTCAGTCGCTTTATTTTAGACAAAACTATTCTATTATACACAAAGAGGAAAAGCATTTTAATGGAACATTCCATTTTTAAAATGTGAAAAGATAGACAAAAGCAGAAAGTGTTTTAATTCTTTTTTAATAAAATTTATTGAAGTTACGGACATGAAGATTTAAGGCAGATAAAGATTTAAGGACAGATAAGATTGTGTTTTAAATTTCAAATAAAAAGTAAAAAGAAAATTGAAATATAATGCATAAAAAGTTAATTATGTTTTTTTCGTTAAAATCTTAGTAGGTTATTGGGTTTATAATATCTTAACTTTTTATAAATATAATCAAACTACTTTTGTCCTTTATTAAAGACAACATTCACCCATTTGAACTACGGGCGCGGTAGTCCGGTGGTTTGCGCGCTGAATTTGCACGCTGCCACAACTGCCGCCGTGTTCATGCGGAGTACGATCACATTAAACATGTGGGTCCGTAAGTCCTTCCGAGAGGTTGGTGGTAGGGGAAGGAGGGTGCGGTCACTGTGGATGCCTCCCCCACTGGGTTCCGGTCTAAATTGGGTGGCACTTCCCGGCCGTCCAAAAGGTTACCTTACACCTTTATGATAGGTCGGACGGTCTGGGTCTCAACAACCCTTTTGAACTAGCATTATCGGACAGTTTTAATTTGAAATCCGGCAATTTTATTTAATTACGTTTTTCTTAATTTATTTTTAACAATTGTTTTGCCATTAACACTGTTTTTTCTTGTTATAGGTTTAATTCTAAATCAACTACTAAATATTGGTGTTATTAAAAAACAAGCAAAATTTCATAAGAATGCATCAAATGGTTGGTTCCTGAAATATAATATGCACAAGTTTAAAGATTGAAGTTTTAAAGAAAATAATTTCGCAATATAAACTTATGAAACGAACTCACGGGTTGACGTTTTGTATTTTTTTACTTTCCCTGCAGTATATGGTAATGTATAGGGAAAGTATTGGAATCATACCAAAAATCACAACTGGAGTTTTCAATGGATCTACACGTTTTGGGACCTCTAGAATACGACGAAAATGTTTTAGCGTAACCTCTGTGTGGGTGTCTGTCAGTCTGTGTGTTTCTCTGTGCAATGTATGTATCCACTCTAACTCAAAACTAATGGACGGAATTTTATAAAATTTGTAGGTAAGTCCCTTGTGGGTGACCCTGGTGCTGATTAGATTTTGGTACAATTCGGGATAAAAAAAATGGTCCGCAAAAATTGTCTGTATCCGCTCTAACAGAAAATCTATTTGACCAAATTTCACAAAATTTGGTGAGTCACTTCTGAATTACTGTGGTTCTGATTAGATTTTGGTACAATCCGGAAAAGAACAACCTGATTTTTCCTACGAAATAGCACAGGTACTAATTAGGCTTTGGTACGATTCGAGGTAAAGGAACCTGCGTTTTTTGGGAAAATGACCCGCAAAAATTGCTTGTATCCACTGTACCTGAAAAACAAATAAACCAAATTTCACAAAATTTGGCGAAAAAGTCACTTGTTGATTACCATGAGTAGAAGAGAAATGACAGTTGAGCCTCCGCAGGGGCAGCTGGGCAGCGGCTGCCCCTGGAGGAGGAGGAGGGTCCCTCTTTTGAGAGGAAGCCCCTCTCAGAGGGTCTTGAGACCCCCAGGAGGGAGGATGCCTCTCACTGCCCCCTCCCCTCTTTTCGAAGTTTGATGATGCCTCTCTTGGGAGGATACCTCTTTCGAAAGAGGGCAATTGCGAAAGAGGCATGATGACTCATACGGAGTGAGTTTCACTCCGAGTCTTGAGAGGGAATGTCACAAGCGCTGACTGACCCTTGACCTGAGGAAGTGGTTTCAAGGGATTTCGCAATCGCTGACTGACCCTTGACCTGAGGAAGAAGTTTCAAGGGATGTCGCAATCGAACAATCTGGAAATGACGTGTCGCGCCTTGGAGCTCCTTAGCACACGTCCTCCCTCTCTGCTGGTCAGCGACAGAGTGAAAGTTATCAGCGTGACGTAGTTAAAGCGCCCTCTGGCGAATTTTGATGAAGTGCTGCCATCTATCGGCATTTTTTTCCAAAAGAAATTAATGTTTCACTGGTCAGGAGCTGGATTCGAACTTGGGCCCAACTGATTAGAAGCCGCGCGTCTTACCATCGTGCCAAAGCACCCGTGCTTTATAAGAAGTTATCTTCGAAGTGTACCTTATCAGTGGAAGCTAGATTATTTTTCAAAGTTCATTCGAATCGCTCGGTGAATAGCGATGCACTTTATAAAGGGTGCGTTTTAAAACAGAATGCTACGGAGTGAATATAAAATTGCGTATTATAACATTATGATTTTTTTTTAAAAACAAATGTATACACAAACTTTAAAAACACGAATGTAATAATTAGCTAAAATTGTATTCAGTGGATTTTTTTTTTAAATAAATCTAACTATCAATACGATTTTTATAATAATAACGAAATAATTTCGAATGTTTAAAAACAAATTGATTACGGATTTCCAATGAACACACAAATTGTGTTCAGTGAATACCATTCGACCATTTTAAGTGTTGTGTATCTAAAAACAAATGTATACACAAACTTTAAAAACACGAATGTAATAATTAGCTAAAATTGTATTCAGTGGATTTTTTTTTTTTTTTTTTTAAATAAATCAATACGATTTTTATAATAATAACGAAATGATTTCGAATGTTTAAAAACAAATTGATTACGGATGAACACACAAATTGTGTTCAATGAATACCATTCGACCATTTTAAGTGTTGTGTATCTAAAAACAAATGTATACACAAACTTTAAAAACATGAATGTAATACATAGCTGAAATTATGTTTTGTGAACAGGATTCGACCATTCTAAGTGTGTGTGTGTGATTTTTGAAAAATAAATCTAAAAGTATATAAAAATAATAATGAAAATTAGAACTCACAGAACGACCTCTTCACTACCCGCTGGGCAAACTCCAAATGAGTGAGACACTCTCATTACGCTATTAAAAATTAGATCTTATCATCACCAGTATAAGGTGTTGCCACCTATTTTTTCTAATAATATATTTTTAATAGTTGGATACTTCAACGGTCTGATTTGCTGCACGTAATCTAAAGCACATCACTTTAATGATATTGTGCATCGAATATGATTTGACCCTTTTCACATTGTAATTTTACTACCATTATAGAACTTAGAAGTGAGTGTACATTATTTTTCCATGACACAAACACTTTTAAAATCTATTGCAAGTTTGACTTAAAACCTTTTTTAAAAATAAATCTAACAACGTATATGACTATTATAATAACGAAATGATTTCAAATGTTTAAAAATATAATAGATTTCCAATGAACACATAAAAATTGTGTTCAGTGGACACCCAAATTGTGTTAAGTGGACACATAAATTGTGTTAAGTGAATAGGATTCAACCCTTTGTGTGATGTGTATCTAAAAATTAATGTATTACTACATTGTACTTAGGCATTTTCAAAAATGGTGCGACAAGCTACTCACAATCTGAAAAGAAAGTTTCCACTAGAAAATACATCTTATTTCGAACTGTTACATATATACTAATATTTAATCACTAATATTTAATTAACTGCATTAAATAATACACATAATTAGTTAAAATTGCAATGACGACCCAAAGATTGAGAATATATGTAAATAAAACACATCAGAGAAGTAGATATGAATTATGTTCGAAAATAAAACTATTCAAATTCTAGCCATTTCTAGAAGGCCATCGAATGTTCCAGCTTATCGGAAATCATGTGCTTCTGACTTTTCGGAGGACGCTGTTTGTTTAGCACAAAGCAAAGGTCCCCTCGGAAAAGGGTATAAAATGCGGTCCTTATCGAGCTATGGTCAACTGCTCTTTTTTCAGCCAGTACTTTTGCTTTTGAATTAAATACGATAACGAGATTATTTACGATGTCTTCCTCCCGTGCATTTGAAGTAAGTAAAATTTTGATTTTCATTATTTTATGATTTATTATATATGACTTAACGATTAGCACTTGAATTTTATATTAATTATTTTTTTTTTATGGATTTTCAGTTCGACTTCGGCATCCCAGTTGAGGAGATGGATTTAATTTGTGCAAACAATCCCACGACCAAAGACGATATAAATCAGGTGAGTTATTTTAATAATTTTTTTAATTGAAAAATGTATTTGTTTTAATTTTACGCATTTGTGAAAATACTGTTCAATACAGTTTGAAATTAAACACAACAATTGGATTAAACCTTGAAAAATATAAACATTTACGCTCCATCTGAGCGAAGCCACCGCTGACTTTATTAAAACATTTAATAGGACCCACACATATTTTTTAATGTTTCACATATTGAACCATTCAGTTTAATTGTACTTTGAAAAATATGAAGCTATTTCCATCGGAGTGGAATCATTTTTTTTTAGTGATAGATTTGTGTGGACTTCCAAAAATTATATCTTTCAACTATAATTTTTTATATCAACATTTTAGTATGTGGTTTTAATCACACTTTTAAATTTAAATAAATAATGAGTTTAACACATAACTTAAAATAAAACTAAGAATGAAACAACGTTTAAAGAAAAAACATTTTTAATATTACATAGATTTTTACAAAAGTAATATTCTACTAACTTGTATTTCACATATGGAACAGCGCAATCATCGCTGTATAATAGTCCTTTACGGTGAGACTTTTAAAAAATTCAGGTGAAACATTGTTTTCATTTGTTTCACAAAACTCTCGCGCAATTTCTTGAATGTTTATCATTAAAAGTTCGTGATCGACTAGTTCATAATCCACAAATTGCATATGAGTGGATGGCGTACAGCACTTGTGTTTCAAATCGATACACCCGTGACTTTTGCATGTTTCGCGTTGATATAATTTATACAACTCTGCACATAAATTTTTATGTACACATTGCATTAAAGTACGTTTTAATTCATAGGGTGGCAAAGTCGGTAGTGCTTCGACAGGTTTTTGATACTTCACAATACAATTGGGTAGGATATTTGTCAGTAACTGATCCAAAACACATTTAGTAACATCTTGACTAATGTACTGAAGAGTATGAAAATTATCCTGATTTAATAAGATTAATTTCTTTTTGAACTGTCCAGTGCAAGGTGGTAATTGTTGTAAATATAGATTGCTTTCACACACACAAACTAAGAGTTCGTTATTAATTGTGAAAGATGAATTTTCACTGTCCATATTTGAAATGCGTTTTAAAAATACACTCCACGTATTAGGCGTGAGTGTTACTCCATGAGGGGTAGGCACGATAACATCAGAAGCATTCATCCTGTAGACATGAAAGTGTACTTTCACATTTCCTCGAAAATGTTGCACGGTAACGTAAATGTTACAGCCCAAATGGTAACGGAACTTTTCAGATGAGGATAATTCTATCGAAACCGATCCACTTTGAGAAGTAGCACAGTTCAGAGCCGACGACACCAAATCACTTTGCGAATCTGTAGTAGGTATAGATGGAGTATGCATATGGCTCCAATCGATTTCAGGTATAGGCGAAAGCGCTGCAGGCGGGACATACATTGGAAACTCGCACTTGCGTTTCTGTACAGGCGTTTTAGGTAGAATTTTTCTAAATGTTAGACTTATTCTAGCTTCTGAGACTTCGGGTTCCGCAGCAATTCCGTGAGAATAGAATTTGTTGGTTGGCACATGCATCGCATAAAGCGATCCGTGTTGGAGTGGAATACTTAGAGGAGATTGTCCTTTTCTTTCGAAAATGATAGATCTCGTAGCACCGAAACTGAGAGCCGCTATAGGTGTTTTAGAGCATAGGGAGGATTCATTGTCCTTGTGTTGTCCTATTTTAGCATGTCCATGAAATTGTTCGGTGGGAAAAAGTTGTATTTAATTGTTGGGTAGAAAAAGTGTATTTATGATACACTAAAAGCATTTCTAAATATTCCAAATTCTCAAAGTTTTTAAACCTAAACATCATCAAAATTATATATGAAAATGCACCATTTGACCAGTTTCTCCCTAAATTTACAAATATGTAACTCTACATGTAATTAAATGGAACTTTCCTAAAAATAAAAACATTAAATGTAAAAGAAAGAACACAGATTTTAGGTTTTCAAAATCTAACGTTTATTAAAATTTAAACTTCACTTTTAAAATAATTTTCAAAATATTTTACATCTCATTAACTAAACAAATCAAATAAACAAGTTAAATAAATAAATAAAAGGAATGGCCGGTCGTATAGTGATAGGAAAAACGTTAGAATATTAAATTTTAAAGTTAACAATATTAAACTTATTCAATTATTTATCAAAACTAAAATTTTGAATAAAAATAACACCAGTAAGCCAAAAGGGAATTTAGAACAAAATTAAAAGAACCACAGGTTCAGGTGACCTAAAATATATAAGTCTAAAGGGGTCTTATTTCTGTGCTAACTCAAAACAATTGGAATAAAGACATATTTTAACTATTGAGAAATATTAGAATTTGGAGGAAAAGGAATAATATCACCAAGGCTCCAAGAAAAACGGCGGAAATCGGCGGGAGGCAGAAACACCAAACGTGCAGCAGATCCAGAGAACACCAGAAGAGGAAAATCCATGGCACAGGGTCACAATATGTCCAGCAGAAAATCCGGAAAAGGCCGTTCCACGGGATTCAACTCCAAAGAGATTCTCCACACCAGCTGGACGTCGAGTAATAAAAAATCATTTCTCTCAACAGCCGCACCGGACTACTGACATCAAAATGGAGAACTTAACATGTGTCCGTCAATTGGGCTCGGAAATGCGAACTCCATTCATCATAAAATAGAACTGGCAGCTTGTCAAGATAAACATATTTCTAATTGGCCGGTAAGACTTCCTCGGCCGACATCACATAAATCGTGAAACATCTTGGATCATTATTTAAACGATATGAAACTAATTAGCATGGCTCTTCATTCCGTCGCAGCTTCCAGACATAAACAACATCAGAGAGCACAGCGGCAAAGGCCTGCTGATTGATTATAAACTAAACAAATCAAATTACATCTTGAAAAACAAAACACACATCACAACCGGGAATGAGACATTTCAAGCCGAATCCGAACTACGGCTCGCGCCGAAGCGCTGAAAACAACTTTGACAGATCACATCTTAGGTTCTAATCAATTGCAAAAGAGAAAAAGCAAAAAAACGCGCGATTTTGCTTATATACTGCCAAACATCGCTGCCACAGATTGTAAACAAAATTATCGATGAACGATAAAATAATTAATGACAGACGATTTTAATATTACGGTCAACCAATTAAAAACTCGAAACTTTAAAGAAGAGAAATGGAATTTTAGAGCAGACGAAAATTAAAAGGAAATGAAGTGAAACGATTTGGAAAATACGAATTCGGCAACAATTTAAATATGGACGATTCTGAAATATTTAAAAAGCTGAAAATAGAATAAAACTGAAAAATTGCAATGAATTAACGAATTTTTAACCGAGAGCAATAAATTTGGAATCAAATTAAAGGGAATAAAAAGGGCAATAAATGGAATCACAAATTAGCCAATTTAAATAAATTTAAATTGCTAAAACCTAAAAAGAACGAACTTTCGCCGTTTTTAACACAAAACCTATGGAATAGAACCTATTTGAACAAAGAATATCAAAAACCTAAACAATTGGAAAATGGATAACTAAAAGAGAATGACTATGTAAACAAGACCCCTGAACACATTTAAACTAAAAACAAAATACCTAAAATATTAAATATCCAAAAGTATAACCCAACAACTCCTTCGAACGTCCCAAAAAAATTTTTCATTTGAAAAATGAAAAATTTTAGCTAACACATGACAAAATTTCGCGAAACGAAGGAGAGAAAAAAAAAATCAAAATCTTAACTACAGCTGTAACATGAGCCATAAAAAATCACATAAAAAATCAAATTCCTTTTAAATAAATCAAAAATCAAATAATCACTTCACTAAACACTTTCATAATAACAATTATCATATTTCTCAACATTTCGTCTAAACTCTTAAACATACATATAGATTCAATATTAAATACTTCAACTTCATTGTAACTCTATATTATGAAAAGTTCATCAATGCATTTTTAAAATGCTTCAACAAATACGTCATCAAAGAGAAGCAGTAGAAAAATAATAAACAGATCTCTATATCATTAGCTGTCATGAATAAACATAAATTTTAACGAAAACTTTGGACCAGCCAAAGAATTCCAATAATCTAAACAATAAATTTTGAAAAGGTACCTTCAACATTAACAACCAATACATACAAATCAACAAATTCATCATCAATCTCCTCCTCTACAAGGAAAACAATTATTCGAAGCATATTACTCTATTTAAATAATAATTTCAATTTTGGCTCAAGTTACAAACAAAAAAATTGTGGAATATTTACCCCAAAATAACAAACTCAATTCCCTAACAATTTGGAACTGAACACAAATTTAACCGACTTGTTTACAAATTATACCATAAACTGATTACTTGGCAAATTAGGTCGTTTAAACGACAAATATACACTAAAAATGACCTTATGCATCATTTTACACCAACAATAAACGCGATTTCACTAAATATGGTGCAACATCTTGCACTCTCAACAACAATAAACTCAAATATCATATCTGTATATCTCTGGTAATCTCAAACAATTCTCATAAAAATAAAAAAAAATTAAGACAAGGGGCCGAGGGTTGTGAGTCCTCTCAAAGGTTGTGAATCTTTTGAACCCAAAAAAATAGCACAAAAATATCCATCAAGTATAAGTAGTACATTTAAATTCACTAACAGCCAAGTGTATCACATTACTTTAACCAAAATACCAAAGAAAAATCAAATTTCAAATCCCCATTTAAATTTCAAAACCAAAAGTACTCAAATTGCATTGCACAATTTTAAATATTCCACTTAAAAAAAATTTAATTCTCCTATAATAAAATAAATTTATCCACTTTAACGACCCAAAAAATTTTTAAAGACAGTATTAAAATATCAATATCAGATTCAGAATTAAGAACAAACAAACTGATTTTATCACCACTCTATTTGAGTGTGAAAACCAAACACATGATCAATGTGAAGAACAAGATAACTCAAGTTGATATTTATGTCACACTCATATTGGAGTGTAAAAAACACCTGCATTACCCAATTTTTCAATAATTCAACAGCATTTCATCATCTACATTCACATATCAGTGAGCATTTAAATCTCAATTCCAAATCAGAACATAAAAAATTCTAAGTCGAAAAACTACTGCTTTAATTCTATACAATTTAACTTAATAAAAAAAAATATTCGCATTAAATTTACTCAATTAATTTCATTCTATTTCATCAAAACAATTTTAAGTGCTGCTGGGAGCGTGGGTTACAAGAACAACAAAATAAAAAAAAATTTGTTAATGAGATGGGATTAGAACAAAAATGTAAATTCTACAAAGTGCGTTCTCGCATGCCTATAATCTCTTAAATTTATGAATTAAATGAAATTTTACACTACTTCAAATAATAAAATTCAAATCAAATTAACTTAAATTAAGGAATGCTTAAATAAAAATTCTAAATGAAAAAGTCATATTCAAAAATTCCAAAGTTTCCTAAAAAAATTCTAAATGAAAATATTTAAATCAATCCTAAAATTTTAATCAAAATATTAAAATAAATTCCTCTAATTTAGTTTAAGAACATTCTAAAACATCATGCCTTAGTTTAAGAACATATTGAAATCTCAACAGTAATCACTTTTAGAATAAACAGGTATGGAATCATTTTACTGAAATTTCATTTTTAAGAACAAAAATTATCAAGAACATCTATTACAGTTAGCATGAATAAGCCCCTAGACTGGTCAAACGGCGCCAATTGTTGGGGGGGAAAAAGTTGTATTTTATGACACACTAAAAGCATTTCTAAATATTCCAAATTCTCAAAGTTTTTAAACCTAAACATCATCAAAATTATATATGAAAATGCACCATTTGACCAGTTTCTCCCTAAATGTACAAATATGTAACTAAATATGTAATTAAATGGAACTTTCCTAAAAATATAAAAATGCATTAAAATAAAAGAGAGAACACAGATTTTAGGTTTTCAAAATCTAACGTTTATTAAAATTTAAACTTCACTTTTAAAATAATTTTCAAAATATTTTACATCTCATTAACTAAACAAATCAAATAAACAAGTTAAATAAATAAATAAAAGGAATGGCCGGTCGTATAGTGATAGGAAAAACGTTAGAATATTAAATTTTAAAGTTAACAATATTAAACTTATTCAATTATTTATCAAAACTAAAATTTTGAATAAAAATAACACCAGTAAGCCAAAAGGGAATTTAGAACAAAATTAAAAGAACCACAGGTTCAGGTGACCTAAAATATATAAGTCTAAAGGGGTCTTATTTCTGTGCTAACTCAAAACAATTGGAATAAAGACATATTTTAACTATTGAGAAATATTAGAATTTGGAGGAAAAGGAATAATATCACCAAGGCTCCAAGAAAAACGGCGGAAATCGGCGGGAGGCAGAAACACCAAACGTGCAGCAGATCCAGAGAACACCAGAAGAGGAAAATCCATGGCACAGGGTCACAATATGTCCAGCAGAAAATCCGGAAAAGGCCGTTCCACGGGATTCAACTCCAAAGAGATTCTCCACACCAGCTGGACGTCGAGTAATAAAAAATCATTTCTCTCAACAGCCGCACCGGACTACTGACATCAAAATGGAGAACTTAACATGTGTCCGTCAATTGGGCTCGGAAATGCGAACTCCATTCATCATAAAATAGAACTGGCAGCTTGTCAAGATAAACATATTTCTAATTGGCCGGTAAGACTTCCTCGGCCGACATCACATAAATCGTGAAACATCTTGGATCATTATTTAAACGATATGAAACTAATTAGCATGGCTCTTCATTCCGTCGCAGCTTCCAGACATAAACAACATCAGAGAGCACAGCGGCAAAGGCCTGCTGATTGATTATAAACTAAACAAATCAAATTACATCTTGAAAAACAAAACACACATCACAACCGGGAATGAGACATTTCAAGCCGAATCCGAACTACGGCTCGCGCCGAAGCGCTGAAAACAACTTTGACAGATCACATCTTAGGTTCTAATCAATTGCAAAAGAGAAAAAGCAAAAAAACGCGCGATTTTGCTTATATACTGCCAAACATCGCTGCCACAGATTGTAAACAAAATTATCGATGAACGATAAAATAATTAATGACAGACGATTTTAATATTACGGTCAACCAATTAAAAACTCGAAACTTTAAAGAAGAGAAATGGAATTTTAGAGCAGACGAAAATTAAAAGGAAATGAAGTGAAACGATTTGGAAAATACGAATTCGGCAACAATTTAAATATGGACGATTCTGAAATATTTAAAAAGCTGAAAATAGAATAAAACTGAAAAATTGCAATGAATTAACGAATTTTTAACCGAGAGCAATAAATTTGGAATCAAATTAAAGGGAATAAAAAGGGCAATAAATGGAATCACAAATTAGCCAATTTAAATAAATTTAAATTGCTAAAACCTAAAAAGAACGAACTTTCGCCGTTTTTAACACAAAACCTATGGAATAGAACCTATTTGAACAAAGAATATCAAAAACCTAAACAATTGGAAAATGGATAACTAAAAGAGAATGACTATGTAAACAAGACCCCTGAACACATTTAAACTAAAAACAAAATACCTAAAATATTAAATATCCAAAAGTATAACCCAACACATCCACATAGTGGTTTACTAACACAAAATTGTAGCTGTATCCCATATGTTCTTCCACACGTGATTTTATCTCCGATAAGAGAGGTGTCCATCCCTCAGAACTGTTTCCAGCGTCTCCAAACGCATATACTTTTTGAGTTGGTTGGTACGGATGACAATGCACCACCATTTGTGACTGTTGAAAGGGCAGACTTTTCAACTCTTGAAAAATTAAATCGGCTACATTTACCGAATAAAATTCGCGAACATATTCTACATTCAACTTCTCGCGTTTAAAAAAGATAGACATTTTTAAAAATAAGCAACGACAACCTTCTAGGAGAACAAACGTTGAATGAATGAGCTCTTATCTAAATAATATCCCTTATCGTAACATTTCTTATCGTATCACGTGATGTATCACATGATATTTCTTATCGCATCATGTCACATGATATTCCTTATCGCATCACATGACACATGATATTCCTTATCGTATCACGTGCCATCTTGTTAGCGAATCACAAGATTCCACGTATGGAATCACGTGACATCTTGTTAGCGAATCACAAGGTTCCACGTATGGAATCACGTGACAAACCAGATAAGGTTTCCGCCCACTATACATGCTACGTGGAGCTCACTTTGACTCGAGACTTTCGCTAGGAAAGACGTCCTTTTAATTTGCTCCTCTCTATTAAAATATCGACAAACGAAATTACCACAATGATGGTTGTTTCAAAAGTGAGTTCAAAATGTTTTCGAATTAAAAATAAAGATACATTTTTAAAAATTCATAACACAAGAACTTTTAAAACGTACAACACAAAAATTAGCTTCATACACATTTCACTCTTTTACATGTTCTGTGTTTTTAATATTTAGGATATGACTGTGAAAGCTTCTGTTACACCTGCTGTATTGCCTGTGGCAGCACCCATTGTGGAAGCCAATGCAATGCCTGCTGTGGTAGGAGAGGCCGGACCTAGTGGAGATAGGGAAAATCGGCTGTTTTGGGGAGTATAGGATTGTATCGTATATATTTCGCATTTCAGAATTTTAAAAATAAACAGCTGATTCATTATCTACGTCATTTTTAGATTGCATTTAGATAGTTAAATGTTTGAAGCACACGCTAATGTTGGGCTTTTGTCTGTTTTACAGATGTGTCCCACCTGCCACAAAGTCTTCACTGCGAAACGTAATTTACTTCAACACATCAAGACTCACAGTGGAGAAAGAGCTTTTTCTTGTGATATCTGTGAGAAGTTATTTTTAAGAAAAACCCATTTAAATCGTCATATCAAAACCCATACTAATTCTAAGTCACTCCAATGCAACATTTGCAATAAAACGTTCACGAGGGAAGATAATTTAAACGCACACAGGAAAATACACGTACAGATAAAGGCATATCCCTGTTCCTTTTGCGAGAACACGTTTACGAGAAAGGGGGACCTAGCACACCATGTGCGAATTATGCATAAAACTCCTGCCCCTGTTGGATTGAAACGCAAGATCACTGATGTGGCTTCCGCTTCTAGGAAGCGTGTGAAACGTAGTAATAAGGCTTTGGGGGTATTCTTAACAGAAACATTGGAACCCTCCGAAGAAAATTGCCACGATTTACTACTATCCCTGGAAGAAATGAAGCCGCACATGGTAAATCTTATCCTGACAGAGTTGAATACGCGCCAAATTAAATGGTATGCCGTTCTAAATGTCAGGATGAGCCGAATCAATTCTGATGGGGAGGAGGAGTTTGCTACACCGCATTTTCGCACAAAGTGCGCAATATCACTACAAGAGTTTAACGTTGAGGAGCATGTGAAGCAGGGCATTCAAAAAATTTTGAATTCTGTGGAAGAGTTTCACCAGCTCGGATCCGGATGGACCTTGGATCGAGTATTGAATATGGATGTCTATATCGGGTCCTATCGTCCCTTGCGTCCGTCCAGCTTCATTCCGCTACCTCCCAAAATAATGGCAAAAAAGGCAGTTCTGAACATACAGAACGAAGATCAAAAGTGCTTCGTGTGGTGTTTCATCGCACACTGGAAGAATTTAGACTCTTCTAACAATCCTAATCGCGTGAGTCACTACTTGCCATTTGAAGGGGAGGTGAATCTGGGAAACGTGGAGTGTCCAGTGGCAGTGTGCAAGATCCCAATTCTCGAGAGGCTGAATGATTGTCGCATTAATGTGTTCGGATATGAAAAGGGGGAAGTTTTCCCCCTCCAAATATCTGAGCGGGAGGATTCCGACGTTATTAATTTACTTTTAATCAGCGACGGGGTCCAACAACATTATTGCCTTATACGCAATTTTTCACGCCTTCTCGGGGATGTGTCAGCTCATGATGGAGAAAGTTACACATGCTACCGATGTCTCCACAGATTCTGCCGTGAAGATCTTCTCCAGAAGCATACACCATTTTGTAAAGAGCATGCTCCTCAGCGGGTTTCGATGCCAAGTCCTGACAAGAGTCTTTTAAAGTTTAATATGGAGCACTACCAGCATCCCGTACAGTTTGTATTGTATGCAGATTTCGAAGCGCTTCTGGTGAAGCTGAACAGTAGTGAACCCTCTCGTGAGAATGCCTTTACAGAGAAGATGGCTGTTCACGAACCCTGTGGATATGCTTACGTAGTGATCGATCCACAGGGTAAGTGCCTCAAAGACCCCAAGGTATACCGAGGCACTGAAGCAGTCATTAACTTTATAGAAGATGTCTTGCGAGAGAAGGATGAATTGATCCCCAAGATCAAGGCCAACAGGCCAATGAAGCTCACCAGGAGTGAGGCAATTGCATTCAATCAGAGCATAGAGTGCTATTTATGCAAGAAGCCCTTCAAACATGATGGGGTGAAGTATGTAGGGAAATGTAGAGACCACGACCATGTGAGTGGTGCATATCGAGGAGCACTCCATGTGGCGTGCAATCTAAGATTTCGTCTCCCTACTACTATTCCGGTAGTGTTCCACAACTTGAAAAATTATGATGGTCACCACCTGATGTCGGGGCTTGGCAAATTAAAAGATTATGAAATTACACCCATTGCAGTAAACATGGAGAAGTACATTTCGTTTACCCTTCAGAAGAAAGGCGAGGGTGTGAGGCTGCATTTTATTGACAGTCTTCAATTTTTAAACACCTCCTTGGAAAAATTGGTAGCCAATCTACCCAAGGACAAATTCACAATTACGTCAACAGCTATACCACTCAATACAGATCTGCTGCTACGTAAGGGGGTGTACCCATACGAGTACATGGACTCGTATGGAAAATTTGAAGACCAGATGCTACCTCCACCTTCGGCCTTTTACAGTACACTGACAGATGAAGACATATGTGAGGAGGAGTACAAACATGCTCAGAATGTATGGAGGACATTCAATCTGAAGAATCTTGGGGAGTATCACGATTTATACGTCAAAACGGATGTCCTTCTGCTGGCCGACGTATTTGAGCATTTCAGAAAACTGTGTATGACATACTATGGTCTAGATTGCGCTCACCTGATGACTGCACCGGGGCTGGCGTGGCAGGCCTCCCTGAAGATGGTAGAACAACCCTTGGACCTCCTAACCGACATTGATATGCATCTTTTCGTTGAAAGGGGGATTCGAGGGGGAATATCTGTCATCACCAAACGGTGGGCGCGGGCAAACAACCCATACATGGCCGAGTATGATCATACAGAGCCCACCCGGTATTTGATGTATTTAGACGCTAACAACTTGTACGGGTGGGCCATGTCTCAGCCCCTGCCTTATGGGAATTTTGAGTGGGTGTCACCATCCATAGCAAGTCAAGAATGGATTATGAGTCTCCCCAGCGATGGAACAGATGGGTACATATTAGAGGTGGATTTAGATTACCCATCTGAATTACACGACCTTCATAATGATTATCCACTAGCCCCGGAAAAGCTGAAGATCTGTGAAGATATGATTTCTCCATACACGGTAGAAGTTATGAAATCCCTTAAGATGTCTCGGTTCCAGAGTCAGGAAAAGTTAACCCCTAATCTTAACAATAAAAAAAACTACATAGTACATTTTCAAAATTTAAAGTATTATCTGGAATTGGGACTTAAATTAAAAACCACCCATAAAATTTTAAAATTTAAACAACGAGCCTGGTTGAAACCCTACGTTGACTTCAACACTGAACATCGCAAAAGGGCCCAATCAGGCTTCGAAAAAGATTTTTTTAAGTTAATGAATAATGCCGTGTATGGGAAATGCATGGAGAATTTAAGAAACCGGGTGAAGATTGATCTTGTGAAGGACGAGAAACGTGGGGAGAAACTTATGGCGGCACCTACATTTAAATCTTTCAAAATTTTTAATGAAGATTTGGTAGGGGTCGAGAGACTGTACAATAACATCTTGCTGAATAGGCCCATATACGTCGGTTTCGCCATTCTGGAGCTTAGTAAACTCCTCATGTACAGATTCCATTATGGATATGTAAAGAATAAATATGGATCAAATGCAACACTTTTGTTTACCGACACCGACTCTCTCACTTATGAGGTCGAGTGTCGGGATTTTTACAAAGACATAGAAGAAAGCGCCCACCTCTTTGACACATCGGATTATCCGACAGATCATTCCGCCCACAATGTGTCAAACAAAAAGAGGATAGGGTGTTTTAAGGACGAGTTGAATGGAACACCTGGACTTGAGTTTGTGGGGCTCAGGTCCAAAATGTATTCTCTCCTCTCCACACAGGGGGAAAAGAAGACGGCTAAAGGTGTTTCCAAAACATTTGTAAAGAAGCATGTAAAACATCAACATTATGTAAAATGTTTAAAAGATGTACAATGCACAAAATCTTTTCAACATCGTATAGGGAGTGAATGTCACCGTTTGTATACACTTAAACAAAGTAAGGTGGCACTCTCCCCATACGATGACAAACGCTACGTATTGGAAGATGGCATTCACACGTATGCACATGGACACTGGAAGATATCCAAGGAATAGCCACTCCATTCTTTTTTCAACATTCAAGACTATTCCAAGATTTTTACATTTCTATTCAAGAACTTTCCGCGACTTTTTCACGTTTTTATTCAACAACTTTTCACTTTTTTTAACACAAGAACGTTCCACGATTTTTTAAAACAAGTCCTTTTTCAAGATTCAAGAACTTTCCACGATTAAAGACTTTTTCACGTTTTTATTCAACAACTTTTCACGATACAAGATCCTTTCAAGATTCAAGACCTTTTCACAATACAAGAACTTTTCACGATTACGAGACCTTTTTACTATTTTGAATATATGAATTTTTCAAGATTTTTTATCATAATTCAAGAATTTTTACTATTTTGAATATATGAATTTTTTCAAGATTTTTACCAAGATTTTTAATACATGAAGATTTTTCCATGTTTTCTGCAATAGACCTTTTCAAGAATTTGAAGACAAGAACTTTTTACTATTTTGAATATGAGAATTTTTCAAGATATTTTATCACAAATTTTTACCAAGATTTTTAACACATAAAGATTTTTCCATGTTTACTGCAATAGACCTTTTCAAGAATTTGAAGACAAGAACTTTTTACTATTTTGAATATGAGAATTTTTCAAGCTTTTTAACACAAGATCCTTTCAAGATTTTTAACACAAGAAGCTTTGAAGATTTTTCACACAGTGTATTTTCCTGTTCTTCCCTCGTGAGAACTTTTGAAGATTTTTAACACAAGACAAGATCCTTTCAAGATTTTAAACACAAGAACTTTTGAAGATTTTTCACACATGACCCTTTCAAGATGTTCATATAGACTGTTTTCAAGAATTTTACTTTCCTCGAAAGAACTTTGAATTTTACTCTACAAATTTTGAATGAACTCTATTCATTTTTAATGGGAAAATAGGTCTGCCAGTGTGAAGTAATCTAAACTAATAATATTTAACTTAAAATTAATTCTTATTATAATTTTCTAAATTTTTTTTTTTTTAATTTCATTCGTTCTAAAATAATAACTCATTCCTTAAAATTAATTGTTATATTCATTTCCTTTTCTAAAGCATTTATTCTAAAATATTAAATAATCATTCCTTAAAATTAATTGTCATAATCATTTTTTTTTCTTTAATTTCATTCGTTCTAAAATAATAACTCATTCCTTAAAATTAATTGTTATATTCATTTCCTTTTCTAAAGCATTTATTCTAAAATATTAAATAATCATTCCTTAAAATTAATTGTCATAATCATTTTTTTTCTTTAATTTCATTTATTCTAAAATAATAAATTACTTACTTAAAATTAATTGCTACATTCATTTTTATTATGTAATTTAATTAATTAAAATTATTTCACGCTGGTGGAGAACACTGCCCGAAAGAGTGAAACGACAGAGTACACCACCTCATGGGGCTGTTGGAAGTGTACAAACTTTCTCTGCTTCTACTAACATTTTCCCACTTTTTCTAACACTTTTCTCTTATATAATATGTAACAGTTCTTAATAACATATATTTTCTAATGGAAACTTTCTTTTCAGATTGTGCGGAATGAGTAGCTTGTCGCATCATTTTTGAAAATGCCTAAGTACAATGTAGTAATACATTAATTTTTAGATACACAACACACAAAAGGGTTGAATGCTATTCATGTAACACAATTTGTGTGTCCACTGAACACAATTTATGTGTCCACTGAACATAATTTTTGTGTGTTCATTGGAAATCTATTATGTTTTTAAACCTTTGAAATCATTTCGTTATTATAATAGTCATATACGTTGTTAGATTTATTTTTTAAAAATCACACACACACACACACTTAGAATGGTGAAATCTTGTTCACTTCATTTTAACTAAATGCGCTATTTTAAAGTTTGTGTATACATTTGTTTTTAGATGCACAACACTTAAAAGGGTCGAATGGTATTCACTGAACACAATTTGTGTGTTCATTGGAAATCCGTAATCAATTTGTTTTTAAACATTCGAAATCATTTCGTTATTATTATAAAAATCGTATTGATTTATTTAAAAAAAAAAAAAAAAAAAAAAAAAAAAAATCCATTGAATACAATTTTAGCTAATTATTACATTCGTGTTTTTAAAGTTTGTGTATACATTTGTTTTTAAAAAAAAATCATAATGTTATAATACGCAATTTTATATTCAGTCCGTAGCATTCTGTTTTAAAACGCACCCTTTATAAAGTGCATCGCTATTCACCGAACGATTCGAATGAACTTTGAAAAATAATCTAACTTCCGCTGATAAGGTACACTTCGAAGATAACTTTCTATGGGACAAGGCCTTGTGGCATAATGGTAAGACGCGCGGCTTCTAATCAGTTGGGCCCAAGTTCGAATCCAGCTCCTGACCAGTGAAACATTAATTTCTTTTGGAAAAAAATGCCGATAGATGGCAGCACTTCATCAAAATTCGCCAGAGGGCGCTTTAACTACGTCACGCTGATAAGATCTTTCACTTTATTTCCAGACAGCAGAGAGGGAGGACGTGTGCTAAGGAGCTCCAAGGCGCGACACGTCATTTCCAGATTGTTCGATTGCGACATACCTTGAAACTTCTTCCTCAGGTTAAGGGTCAGTCAGCGATTGCGAAATCCCTTGAAACCACTTCCTCAGGTCAAGGGTCAGTCAGCGCTTGTGACATTCCCTCTCAAGACTCGGAGTGAAACTCACTCCGTATGAGTCATCATGCCTCTTTCGCAATTGCCCTCTTTCGAAAGAGGTATCCTCCCAAGAGAGGCATCATCAAACTTCGAAAAGAGGGGAGGGGGGCAGTGAGAGGCATCCTCCCTCCTGGGGGTCTCAAGACCCTCTGAGAGGGGCTTCCTCTCAAAAGAGGGACCCTCCTCCTCCTCCAGGGGCAGCCGCTGCCCAGCTGCCCCTGCGGAGGCTCAACTGTCATTTCTCTTCTACTACCATGGTACTGATTAGATTTTGGTATGATTCGGGAAAAAACCTGCCTTTTTTTTTTTGCCAAATGACTCGCAAAAATCGTAAAATTCTAAAATAAAAGACTGCAAATGCTCAAACATATCATTTAAATGCTTGTTTTATATGCAATTTTTAACGGTGAAAAGAATAAGATCAAACATTATTTCTAGGTCTAGCCGGATTCGAGATATTTTGGTGTTTCGCATTTTTGCTGGGCCATCTTTAAAAATAAGTCCAGTTACCAAATGGAAACGAAAATTGAATTAATTTGTATTTTGAAGTGTAATTTTAATTAACTCTACGTGGTAATTAGTGCAATTAAATTAAATTTAATAAATTATCAATGAAATAAAGATGAAATGATTTTGAATCTTCATGGAAAGTCATGTGCTGCTCACATCAGATTTTTACTTTCCTTATATACATAATGTATAAGGAAAGTATTGTGACGGGGTCGAAAATTCGAATTCGAGTTTTCGACGGGAGACCACGTTTCAAACATCCCTGATCACGAAATGTGTGTGTCAGTGAGTCTGTGGAGACGATAACTGACGAACAAATGGACCGATTCGAACGAAATTTGGTACAAAAATTACGAGAAGCCTATTGTTTTTATAAGCATTTGAATGTTCAATCCCCCCCCCCCTAAATTTTCGAGTGAAATTTTGAAAAAATCGTCAAAAATCAAAACCTCTAAAGTTACGCAAATAGACATTTCTTATGTAAATTTTCATTAGATAATGATTAACATAAAATGTAGAACGCTAACATGAACCGTTCTCGAGATATTGCACATTTTTCAAAAAAATTATCAAAAATCATATAAAATAAAAAACAGATATTTCCTATTGAGAAACATGTTCACTTTTCATATGTAATACCATGCGATAATTTTCATGACATCATTCTTGTGGATCTAGCTCGTTCCATTCTTGAAAAAAGGTGCTTTGAGTAATACTTCTGTATTTGAACGCCAATAGTCATTTATCTGCTGTAAGAATAAATTATTTCTCCGTCCATAACGCTTGGCGAGATTTTGGCGACGAATTTGATGGAATGTCGCCAACTTGGCGACTTTTTAAATGTTACCAAATCAAAGAAAATGTCGCCAAATGGATAAAAATGACGCTAAATAAATGAAAATAACGATTATTTGACGAAAATTCAATATCTTGGAAATAATATGAGTATCTACTATAAGAATAACCTATTTTCTTTTACTGTAAAAGTAGTAAATTCATTGCATTATATAAGGAAAGTCATGTGCTGCCCACATCAGATTTTTTAATCTGTACTGAAAGACATGTATTGAACACATAAGCCCTTTTCTTCTTGCACAACGACTCTACTTACCCAGTTTTCAATCCATGTACCAGTGGCAACAACATGACTTGGACCCCAGTATAAAATTCGAACCCTCGATCTATTTACTTGAAATAAGTCTTCTACAACCTGAGTTTTTCAAGCTGTAAGAGAACTTTACTATGAAAAAACCGTATACTTACATTTAAACTATATAATTTACTTAAATTTATTAATAATTTGAAATTTTCAATTATTTCAAACCTGTTAATATTTTTCACTTCAGAGCTTAATTAAAATTTGAATATTTCTAAACGTATTCGAAGAATATTTCTTGATTAACATTTCTGAGTTAACATTTCAAAATTGGATCCCGAAAAAATTTTAAAAAAGATATCAACGAAGTTAAATCTTTTTATTGTAAAGCCGAATATAACCTGATTATACTCTCTGAAATATAGTTTTAAAATGTTCTGTCTCTCTGCTGTGGTAAATTTAATATAATTTTCAAAGGCAAGTGTCAAAATGTCTATTCCTTTTATCACTAGCAAAATGCATATAATTTTCATTTTAAAACTATGTGCAACTAAGTTATTTGGCAAGCTGTCTTAAATGGGTTTTAGCATAATTATCACCTTCATGTTTTTTAAATTAGATGTATAAAACTTATTAAAGAAATTCTGGAAGATAAAATAAAAATATCTGTTAGTGAAAAAGTGGATATGTCTTTAAACATAAATACATCAATTAAGGACTTTTCATTAAAGACATTTGGTATTTTAATTTTATTAGAACTCAACTTTTTTTGTTTCGGAATAATTAAAGACTGGACTTATTATGTTTTTACTTTTTTTTCTTATTCTAATTCTTTTCCAAAATTTTCGAGTTTGAAACTTTGATTGAAGAGTTTGTTTCAAGTACTCCTGATAACTTTCTAAACGCTTTAAGAAAGATACCCGTCCGTCTGTGTGTGTAAGTATATGTATGGCTGGAAGGTGCTAACTCAATTACTCAAAAACGAATATCAGTACCGCTATAAAATGTTTATGTAGTGATAAATTATGTAAAAATTAGAGCTAAATAAAATTGTTTATTATTTCTTTGATTAGAGCTTAAAGTCTTCGAAATTTAAGATTTTCATAGTGTATTATTTTTATGTACAAACAAGATAATTCAAAGAATAATGCTAGTAATTGAAGTCAGGGATTGAATTGACTAATCTTCTTACTATTGAGGTGGACACGATTTAATGCCGTCTATGTGTCTACATGTTTTGATCGAAGATTCATCTCTAAAACGGGTGATAACTCTTACCAATTTTTAAGAAGTTTGGATATATGTGTGTACAGCCGGCCAAATACATATTAGAACACTACTCGTTATCTCTGCTCCTAGAGTCGTACTGTTAAACTAAAAGTTCCATTATACTCGAAATAATACCTACTACAAGAAAAATGTCCATTTAATTTGCACAATGGGCTGTTTTCCTCTTTGGTTGCTCAGTTTTTCCTAAAGTTCAGATGGTAACATTTTATGATATATTTTGTGACATAAGATTTCTCAAGTCGTAATATTCAATTCCTACCATAAATGCGGAATATGCACAGAAGAAGACCATTAAAAGCCCTGCTACATATGTAAGGCAGCAAAATGAAGGTCACGTATACTCTGCAGTTATACTTTCTCTATTTCGTTGATATGGCACATTCTTTGCAAAAATATCTTCTCAAACTTATGAGGTACAGAGCCCGTGAATTTTAGGGGCTGCGTAAATGACATTTTTAACCATCAATATATTATAGTAAATTAGGTTTAATGAATCCAAATAATGTAAGCCCCCCCCCCCCCCGATATCACCAATTAATTTTCCTGACGAAGTTGGGTGTTTTGGGATTTTATTGAGCAGGCATTTTATTCGAATTGCCCCAAAATATATTATTTTCAATTTACTTAAGCTGATTTATTTAGAAATTCTCTAACATTTCTTTGAATATTGGCTTTTATTTCTCCAACACACAAATTGCGTATTGAATTACAATATTAAACTGCATTAACATATGTTTTTTACTTTCTCCGCAATACATGGTAATGTATAGGGAAAGTATTGGAATCATGCCGAAAAGCGCAACTCGAGTTTTCGACGGATCTACACGTTTTGTGACCTGTAGAATACGAAAAAACTATTTTTAGCGTGACGTTTTTGTATGTGTGTGTCTGTGTGTCTGCATGTCTGTGTATCTATCTGTGCAATGTATGTATCCACTCTAACTCAAAAACTAATAGACCAACTTTCATAAAATTTGATAGGTGTGTGACTTGTAGGTGATTCTGGCATTGATTAGTTTTTGGTACGATTCGGGATAATAGAATCCGACTTTTTATTTTTTTTTTATAAATAGACCGCAAAAATTGTTTGTAATCACTCTAGCTGAAAAACTAATACATCAAATTTTACAAAATTTGGTATATAAGTCACCTGTAGAATACCCTGGTGCTTATTGGATTTTAGTGCGATTCTAAGAAAAAGAAACCTGCCTTTTTTGGCGGGCCATCAAAAATCGTCAAAATCTAAAATAAAAAACTACGTATACTCAAATACATCAATCAAATGATTGTTTTATACGTAATTTTTAACGATCAAAAGAATAAGATCAACCCCATTACACTAAGACTAGCCGTTCTCGAGATATTTTAGATTTTTCGCATTTTCGCTACACCACTTTAGAAAATAATCCCAGCTTCCAAATGAAAACGAAAATTGAATTACAAATTGAACGAAAATTGAAGTACAAATTCAGTGTAATTTTAAATAATCATGTTTGTTATGTTTTGTAATTAAACTCAATGTAATGGATCATTGAAGAAATAAAGAGAACGCGAATATGAGTCTGCAGGGAAAGTCATGAGCTGCCCACATTAGATATTTTCTTTCTCGTGCTTGGCGCATAATTTGTTTTAAAATTATTAACTAAAACATCAAACTCAAAATGATTATCAACATACACAGGGAAGCTCAGTACTGTTTAATTTGATACAACTTACTATAATTACTAATATATACATAAAATATTACAACTCCATAAGACGCATAGTGGTCACATCTGTCAATGATTTCTATACTATACCTAAACATTTCTCAGCTAGGAACAGGGTTTTCTAAGGAAAATTGTGTACTGTACTGCACAGGCGAGCACTATAAGTAGCATGTAAATTAAAGGGTGTAGGTGCATCGGAGTTTCTGAAAATTTTAGAAATTTCATGATACTCTCTCTTTACTGTTGTGCGCTTTCGGCATAACCTCTCAGAAATTATTTTTCAATTATTTACTTTACAGTCCAAGATCCTTGCAAAACGTGATCCTATAAAAGTTGCATGTGCTCTATCCCTTTTACTGATACATTTTTTTACGTGAAAATTTTGTGTAGTTAATCCACTTATAGTGGTGGCGCTAAACGCATTGAAAATACACAAAAAATATCTTACTGTACGTGTCAAATCATATGACAAGCCTAAGTAAACCAGAACAGGTGATAGGACCATTTCTTGTCTTTAGATTTTTCCTAAATCGGAATTTTCTCAAAGCACCTGATTTTGATTCTCCGTTCACGTAATACAGCTTCACTAACAAGGCTTCCCCGATCGAAGTTACCATTGTCGCAAAAACTTCTTCTTTGCACAGTTTACTAATGAATCAAATGAAGAATCTACAGAGCACTACAGCTCTTTTACAACAGCCTCATTTGCATACTTCATCGGGTAAGCGCTACCTATAGGTGACTTTTTAAACTACAAAATTTTTTAACGTCAAAAAAAAAAACCCGTCCTGGCAATACTTATGATACAAACCGGATCACAATGCGATGATTTTCGATTTTTAATGAATTTTTAAAGTTTATACGAACTTTCGAAAGACCATGTATATATACCTAAACTTCTTCACTTTGTTCTTTTCAATAATTATATTTTTCAAGGAAATAAATTATACTTACAAGTCTCAGGAGTTTCACAAGGTGGTTTCAGTAGCAGTATGTGTTTCACAAGGGGGTTTCAGTAGCAGTATGTTAGCTTATTTATACCTTTATCATTACGAACAGTCTTTTACTTCAATAAATTATAAAATTTACCGATATGTTGATAATCTGATTTGTTTAGTATTTACAGAAAGTTATAGTATTTGTTTAGTATTTATGTCATAGATATAGATTTCTATCCAGACAATTTGGAATTCATTCATAATGAAGCCACTATTAGTAGTAACATTAATGTTTTGGATTTAAATCTAATTATTGAACTATTCTGGCTATTATAAGAAATCTCTTCATAGTATCTTATAATTGCCAGACATCAACATTCTCTTGTATTAACATTACATTGTATTTACATCACCTTAAACATTAGCCTCACTGTTTTCGATTATATTATACGCCTTATTATCATGTAGCTCTTACTGTAGAATTTCACCTTTTATTGCCTATTCGCATTACTGTTATTTATTTCTCACGATTGACAACAGTAGATCTCTACTTTTACTACGAATGTAATACGAATGTAATAGTTACTAATTTAACTACTACGAATGTAATAGTTACTAATTTATATGATAAAAAAGACTATTTTAATTTTAATATTAATAAAATATTACCATTTAATTGCTACAACTCGATTCAATTGTTTATAAATATTATACTTAATTAACTTTTTAGAATTTATAGATTATCAGATAAAAAATGTAATGCTATGCATATGAATAATCTAAAAATTACCAGCACATTATACAAATATCTAGCATATTTAGTAAATGGTATTGTTAAAAAGTTTGGATTATCTGAATATTCATGAAATCTCTTCCTAGTATCTTATAATAGCCAGACATCAACATTCTCTTGTATTAACATTACATTGTATTTACATCCCCTTAAACATTAGCCTCACTGTTTTCGATTATATTATACGCCTTATTATCATGTAGTTCTTACTGTAGAATTTCACCTTTTATTGCCTATTCGCATTACTGTTATTTATTTCTCACGATTGACAGCAGTAGATCTCTACTTTTATCCTTTGCGATTGGCAACACTGGTCTCTTCATTCTAGGTTCCATTGGTTACCACATAAGCAGAGTTTTTTATCGAGGTATTCGTTTATCCATTATAATTTTTCCATCTTTATGTGTGTCGTCCAAGTTGTTAGAGTTTATAGATATAATCTATCTCTAATATCAGAAACACACATTTTGTGTTCATTTTGATTAAATACTTGGACTTGAAGAAGAGTTTTTTCAAAATGAACAATTCATTTATTTAGGCCTAGTGCTTATCCACGTGTATAAGTTTAATGCTTAGATTTTGTTTGTTTTTCAATTATCGATTTCATTCCATTGATATTTGTTGATTATCTTCAGCTTGATGACTAGAAATTTGCTTTTTGTTTTCCATTTGGTTGGTGATTCTCTATTTAATACCTATTTTTATCATGTTGGCATATTTTAAAGTTAGGGTTTTTTGAGTTGCAATTCTAAGTTTTATAAATTTCCATATGTTACTTTGGTTCCTAAATTTCACTTGTGGACATCATACCTTTACCACTACTGCTAGTAAGTACTTGCGAAATTGTTTAAATAGAATTAATGACTCTTAAATTTAAGGCTTAAGGATATTTCATTTTAAACAATAGTTTTGATTTAGTTAATCACCTTAGCAAGCTATCACATATCCTTGGTTTCCATACCTTTGATTTTAAAGACCTATTTAATAAAATAGACATTCAATATTTATATAAAGTTATTATCTCTCTTTATAATGCTTATCTCTCTTCCAATCATGTTCCATTTCAAGGTAATACCTTTCCTATGCTACCGCACTTTATGTTATACAACAATTATATTATCCAAGATGATAACATACATCTACAAACATCTGGTGTACCTCAAGGAGCAGTATACTGGCTAACTTATATCTATATTATTATGAACGTCATTTTTTCTCTAATTCTTATATTATATATCGATATGTTGACGACTTAATTTGTATTATCATTGATGATCCCTATCCAATTAATATTGATTTTTACCCCTCTAACCTAGAATTAATCCCTAATGAGCCTGGTGTTAGTCAAAATGTCAATATTTAGATTTAAATTTAGATACTCTCTATAATCAAGTTATTACAAATCTTTTGGACAAAAAAGATTCTTATAATTTCACCATCATTAAGCTGCTTTCATATCGTTCTTTTATTTCTATTCAATTGTTACTTTCCTTATATACATAATGTATAAGGAAAGTATTGTGACGGGGTCGAAAATTCGAATTCGAGTTTTCGACGGGAGAGCACGTTTCTTGGATCCCTGATCACGACTCATACATTTTTGAAGTGATGTCTGTGTGTGTGTGTGTGTGTGTGTGTCAGTGAGTCTGTGGAGACGGTAACTGACGAACGAATGGACCGATTCGAACGAAATTTGGTACAAAAATCCCAATCCGTAAACACTGGAAGCCTATTGTTTTTATGCGTAATCGAATGTTCAGAACTCCCCTAAATTTTCGCGTGAAATTTTAAAAAAATCGTCAAAAAATTAAAATCGCTAATAAAGTCACGCAAATAGACATTTCTTATGTAATTTTTTATTAGAAAACGATTGACATAAATTTTAGAACGCTAACATGAACCGTTCTCGAGATATTGCACATTTTTCAAAAAAATTATCAAAAAGTGATATAAAATAAAAAAAAAATTTCCTATTGAGAAACATGTTCATTTTTCATATGTAATACCATGCGATAAATTGGGTGACATCATTCTCGCGGATCTAGCTCGTTCCATTCATGAGAAAAGATACTTTGAGTAATACTTTTGTATTTGAACGCCAATAGTCATTTATCTGCTATAACAATAACTTATTTCGCCGTCCGTAAAACTTGGCGAGATTTTGGCGACGAATTTGGCGGTATGTCGCCAACTTGGCGACTTTTTGAAATGTTGCCAAATTAACGAAAATCTCGCTAAATGACTAAAAATGACGGTAAATCAATGAAAATGACGACTAATTGTCGAAAATTCCATATCTTGGAAAGAATATAAGTATCTACTATAAGAAAAACCTATTTTTTTATTGTAAAAGTAGTAAATTCATTACATTGTATAAGGAAAGTCATGTGTTGCCCACATCAGATTTTTTATAAACATTTTAAACCAGGTTTTCGAATACATAGACTTTCAGAGCCTCGGTGTCATTATCTCCACATCAATAATCTTAAAAGCATTTGTAAAAATTATCACTAGCCAGAATTTTTTGTTAATAATATTAGTAATAATTTCAAATACACCACATTGTAATTTTACAATTGCATTATATATCCATGCTTGGATAATTCATTTCTGTGAATTTCACCCATTCTTTTAACCTGACTTTCCACTTGTCCTGAGTCATACTGATTACTATTTTTGAAACATTACTTTCCACATGTCCTGAGACCTATACTGATTACTATTTTTAAAAAACTTCTGCTAAAACTTTTCCGTTCACGTTCACTATTATGATCATTCCGGTTTCCACTCGCATTAATAGTTGTATGTAGTATGCTGTTTCTGTACGTTCGGCTGTAAGCATTTCGACTCACACGTGATGAATGTAGATGTAAGTTTATATTTCTGTTTTTTTAATTCTTTTGAATATTGTTATTTTTCCTTCCATTAGTGGTAAACAGTTCCAATTAGGTTTATAGTTAAATACTATCACCATTGTCAGATACTGGCTCTTCTTTTGGTGTTAATTCGGATTGCATGGCTATTCTAATGAGTGTTGTTGTTGAGACCCAGATCGTCCGACCTACCAGAAAGGTGTAAGGTAACTGTTTGGATGGCCGGGAAGTGCCACCCAATTTAGACCGGAACCCAGTGCGGGAGGCATCCACAAGGACCGTACCCTCCTTCCCCTACCACCAACCTCTCGGAAGGACTTACGGACCCACATGTTTAACGTGATCGTACTCCGCATGAACACGGCGGCAGTTGTGGCAGCGTGCAAATCCAACGAGCAAACCACCGGGCTGTCGCGTCCAAAATGTGCCAACAGCACGCGGTGTTCGCAGGTGGTCACCCACCCAAATACTAACCGCGCCCGATGCTGCTTGACTTCGGTGATCTAACGAGAACCGGTGTTTTCAGCACGGTAGGGCTGTTGGCCTGTTCTAATCAGTGTGTAATTCCGAACTAACCACCATTTTAATGCAGTTTCAATTGATTGTTCTTCTTGTTTTGATCTTTTATTTTGAGCTAATTCTTATTGTCTTTCCTCGTTTTTGCCGTGTTTACTCTTTCATATATTTTATATATTTATATATAAATATCTATTTATTAATGATTTTTGTATACAAGTATTCCCCTTCTCCCCATTTTACCATTATAGCGATAAGTTACCTACTATTTTTATCCTTTGTCTTGGTTTATAATTACTTATTTGTAACGGATATGCGAGAATTGGGATTTTTGTACTTACAATAGTTTATGCATAGTTATCGATTACAAATATCAATTTATATATATATATATATATATTGCAAGCAAAAAAAATTGGGGGATAAACAGTTGACAAAGATAAAATTGGGTCGTTCTTTCACGTAATAATACTAAACAATAATACCTTCAGAATGTTTTGCATATCTACTAACATCGTTATTATATATAATAAAAAAAAGTCCCGGGAAATTAAGAAAAAAAAATTGAGCATTCACCTACTTTAAACTATTTGGGTAAACTTCCGTACTATTTTAAATTTCATCCGGAAAATATAAATAAAATTGGGATATATATAAAACTGTATGTGGGCAGCGGCTGACATTCACAACAAACTCAAATCTGTTTTTGTCTTTTGCTATTTATATTCATGGAAGTCCTTATTTTATCTCCCAGAATAATATTCGTACAAAATAAATCTTTATTTAGAATTGCATGCTATTTTGATTTTATGTTATTTGAAAACGCATTCAAGCTTTTACTTTCCCTGCAATGCATGGTAATGTATAGGTAAAGTATTGGAATCATGCCGAAAATCGCAACTCGAGTTTTCGACGGATCTACACGTTTTGAGACCTCTAGAATACGAAAAGACTATTTTTAGCGTGACGTCTGTGTGTGTGTCTGTGTGTCTGTCTGTGCAATGTATGTATCCACTCTAACTCAAAAACTAATGGACCGAATCTCAGAAAATGTGGTAGGTAAATCACTTGTGTGTGACTCTGGTGCTAATTAGTTTTTGGTACGATTCGGGATAAAAAAAACTCGAAATTTTACGAAATGGCCCACAAAAATTGCCTATATCCACTCTAATTGAAAAACAAATTCATCAAATTTTACAAAATTTGATAGATCATTTGATAGATCACTTGTGGGGCACCCTGATGCTGATTAGATTTTGATGCGATTCGAAAAAGAAGAACCTGCAATTTTTTACGAAATGGTCCGCAAATATCGTATATATCTTCTCTAACTCAACTAATTGTGTATCTGTGAAAGGTATGTATACACTCTAACTAAAAAAATAATGGACCAAATTTCATAAAATTTCGTAGGTAAGAAGTCACTTTTGTGTGACCCTAGTGCTGATTAGTTTTTGGAACGATTTGGTAAAAAAGAACCCGCCTTTTTCTGTGAAATGGCCCGAAAAAATTGTATGTATCCACTCTAGCTGTCAAACTAATTGATCAAATTACGCAAAATTTGGTGGATAAGTCGCTCGCAGGATACTGTGATGTTGGTCAGATTTTGATACGATTCGAAAAAACAGAATCTGTCTTTCTTTTTTTTTTTGCGAAATGATCCTCAAATCTAATATAGTCGATTTCAAAAAATACTACATGTGAAGTAAATGACTGAAATTGATGAAATATATTAATTAAGTACTTGTTCTACATGTAAAATTTGATGACTATGCGAATAAATCTGACCTCATGAATGTTGGATAAACCGTTCTCGAGATATTATAGTTTTTAGAATTTTAGGGATTTGAAGAATTTAAAGTGAATTAAGTTGCCAAACGAAACGAAAATACAATAAAAGAACGAATTGGATATAATATCAGAAAATCATCCATATTATTTTCTGCAACAAAACTCAATTTAATGCATAATGAAATAAAAAATCACAAAATGAATTTGAATCTGCAGGGAAAATCATGTGCTGCTCACATTAGATTTTATAATGTATAAGGAAAGTATTGTGAAGGGGTCGAAAATTCGAATTCGAGTTTTCGACGGGAGAGCATGTTTCAAGCATCCCTGATCACGAATCAAACATTTTTGAAGTGATGTCTGTGTGTGTGTATGTGTGTGTGTGTGTGAAAGTATGTGTGTGTGTGTGTGTGTGTGTGTCAGTGAGTCTGTGGAGACGATAACTGACGAACGAATGGACCGATTCGAACCAAATTTGGTACAAAAATCACAATCCGTAAACACTGGAAGCCTATTGTTTTTATACGCAATCGAATGTTCAGAACCCCCCTAAATTTTCGAATGAAATTTTGAAAAAATCGTCAAAAAATCAAAACCACTAATAAAGTTACGCAAAAAGACATTTCTTATGTAATTTTTATTAGAAAACGATTGGCATAAATTTTAGAACGCTAACATGAACCGTTCTCGAGATATTGCACATTTTTAAAAAAAATTATCAAAAAGTCATAAAATAAAAAAAATATTTCCTATTGAGAAACATGTTCACTTTTCATGTGTAATATCATACGATAAATTGGGTGACATCATTCTCGTGGATCTAGCTCGTTCCATTCATAAAAAAAGATGCTTTGAGTAATACGTTTGTATTTGAACACCAATAGTCATTTGTCTGTTGTAAGAATAACTTATTTCTTCATCCATAATTCTTGGCGAGATTTTGGCGACGAATTTGGCGGAATGTCGCCAACTTGGCGACTTTTTGAAATGTTGCCAAATTAACGAAAATCTCTCCAAATGAATGAAAATGACGCTAAATCAATGGAAATGACGACTAATACTCGAAAATTCAATATCTTGGAAAGAATATAAATATCTACTATAAGAAAAACCTATTTTTTTTACTGTAAAAGTAGTAAATTCAGTACATTATATAAGGAAAGTCATGTGTTGCCCACATCAGATTTTTTTATTTACAACTTATTTTATGTCTCCAATTCTCCGATTAAAAAACAACTGCAATATTTTGAGAATGGAAGCTCGAAAGCTGTAGCATTTATTTTGTTTCTGAATATTGCATGCAAAGCAATTATTTATTGATATCATCAAATGCAAATATCCTTTTGTTTCTTATTTTATTAAATTATAACGCTCATTATATTTTCAATGCAATACAAGAACCAGAAGAGCAGTTTTGTCACTCAATAGGGCACTCCTAAGCCTAAGATTGCAATCCCATTGCAGATACCAGCATCGGTGGACCCGTTTCGCGCATTTCTGAATTCTTCACCGCAAAATAGCCAATACCTGCAATAGAAGCAATAAAATATGCTATGTGCGGCAATGTTGCGAAACTCCATAGTTAACAACAAATCAGTCTTACCACGCAGTCGCATTAAATTTCATGAAGATTGATTTTAGGCTGCAGAAGTCTGCAATGACCATGTTCATATTCAGATAATCATATAGAGGCATTCCCAAAGCTAGGATCGCGCTACCATTACAGATTTCAGCATTCCGTGCTGAAGCGAGCTAAAAACGGCGAAACCGGTCGTATTCTGTTATCTGCAATGGGAACGCTATCCTAGCAGTTTTTACTTTCCCTGCAATACATGGTAATGTATAGGGAAAGTATTGGAATCATGCCGAAAATCGCAACTCGAGTTTTCGACGGCTCTACACGTTTCGAGACCTCTAGAATACGAAAAAACCATTTTTAGCGTGACGTCTGTGTGTGTGTCTGTGTGTCTGTCTGTCTGTGTGTCTGTGTGTCTGTCTGTCTGTGTGTCTGTCTGTCTGTCTGTGCAGATTTTGTATCCACTCTAACTAAAAAACTAATGGACCGAATTTCACAAAATTTTGTAGGTAAGTCACCTGTGGGCGGGGCTGGAGCTGATTAGTTTTGGGTACGATTCGGAATAAAAGAACCCGCCTTTTTTTGTGAAATGGCCCGCAAAAGCTTGTATCCACTGTAGCTGAAAAACTAATAGACCGAATTTCACAAAATTCGGTAGATGAGTCACGTATTGGTCACCCTGGTGCTGATTAGATTTTGGTACGATTCAGAAAAAAATAACCTGCCTTTTTTTGCAAAATGGTCCGCAAAAATTGCCAATATCTAAAATAAAATACTGGGTATACTCAAATATATCCATTAAATGCTGATTTAATACGTAATTTTTAACGATGAAAAGAATAAGACCAACCCCATTACACTAGGGCTAGCCGTTCTCGAGACATTTTAGTTTTTCGTACTTTCCCTACGCCACCTTTGAAAATAAGCCCGGTTACCGAATGAGAACGGAAATTGAATTAAAAGTGAAATAAATTTAATTAAAATATAGAGAACATTAATATAAGTCTGCAGGGAAAGTCATGTGCTGCCCACATCAGATTTTTAATTTTAATGTTTCAATTTGTTAAAATTATCTGTTTAATTAGAATTCGAAAAAATTATTTACCATTTAAATAAATATGCTTAGAACGATTTTTATATCTAAAGAAAAATATTAAGCGTAAAACTAACGAATTAATATATTTGTCAAAACGATTAATTTTTGGGCTTTCGTACTTTCTTGCTAGATTAAAATCTGAATATTTGAAGACCCCAATATAGTCTTTGTAATAAAGAATGCGGACTGCGGTAAAATTGCATTTTAACAAACTTCTCAAAAAATAAAATATTATGCTCTAAGTCAAATTACATTTGTGTTAAACATCAAAAGATTTAAAGAATGTGCTATAACATGGAATTAATTAATAATTTTTTTCTGACAGGAAATATATTCTGTCTTGAGAATTTAATAAAGAATTTCCAAATTTTACCTTTTCAATCTATCGAATTCCGAAAGGAAAAAAGCAATTTTTTAGTGGAACTCCGCAAATGAATTTCAGAGAAATCAGAAATTTGAGAACGCAATACGCAAAATTAGTTTTAAAGGATTTCAACCATAATTTTTTTAAACAAAATTAGCAGAAGAAGAAATAATTAAAAGCCTTTTTTGCATAAATGCAATTAAAAGATTTCGATGTGCAGCTCCTGATGCTTAAATGTAAGCAGATTTTGAAGGGCTTAAAAGATTTTCCGGAATATATTTAAATAGAGATTAAAAATATTTTTTAAACTGTTTTTATGATGTGTCGAATAAAAATGAAGGAGATGTTAAACATTAAGTTGAAAAAAAAATAAATAGTCTTAAATTTAATCTCTTCATTGTTTCCATTTCATAAAAAGAGTATCTTTTGGTAGATTTTGATATAAAACGTGTTTGATAATTTACATTGGTATGAGGAAGTCACGTCTTAATTTCAAAATCAAATCGTATGTCGGATTAAATATTTCTAAAAATTATCAATAGAAATATCTACTAATTTAATGCATTAAAATAAATTACTTATTAGTATTTGCTCTTATATTATTACGCGTTATTATTTTCTTTTATTTTAATGTGTATTAGTATTAAAACTTGAGAATTAAATTAGCATAATGCCGGTGAAAGAAAACTTGAAATGCTTAAATACTAGCTGTAATAAAAAAATCTGATGTGGGCAGCACATGGCTTTCCTTGCAGACTTATATACACGTTCTCTTTATTTTAATTAAATTTAATTCACTTTTAATTCAATTTTCGTTCTCATTTGGTAACTGGACTCATTTTCAAAGGTGACATAGAGAAAAGACGAAAAAAGTAATATCTCGAGAACGGCTAGCCCTAGTGTAATGGGGTTGGTCTTATTGATTTCTTTGTTAAAAATTACGTATAAAACAAGCATTTAATGGATATATTTGAGTATACATAGTTTTTTAATTTAGATTTTGACGATTTTTGCAGGTCATTTTGAAAAATAAGGCAGGTTTTTCTTTTCCGAATCGTACCAAAATGTAATCAGCACCAAAGTATCCTACAAGTAACTTATCTACCAAATTTTGTGAAATTTGGTCGATTAGTATTTTAGCTAGAGTGGATACATGAAATTTTTACGGACCATTCCGCAAAAAAATGCGGATTCTGTTTTTACGAATCCTACCCAAAACTAATCAGCACCAGGTTTTCACCCAAGTGAAACCTACCAAACCTACCAAATTTTATGAAATTCGGTCCATTAGTTTTTTAGTTACAGTGCATACATGCATTGCACAGACACACACACAGACATCACGTTAAAAATAGTTTTTTCGTATTCTAGAAGTCTCGAAACGTGTAGATCCGTCGAAAACTCGAGTTGCAATTTTCGGCATGGTTCCAATACTTTCCCTATACATTACCATGTATTGCAAGGAAAGTAAAATAGAAATTATCATAAAATCTAAATGTCTAAAGTTACTTGTATTTAAATTATTACCTACGTTTTAAAACAAAACAATCCTGAAAGCACATTGGCTTTGAATTGGTAACACAATAAGGCCTTTAAATTGGTAACACAAGTTTAAGTAAATTACCTCAAATTGAGTAGATTTAAAATTATGAATTTCTTTGTAATTCTTCGCAAGCACGTTTTCTCTAATGCTTTTCTCAAACTAGGATCAGGATTGATTATTTAGCCATTTTGTGACTAGATCAAACTTTGGAAAGTAGTTAGTAATAGAAACTCGCATCTAGCCATTGGGTAAAATTACCCAATTTTTAGGCATTAATTCGATTCAAAATTAAATATTCTGCTTCTTTATATTCAATATTACAAAGTATTTTAATACACATGTGCTTTGTGATTACTTTACTTTTCATATTTAAATAAATATTTAATAGAACTTTCTGGAATCTAAGTTTTCAACAAATTTTGACTTATATTTACTAATGTATTTTTGCCTGGAAGAAATCTACTGACATTTTTCAGTTTCGAGTGAGTGAATCTGCTGTGAAATTTTACCACTGCATTTCCGAATTTTTTAACTTCTAACGTATACTGAGGTATTTTTGAAAGTAAGACAGCAAGCCCAATTAGCTTTATAACCTTAGAATTGTAGCCGTATAATTTATACCGTATTGATTTGATGTTATATATGAAATGATTTCTTTTGACCTCAACAGTGACACTTTGTAAATTTCACCATTCAAGAAAGCTGCAAAACTGTTTTCAGGATTAGAAATGAACAGAACTACTGCTTTGTGTGCAGCATTAAAACAATTATTTCAAGCAGAATAATTGTATGTCAAGGTGTGTCGGTCGTCAGCAGGGTGTGGAGGAGTCTTGCTTTCCGAACTGGAATTGTGCCCTGGATCTCCAAACTGCTTTGTCGACGCTCTACCGTTGAGCTACTGGAACGAAATTTCAAGCTCTTATCGTCGGAGTAGGCTCTGTATTCTCCATCCTCCAATGTCAGATTGGTGGCCAACTGACAATGTGACTGATCACCTCCTGCTATTTTTTTCTCATGTTAGCCTCCTGCTATTTTTTCCTCATGTTAGCCTCTTGCTACTACTATTACTTTCCTTATATACATAATGTATAAGGAAGGAATTGTGACGGGGTCAAAAATTCGAATTCGAGTTTTCGACGGGAGCGCACGTTTCAAGCATCCCTGATCACGAATCAAACATTTTTGAAGTGATGTGTGTGTGTGTGTGAAAGTATGTGTGTATGTGTGTGTGTCAGTGAGTCTGTGGAGACGATAACTGACGAACGAATGGACCGATTCGAACGATATTTGGTACAAAAATCAAAATCCGTAAACACTGGAAGCCTATTGCTTTTAAACGTAATCGAATGTTCAGAACCCCCCTAAATTTTCGAGTGAAATTTTGAAAAAATCGTCAAAAAATCAAAACTGCTAACAAAGTTACGCAAACAGACATTTCTTATATAATTTTTCATTAGAAAACGATTTACATAAATTTTAAAACGCTAATATGAACCGTTCTCGAGATATTGCACATTTTTCAAAAAAATTATCAAAAAGTCATATAAAATAAAAAAAAAATATATTTCCTATTGAAAAATCCACTTTTCATATGTAATACCATGCGATACATTTGGTGACATCGTTCTCGTGGATCTAGCTCGTTTCATTCATGAGAAAAGATACTTCGAGTAATAGTTTTGTATTTGAACGCCAATAGTCATTTATCTGCTATAAGAATAACTTATTTCTCCGTCAGTAAAGCTTGGCGAGATTTTGGCGACGAATTTGGCGGAATGTCTCCAACTTGGCGACTTTTTGAAATGTTGTCAAATTAGCGAAAATCTCGCCAAATGAATTTAAATGACGCTAAATCAATGAAAATGACGACTAATTGTCGAAAATTCAATATCTTGGAAAGAATATATGTATCTACTATTAGAAAAACCTATTTTTTTTTACTGGAAAAGTAGTATATTCATTGCATTATATAAGGAAAGTCATGTGTTGCCCACATCAAATTTTTTTTACTCAGGTTAGTATACTGCATGGTCGTTATCCTCTCAATTTGAAATCGGCTCTCAATCTTCAAGAGTCCACTGCATCCGTACTAGTCATACTAGGGTCACTTTCATACCCCTCACATCTTTGCATTAACCTACAGGGTTGATTTATACGGTCGACATTGCAAAGAGCCTTGCTGCCCCAACCGGGAATCGAAACCGGGATCTCCAGTCTGACCTGTCGACGCTCAACCGTTGAGCTACCTGGACGAAATTGCAAGCTCTTATCGGCAAAGTGGACTCTACAAGGGTTGCCAATTTACTCATTATATTATGGCTAATTTTAACAATTTTATAAACATTTTGCCGTGGAAATTAACGTCTAAACATTCATTTGAGTCAAAACCGATAATTTCGATTCTTTAATCTCAATTCAACAAAATATTGAAATTTATAAGATCAATTTGCAAATTATTATTTTATATAAAAAGAGAAATATTTCATGAAGTTTTCCGGAGCACAAATGACAAGTGATAACAGTATTATAAAATAGCAAGCAATAAAAATTAAAAACTATATGACAGTAACATTTTTGCTTTCCTTATATACATAATATAATGTATAAGGAAAGTATTGTGACAGGGTGGAAAATTCGAATTCGAGTTTTCGACGGGAGAGCATGTTTCAAACATTCCTGAACACCAATCAAACGTTTATGAGGTGATGTCAGTGTGTGTGTGTACCAGTGAGTCTACGAAGACAATATCTCACGAACGAATGGAGCAATTCGAACGAAATTACAAAAATAACAATACGTGAATACTGGAAGTCTATTGTTTTTAAACGCAATCGAATGTTCACACCCTCCCCCTAAATTTTCGAGTGAAATTTTAAAAAAATCATCCGAAATTCAGAACCTTTATACAGTTACTCAAATAGTCATTTCTTAGTAAAAGGAGTCAATTTATTGCATTATATAAGGAAAGCCATGTGCTGCCCACATCAATTTTTTTATTTTGATAGTGAGAAAAGAATTAAACTCGCCAAAGGTCTATGGATTACGCTTTTAAACACAAACCCAAAGTCAATTTATATTGTCATAGAGAATAGAGCAATTTTTCTAGGATTCAGTTATATTTAACATATTACTCATAGCCATTTATGTTGTATGTTATACTAATTCATAGTTAATAAACAGCCAGTCCATTTATAGTATTTAAAACATTGGCAGGATATCGGGTGGAATTCAAAATGTAAGTTAATTTTAAATTATTTAACTATTTTATTATAATTTGTCAAATAAAAGCTATGAATAGATTTGAAGTCTTTTGATTTTTGAAAATATAAAGTAGCATTGTTTTAATACTGCAAAATACTTTTTTAACGCTTTACAACATAGTTGAAAAGTGTTCATGACTTTGTTCATTCTGTCTGTCTGTCTGTTTGCACGATAGCTGCCTTAAAAATTACTTTATCAAAATGAAATTTTAGTATATTGTTGAGACGGTCTGTGAGACATATGGGAATGTAAATGAATAATATCACCCAAATAGTTTTGGATTGAGCCCAGGTTGAAAAAATGAAATACATTGAACCCTATGGGACCTAAGTTTTCAAACATTTTTTAAACGAACTTAAAATACACAAATTGTTTCGGAAATTTTAGGAAATACTCAAATTATCCCATAAAATATATAAAAAAAATTTAGCAAAAAATGTTTGGTATTTTTTAAAATAAAAGTTAAAATAATAATTACACCCATATAATATGAAGAGATACCCACTTCAAAATAAAATATGGCATCCATCTTTTTTCCTAGAATCAAAATCGTGATTTTTAAAGTTCTTTTAAATTTATATTTAGTGTTGCATCCGTCCTTAAACCGCTTTAATTTTGCATATTTTCTATGCATCTGTATTCTGCGCCAACGCAATTACACTATTTTTGAGTTTAAATGATTATCAAACTTTGATTATTTCTACAATGAATCCTAATTTTAATCAATGCAGAATGTAAATAAACAATTATAAGATGAGTTGCAAAAGAATTGCTAAATTATTTTCACGCAAAATTATTTAACTATGAAGTCTGGAATAAAAATGTATGAATGAAATATTCACTGGTTTTATGTAGAGAACCAGACGATTTGTATTTCGATTCGTTTTTTTTTCTTTTTGGATGAAGTTATGTTTTCGAGTATAATAAATTATTGTAGTTCTGTGATAGTTAAAAAAATATCACCGGTGGTGAATGTATCGCATTTTAGATGTTTAAATAAAATTGCATTTCAGTTGGAAAGTGTTTCATAATCAATGCTTTATGCATGAATTATCTTTCTTGTTATTATCTAGCATTACTTAAATATCACACTTTATTACTATTTTACACTGCTTAATTTACACAGGAAAGAAAACAACATTAATATAAAGAAAAGGGATTGATGGCTTGAAGTAAGGATACTTGAAATAAGAATACGTCCATAATTAAGCCATGTCCGTTTTTTTTATCAAAGATTTGTTTCCAGTTTACTTTATATATTTAAGTAGCGTTTGTATGCTATGGATAATAACTAAATTTAACCAAATGCAATCCCGACGGCTTTGAAAAAAACAACTCATGTCTACTGCTTCGACCAAGCTGAATCCAAATCTGAAATCCGTTTTTGAAATTAACTCTCGAATCTGGAAAAATAGCCTAGTTTTGTCTGTTTCACTATGTTTGTGTTTATAATCTGAGGCCAAAAGTGTTGCTACAACACAATGCAATTGCATGGTCAAGAGACTTTAATGCCAGAAGAAATAAATTAAAAACTGTATTCAGCTTATGAAGTTAGAGATAAGATCACCTCCATGATTCCGAATAGGAAAGTTAATATTGAGAGGTCATCTCAATTTAAAAAATTCAGAATTTGAATATTTTTAAAGCATAGAGGCTTATTTCCTGCTTAACTTCAAATTCACGTTTTAAACAATGCAATTAATACAAACTTTGTTCATAGATAGATTGGTCAGAGCTGAATTGTATGACCCATATAATTAGAAAGAGTGAGTCCCTTTTCTTTCATAATATGACCAAAAATTGAAAATTTGAGATAAAAAGTGTGGAGCATTAAACTTGATAAGTTGGTTTGTTAGCGGGTCTAGGGGAATGTGAATTAATTGCGTTATGTTAGGTGTTGATATAATATGTATACTTTGATAGAATGTCGTATAAGAAATAGTAATAGTGAAGGGAAAGGCTCACATGTGTCTATAGATATTAGGAGCAGATGGGAAGGCCGGTGGGAGTTGATGTCCACTTGTTCCTGTTTCCCATGCATGGCCGTGGCATACTTGATTGGGTGTAGTGCACGAAGAGCAGGGACTTCGCTGGTTTAAATAATAATTTGTATTTAAGTCGAAGAGTTATGATTCTGTTGTACAAAGGACCAATGCCTTCTTAAATCATCCGAAGAAGTTACACACTATTAAGATATAACTCTATAAGATATTAACCAATAAGATTAAAATGTGTAGGGCGGTTCGCGGATGAGTTGAATTTCTTTAAATAAAAATTCACAAATATTGGAAGTTTAGAAAACACTAACCAATATAATCAGCATATGTTTTGAATTTAAAGTGAAAACTTTAACGCCAATAGCATTCAATGTTTTATAGCGCTTGTGTGTTGGTGTGTGTGCGAGCACGTGTGTGTATGTGTGTGTGTGTGTGTGTGGATAAAATTTAGTAATTTGTTGTAAAATTCATGAGCAGAGCTCACCTTCGACGATAAGAGCTTGCAATTTCGTGCCAGTAACTCAACGGTAGAGCATCGGCTGGCCAGTTCGTAGATCCAGGGTTCGATTCCCGGTTGGGGCAGCAACGGTCTTTAGAAGTTTAATTGCATAGATATTATGATGACTTTATACCTAATATCCGATAATCCGACAAACCCAGTAATAGTTCTGGTTTTCAATAGTGACGGATTGCTGAGAATGTACTGTATATTCAGAAATATTTTAATTCGAGATTTTAGCAGAAAAGTACATTTTAAAACCGCATGAACACATTTTGGAAACTTTAGGAAATATTTAGTTTATTAGGTATATGCGCATGTCTGTATGACATAAACGCGATAATTCAAGAACGAATGCCTTGACCATTATAAAATTCTGCATTTGAATGCATCACATAAAAGTTTAAAACTATATATAATTTTTTGTGTAATTCGCTAAATATAATTATCATGATAAGAACAGGAATAATTTGAATATTAATGCATAACATTAATCTATGTGAGAATAGTATAGTTTTAACCACGCTATGTAGTATGGCAATAAATGTCATTTAAATAGTATATATTAAAACAAATCAACCGCATTCATTTAATTCATCAGCGTACCTAAGATGTTTCCAACTTCAAAATTGAAAGTTTTAAGTAACTGTTATGAATAACTTAACAAAATTATTTAAAGAATACCATAAAAAGTAAAACTAAAATCAACCCCGTAGGTTAGTGCAAAGATATCGTAAGTCTGAAAGTGAGCCTAGTACGACTAGTACGGATTCAGAAGACTCTGGAAGATTGAGCGCCGATTTCAAATTGAGAGGATAATGACCACGCAGAATACTAACCTGGATAAAAACAGTAATAGCAGGAGACTAACCTGATCTAAATATAGCAATAGGTGGTCAATCAGATTGTCAGTTTTCCGTCAATCTGACATTAGAGGATGGAAAATGCAGAGTCCACTTCGATAAGAGCTTGCAATTTTGTCACAGTAGTCAACGGTAGAGCGCCGACTGGCCAGTTCGGAGATCCAGCATTCGATTCCCGGTTGGGGCATCGAGACTCTTTACACATGTGTTGGATTTTGTTTGGTTTTATTGAAATAAACTCTATACACACGGATGAAAGCAAAGTATTTATGCAGTGCGAAATAAAATCTTTGTTAATAATATGTCAATTATTTCCTTAATTCTTTGTTAAACCAGGTTATACGTCTCAAACTGCCTACGGTCGCCAACCCTAGGGAGTTCCTTATGCGTTTTAAGAAATCTAATGAATTGACACTTATGAATAACTGATATTTTCTGCTCTTACAGTAATAGATAATCTGGTCAAATCTTCTGAGATTTGATAATAAATATGCTAAGTTTCAAAAATATTTTTTTAATTAAATTTTTACGCTTATTTTATATCGAAGGTGGATTTAATAAACTTAACTGCATTTATATCACCACCAGAAGGAATGTCTGCTGCATATATTTCTGACGGCCCACCAACACCAGCAGCTGCAGAGCGTTTTAGATTTGCATTCCTAGTGCAATAAAAGTGCCTTGTTTTTGATGGCATGCTGTAAAAATCTGATGTGAGTAGCATATGACTTTCCTTATATGATGCAATGAATTTACTACTTTTACAGCAAAAAAAATGGATTATTTTATAGTAGTTATTTATATTCTTTCCAAGATATTGAATTTTCGTCAATGAGTCGTCATTTTCCATGTCGTCACCATCCATGAGTCGTTATTGATTTAGCTTCATTTTTATGCATTTGGCGAGTTTTTCGTTAATTTAGCAACATTTAAAAAGTCCCCAAGTTGGCGACATTCCACCAAATTCGTCGCCAAAATCTTGCCAAGCGTTATGGACGAAAAAATAAGTTATTCTTACACAAGATAATTGACTATTTGCGTTCAAATACAAAAGTATTACTCAAAGTACCTTTTTCCATGAATGGAACGATTTAGATCCACGAGAATGATGTCACCCAATTTATCGCATGGTATTACATATGAAAAGTGAACATGTTTCTTAATAGGAAATAGTTTTTTTTATTTTACATGAGTTTTTGATAATGTTTTTGAAAAAGGAGCAATATCTCGAGAAGGGTTCATGTTAACATTCTAAAATTTATGTCAATCGTTTTATAATGAAAAATTACATAAGAAATGTCTATTTGCGTAACTATATTACCGATTTTGATTTTTTGACGATTTTTTCAAAATTTCACTCAAAAATTTAAGGGGGTTCTGAACATTCGATTGCATATAAAACAAGAAAGATCAATCATGCTTAAAGCATTGATTATGAAACACTTTCCAACTTCAATGCAATTTTATTTAAACATGTCTAAAATGCAATACATTCCTCGGTGATATTTTAAAACTTATCACAATACTACATTAATTTATTATATTTGAAAACCTAAACCTTCATCGAAAAAAATGAACTTCATTCAAATGACGGCATTGAAATATAAATTGCCTGGTTTAAACATCTCTAACATGTGATACATTCCTCGGTAATAATTTTAGAATTATCATAATACTACGATGATTTATTATATTTGAAAACGTCATCGAAAACAACTGAAATTCATTCAAATGACGTCATAGAAAAAATAACACGCCTGGTTCTCTCTATAAAAGCAGCATTTCATTCATAACGTTTTTCCATTCCTTTCATTCATCACAATAATATAATAATTTATTTTATTTAAAAACTTAAAACCATGGAGGTACAAGTAATTTAATTTTATGCTTAAAACTTCATCGAAAAGATCGTCTGGTTCAATGAATGTTTCATTCATATCAGCTATATTGCAGACTCCATGAGCTAAATAATTTTGCATTAAAGAAATGCAGCAATTCTTATATAACTCATTCTACATATTTTGCTGTTTACATTCGAACTTGCTGTTTACATTCGAATTTGCTGTTTACATTACAATCGAATTCGAATTTTCGACCCCGTCACAATACTTTCCGTATACATTATGTATATAAGGAAAGTAATAATGTACGAAATCGAATCTCAGCTGCATTAATAACCAGATAAATATTTAATTCGAAACTTAACTGATTGTACATTGTAGGCGATTTCAAATACAAACAAATTAAACGGTTAACGGTTGAACTTTATAAGAATTATCAATAAGACATATAATTGTTAGAAACCTTCTATATGGCAATTATAGTGGCGAAACGTTCCAAAGTAATAAAAACCCGGAGAAAATAATTACATTGATTGTTCGTGGCAATACCAATTGCGATTATTATAACTAAGGGGGAAGATAAATATATCAAACTCCATCTCTAACAATTTCAACAACTTCACTGTCAAAATAACGATAATTCCGAAGTTTGTTCACATTTGAAAATTATTTTCGATGTAGAGTTGTTGCTGCCGTTTTTGTTGGAGGATTAAGAGCAAAAAACATGCGATAAAACTAATTTAACAATATCATTAAATAAAAAAAATCTGATGTGGGCAACACATGACTTTCCTTATATAATGCAGTGATGTTACTACTTTTACAGTAAAAAATAGGTTTTTCTTATAGTAGGTACTTATATTCTTTCCAAGATATTGAATTTTCGACGATTAATCGTCATTTTCATTGAATTAGCGTCATTTTTATCCATTTGGCGAGATTTTCGTTAATTTGGCAACATTTAATAAAGTCGCCAACTTGGCGATATTTCGCCAAATTCGTCGCCACAATCTCGCCAAGTGTTATGGATGGAGAAATAAGTTATTCTTATAGTAGATAAATGACAATTGGCGTTCAAATACAAAAGTATTACTCAAAGTATCTTTTCTCATGAATGGAACGAGCTAGATGCACGAGAATAATGTCACCCAATTTATTGCATGATATTACATATGAAAAGTGAACATGTTTCTCAACAGTTAATATTTTTTTTAATTTATGTGATTTTTTGATAAATTTGTTTGAAAAATGTTCAATATCTCAAGAACGGTTGATGCTAACGTTCTATAAAGTTTATGTCACTCGTTTTCTAAGGAAAAGTTGCATAAGAAATGTTTATTTGCGTAACTTTATTAGAGGTTTTGATTTTTTGATGATTTTTTCAAAATTTCACTCGAATATTTAGGGGGTTCTAAACATTCAATTACATTTAAAAACAATAGGCTTCCAGTATTCACGGATTGTGATTTTTGCACCAAATTTCATTCGAATCGCTCCATTCGTTCGTGAGATATCGTCTCCACAGACTCACTGGCATACACACACACACACATACTTTCACAAACACACACACACACACACACATACTTTCACAAACACACACACACACACACACAGACATCACCTCAAAAATGTTTGATTCGTGATCAGGGATGCTTGAAACGTGCTCTCCCGTCGAAAACTCGAATTCGAATTTTCGACCCCGTCACAATACTTTCCTTATACATTATGTATATAAGAAAAGTAATAATAGTAGTGTGTAAAATAGTAGGATGTAGTAAGAGTAATGTGAAAAGATGTGTTGCCTTTTATTAACTGGTATTTCACAGTACTTTGAGCGCTTTGATTTTTGTAGTGTATTGATAAAGGTAGATTTTTCAGCTCCTGAATTAATTTAGTTCATTCATTTTCGATTATATACTACATTACTAGTCCTTGATTTAAAGGTATTTTTACAATATAATTTCACATTTTTTTTTAATTGACGTTTGCTTGTATATCGTCCGAAATCTGTCGGTTTTACTGTTTAAGTTGTCATAGAATACTACAGTTTTAATCATATTCACTGAAAACGTGTTCTGCATCCTGTAATTCGTTTTTATTCCATCTAAAATTTTATTTTCGTTCTCATTCTTCTCATTCATCAACCGTTTTCTTTCTGTGTCACGTTATGTAACTGTTAATTGGAAGACGCCTTTCAGCTCTTGGTAAGTACGGCTATCCCTGCCTTTTAATACTGTAGAAAGGAAGCTATTTTCATACCTGAAGAAGAATATATTCGAAACCTACTGAAAACTTACTTAATTATATATGTAATGTTATTAACGAAGGTGTTATTTTGCAGTTCGTTTTACATTAGTTCTGGGCGTTTTAATTTAACCTATGCAATGTATTCTTTAGAAATCAATGTTACGTAAATGATATTCCTTTTACACCCTTGTTCGTCTCATTAGATTCATTAATTATTTATTTATAACTGTCATAGTTACTCTTCCAGAACGATGGTGAGGCAAAGAATGACTCATTAGCCATGTATTATTCGCAACATCTCCGCACGATAAGGGTCATCGTGCACATATCCCCAATTCATACCAAAAGTAATACAGCGACATCGGAAGTGCGCCGACAGGTTAATAAATTGATCGACCGTTTTTTATTCACGGGTGTTGCATTTCCAGCTATTATTTTTACGAACTCGTCGCGTGATTCCTCAATGAGCTTTGGTTACATTGATTCCTTTAGAATCGCCTTTCTTCCTTCTATCGTCGCTGTACAAATACAAACAAATCATGACTCCTTTTCAAGATTTTATGTCCAGATAATTAGTTTTCACCTCGAAATTTCCGCAGATTTTACAGCACGGGCCGTCAGTCTCCTGCATTGTTTCACAAACACTCTTTTCTACCTTTTTTTTCCCGTGGTGACGGAAGTGACCTTGGCGTGGCTCTCGACGACATATAATTCCAAGGAACATGATTTTATTTACTTCGTTCTCACTCTACATCTTTTATTCGAAAGCGGAGATCCGGCAGACAGGTCCTCTTTTTAAGGACCAAATCGCGTTGCAAAGCTCTATTACTCCGGCCGCATGGGTTTGCGTGCGTTTGTCCACAGAAGCAAAGGACCTCGGTTTCAGAACGGACGGGAGGAATATCTATAATCAGACTATGAAAGTTAGTGTGAAGCGTTCCTGTATTGTCGGGGAGAATTAAAGAGAGGAAGGAGAGAAAAAATAAACAAAAACCGGCTTTCGTGTCGCAAAAGTCGGGATTTTTAGATAGGATGTAAACACGATATGTCGTGCGATCAGACCAGCAATTATGACAGCTATTAAGCTTAACGTGTCTAGAACAGATATGGAGGGTGCGTTTCTGAGTTAGATAATGCCTTCATGCTTGGCGCACTTTTTCACTTATATGGAAATTTTTCCGTTCAAAGAAGACAATGAATTAGGTTTTAAAATTTTTAGATGTATTTTCGAAAGATAAAATTCATTAATAAGTTTAAATGCTGATTAGGGGGTACTGTCACAGAGTTACAATTTAGCAGCCCAATACATCAGAATGGGTACTTAGATTTGCGAATATGGAAAATTGTTAGCTAGAGGCTCTGCAATCCCTTTCATTTGGTCGGCAATGACGACACATGTACCAAATTATTATGCTCGCCGAACAATGAGATTCGGAGCTTTATCTTTTACAATTTTATATATCTTTTACAAGTGTCCCTCCCTCAAAAAAATTTAGAAGCCAGGAAAGGACTAGCTCCATTTGTTGTTTTATCAGTTTGAAACTTTTCATCTATTACACTATTCATGCATTACGCCATGTATGTTAATGCAGGGAACAAGGGGTTTAGTACCTTTAGTACTTGTATTACATATATGAATTTATTAAAAATTTTAAATGTTAATTTCATTATTGGGTGTAGTTACTGGCTTATACTTTATTACCAGGCTTTCCCAACATGAGATTCAATTTTCAATTGCTTACCTTATATATGGAATAGGGAACAAGGGGTATTTACTGCCTATTTAGTACAATTCATAAAGGAATTATTCTCAAGCCTAACATTGGGGCTATTTTATTTTTATTTTAGTTTTATTTTTACATGTGCTCATCAGATCGCTTTCAATGAAAGATAAGTCGCAGGTAATAAGTCACAGATTCCTTAAATATTGATCTTTGACATATATAATAAATTACAAAGTTGAGTAAAGAAAATTACAGAATTTTATAAAATCGATTAAAATTTTCAAGGGAATTAAATTTTAATAAATACAAAATTTAAATTTTCATACTGCCCCCGTACAAAAACATTTCCAATGAGTAAAATGTGCCCCATACACTAATAAGGTGATGCACAAAATTTCAACATTTTATCATAAAAAGTCCCAGAGATATAAAAAGACAAAAATGCTAACTTAAACCCCTTTCGATGCATCGACATGCGTTCTCAGAGGAGAAATATCATGTCGGCAGATCGCGTTTCAGGGGTCATACATAAATTACGAAAGAAAACAGTGATTATATAAATAAATAATAATTTTGCTATTTATTGGTACAAAAGTAGCTACACAGTGTAGAAATAATAACTTTGCACAAAGATTACAAAGCTTGTTAAAAATGTTTTCCGTCCATGCCAAAGATCCATTAAAGATAAGAGGCAGCTGTTATTTGCCTAAGCTGCATTTTTGCGTTGCTTCATTTGCACTCTTGCTGTAAATATTTACATTTTAATTTGTGATGATTAATCCCTCATCAATTTTGTTTAAATATATCTCTGGAAGTTTTTATCATAAAATGCTGAAACTTTGTACCTCACCTTATTAGATTATGGGGTACATTTTACTCATTGGAAATGTTTTTGTACGGGGACCGCATAAAAATTTAAATTTTGTATTTCTTTAAATGCAATCAATCCCCTGAAAATTTTTATCAATTTCTTAAAATTCTGTAACCTTTCTTTACGGAACTTTGTAATTTATTATATATGTCTAAGATCAATATTTAAGGAATAAAAGCTGAGGTCTATGTTTTTGGGACACCCTGTATATAGACAGCTTTTTGCTCCGACTGGCACCTAAGTCCTATTGTAGTTTTACACATACCTATGAAAACCTGTAGTTTTACACATATCTATGAAAATAAATACATAATAAAATTCAAATTTGAAGTTATTTAAAATTTGACGGAAGGGATCAGATGGATGTGCTTGCGATAAGGGGCTCCAGTGTACAACAGTTGCCAGGCAGTGAGACATATCTTCATATTGCAAAGCTTTTCATCAGAAAGTCTATTAAATTTAGAATTACTCCAAAATCTGTAAAATAGAATCGTTTCAAAGAATTGGAGACAACTTGGAATAGCAGATGTACCTGATTGGCTACCGCATGAAGCAGTGGCAGATTTTTGTCTGACCATCGGACATAATTATTTGACGGAACACCTTTTCCGAATTGGTGTTCTATCTCATCCAAACTGCTCCCTTTGTAGATGGTTTTATGAATCAAACACACATTCAGCAAACAAGGTATTGCCCAGAGTATCCGAAACGGAGCGATAAGGGAAGGAATTTCCAGTGGAACAATAACTAATACTTTTTTTTTGTAATTTCCCTTTGTGTCACACTTTTTATATCTCAAGTACCTTGTCAATGCAAAGAAAAAAATCTGATGTGGGCAGCACGTGACTTTCCTTAAATAATGTAATGAATTTACTACTTTTATAATTAAAAAAATGTTATTCTTATACTAGTAGATACTTATATTACTTCCAAGATATTGAATTTTCTTCAATTAGTGGTCATTTTCATTGATTTAGCGTCATTTTTATCCATTTGGCAAGATTTCCATTAATTTGGCAACATTTAAAAAAGTCGCCAGGCGACATTCCGCCAATTTCGTCGCCAAAATACCGCCAAGATTTAGGGACGGAGAAATGTTATTCTTACAGCAGGTAAATGACTATTGGTGTTCAAATGCAAAAGTATTACTCAAAGTATCTTTTCTCGTGAATGGAACGAGTTAGATCCACGAGAAGGATGTCACCACATTTATCACATGATATTACATATGAAAAGTGAACAAGTTTCATAACAGTTAAAATATCTTTTTAATTTATGGGATTTTTTGATAAATTTATTTTAAAAATGTGCAATATCTCGAGAACAGTTCATGCTATCGTTCTAAAGTTTATGTCAATCGTTTTCTAAGGAAAAATTACATAAGAAATGTCTATTTGCGTAACTTTATTAAAGGTTTCGATTTTTTGAGGATTTTTTCAAAATTTCACTCGAAAATTTAGGGAGTTCTGAACATTTGATTGTGTTTTAACACAATGGGCTTCCAGTATTCACGGATTCAGATTTTTGTACCAAATTTCATTCGAATCGCTCCATTCGTTCGTTAGACATCGTTTCCACAGACTCACTGACATACACACACACACACACAGACATCATCTCAAAAATGTTCAATTCGTAATCAGGGATGCTTGAAACGTGCTCTCCGGTCGGAAACTGGAATTCGAATTTACTACCCCGTCACAATACTTTCCTTATACATTATGTATATAAGAAAAGTAGTAAGGGGGTTAAATTTAATTAAAATTCAATTTATTTAAAGTTCAAATTTCAAACAGAGTGTTTAAGTAAAATTTATATTTTAAAGTCGTTTTCCGTGTTTAAGTTATATTTTTGGAATAGGTTGTATTTATTTTTTCAACAGTCTTTTATACCGGTATTTATAACTTCTTTTAACTTAATATCAATTCATAAAACTAGGGAATCTAACATTTTGCATAACATTCGTAGTTTTCCTAAATGAAATACGCATTACCTTTTAAGCATATACGTAAACACTAATAATTTACGAAAACCCAATACGGCGATAATAAAAATTTCGAAATGAATAAAATTTTGGAGCAAATCCGATTCCAATTCTAACTTAGACAGAAAATCGCTAGAATTTTACGACCTACCGTAATTTATGTGGGTGAAAGGCAGGCCGTTAGTGTCGAAAGACGGGATTCAGTTTTCGTGGGAGGATTTCCGGAAGTTGTAAATCTCCGAGAGATAGTGCCTCAGTATTTTTCCGATTTTAATAAGTCTTCAATAACGGCAGATTAAGGGAATGAATTGATGTACTTAATTCATTAAAATTGAATTAGCAATATTTTGTGAAAATCGTTAAACCTCGATGCCCGGAAGAAAATGTTTCGGAATTAAATTCCAATATTTACAAATTTGAGTATTAAATATTACAGCAATCAATTGTTGGTACTAATTTAAAGTTCAGAATATTTTTAATCAACAATTATTAACTTATATTTTCGACTGCTATTTTTTCTTAACAGTGTTCTCGACAGAAGAGGAGGAAAATCGGAATTTGAAAATAGAAATTTATTAACAGAAACGGGTAATAATTAAAATCGGCAACGGTGATTCAGATTATTTTCGATAAATATAGCTTAAATGTGGTTGGGGCTAATTCAAGTGTGTTACTCTGTTCTTGAGGTTGTAACATCAAGCTGGCTCTGAGTAGTTAGCGCTTTGTGTATATGCATAGCTTGAATGCATTTGGTGTTAATTCAAGAGTGTTGGGGTGTGTTATTGAGATTGATATATCAAGCTGGCTCAGTAATTAACGTTTTGTGTATTTGCATAGCTTGAATGTGGTTGGTGTTAATTCAAGAGTGTTGCGGTGTGTTCTTGTGATTGATGCATCAAGCTGTATCTGAGTAATTAGCGTTTTATGTATTTACATAGCTTGAATATGATTGGTGTTAATTCAAGTGTGTTACGGTGTGTTTCTAAGATTGATGCATTAAGCTTGCTCTGAGTTGTTAACGTTTTATGTATTTACATAACTTGAATATAGTTAGTTTTAATTCAAAGAGAGTTACTGTGCGTTCTTGAAATTGATACATCAAGCCGATTCTGAGTAGTTAACGTTTTATGTGTTTGTGCATCTTTAAATCATGGAATTTAATATATCTTGTTAAGTTATTGACAAATGACTTCGTCATAACTAATTTGACTAACAAATGTTTTTTAGCAGCAGATTGCATGCATTTGTAAACCATGTTAAGTTTATAAAAGTAAGGATTTCAAATTATTCGCAACTAGGATGAAGACTTCATAACGTGCATTTGGAAAGTTTTAACAATATTTCTCTCACAGCAACCACCAGCATCAAAGAACTTGCTTCGTTCTTAATTACCATCTTCGATTAGCTATTACAACATTATTTGTTGTGACCTATCAGTGACTGTGGACATTTCTCTGCGGCCACAAGCGAGTTTTGGATAGACCCACTTGGCAGATGCCTAGGGCTGCAGATTCTAAAAGGTGGCAAATTTATTGGCATGCAAAATTTTGAGACGTAAAATTATACACAAATATTTTTATCTGAAGGAAAATAAAACACATTTCAAATGAATAAAATATATATCAAATCATTTAAGTACGTAAACTAATTTATAATACTGCCTTGCAGGAACATGAAGTTGTTTGAGGGTTTATTATAAAAATCCACGTGTGCTTGTACGATATAATATCCCTCTGATGAAAGGTGTTTTACGCCCATCAGTCAAATTTAATGTAATTTATGTCCTATGTGCTAAAATTAACTTTTTATTTATTTTTAAGTACTTTTATTAATTCAATTTATCAGAACAATTCAACACGTTATATAGGTGATGCTATGTGCTACCCATACTATCTTACTAATTACTTCTTAAATTTAGAACAAAAAAAGTTTACCTTGAAAGAGACATTTTATGCTAATCTTTTAATAATATTTTATTAGAATTTCATATTTTTGTGTGATTTAGTAATCCGTGTAGATTATTTTAAACGTCCTAATTGCGCTCCCTATTTTCAAGATTTAGCGTATAATGTAATTCCTTCATAAATCATTGCTTATGTTTTTTCAGATCATTTGCATTTCAATGGAAGAAAATAATTATACGCTGCTCTAAAGTATATTGTGTCATTGTGTATTTTAAAGCCCATTTAGAATTGCATTTACATTTAAAATTAATCTCTTTTAAGATTTATCATCTCTTTTTTTTTTATCTCAGAGAATAAATGATAGCGATAAGAGTTATTCTTATCCCAGAAATAAATTATATTCTCGAAGTCTTTTAATCTTTTAATCGTCATAATGTTTTCGATCCCACATTAGTAAAATCAACTTGGGGGATATTTTTTTCTATGAAAATAGTAGAAGATTTTTTTTTCTTTAATTTCCAATCCGAAGCATTTCGACTTTATATATCGTTAATTAAAAGAAATATTATTCTAAAATACGCTTGAAAAATACTCCGAAATCTGTCTGGAATACATGAGTATAAAAAAAGGTATCTATTATCGATCAAAATTAATGATTTATTTTTCAAACTGTACCAGTGAGTCAAAACACCTCTGTGTAAAATCTTCTCTGCAGCGCAAAAAATACAGCAATGATTAAAATATGATTATAAGTAGGATTGGGTAATGTATATAATATTACAAATTATTAAAATATTTGAAACTGAGATTAAATATTCTGTAGCAAGAATGGGAAATCACCAACTTGTCACTGACGGGGTTTGATCCCAGGGATAAAGCGTGGTATGTCAGTATCATAGCGCTGAGATAAAGACGTCTCCAGTTCAAGACATATAATACTGCCTTACGATCGTTTGCTACAGTACTCTCCTTCCCCAGTGAGTTTCTTTAAAACAGAACGAAATCGTCACTGGGTTGCAGATGAGGTCGCAAGCTCTAAGTTGAAGTGAAGGATCGGTCACAATCGGTCTCGTTGTGAGCCACAAGGCCCGATGAAGTACAGTAAGTTAACGTCGAAGAATCTCAGATCGGAAGTAGCGCCATCTCATGGGGAGTACTGAAAGTACATTTATGCAATGTATATATAATACTCAGGAAACTGAATAACTGGAAATAATTGAGCGAAGGATGCTTAGTGCCCGTGTCCAGGGTCACCAATGTAGCGTGAATGTGAACGCACCAACTTGGCAGTGCCGAGGTTTGATCCCGGGGTCAAAGCGTGGTAGGTCAGCATCATAGCATTGAGTTAAAGATGCATCCAGCTCAAGGCATTTAATAATGCCTTATGATCGTTCTCTACAATTCCATGACTTAATTGAAACGAATTGCGTAAAGCTTAAAATATTGTGGCAATTCGTTAGAGATGTATAAACAATGGGTGCAGCATAGGTTCAAGAGACTTTTTGAACCCCCATAATTTTGTTGTGGGTTCCCTAAACTCCTAATATTTTTTGTGCGTATTTAGTAAGAAAAATGTATACATATATGTATAAATTTTGTTATCAATTCTTCATGTTTTCATTATTCATTCCCTATTTACTATATATAAAGTGCGTATAAGAATTTAACCGTCAGACTGTTTATTCCATTCTGAAGACAAAATTTTAACTCAGAAATGATTTAAAGATTTTTTTTATTTACATTTTGAACATAGGTAAAAATACCTAAAAATAAATTTTACATTTTTCGTTACTTTTATAACGATAATTGAGCTGGAAATTCACAGTATCTGTATATTGTATACAATAATGTTGCGTCTACAAAAGCAAAATAAATGAAATAAATAGTTTTCTAGGGAGAAAAATTATTTTTCTGTACTTCGCTTAATTTTAGCATCTCAGACGTCTTATTGTGCCATATGCTTGGGGTATTTGATTTAAAATTTCCGGAACCCCAAATAATTTTTCAAGTTTCTGTATAATGCAAAAGTTGTTTTGGAATTCGAAAAATCCATAATTTCCAAGTTTGAATTTGCATGTGTAAACGCATGCACCTACAAAAAATATATCTTTTCAATAAATTCAAATGCGGATATTGAAGTTCAAATTATTATTTGCTCTTGAAATTAAAGTTCATAGCCAGGATCATGTAGCATATTATAAAAAAAAACATAAATTAAACTTCAAAATATACTTTATTTAAATGCAATCGGGCAATTAGGTTGACAATGGTAGGTTTTGAAAGATGACCGAAGCCTGAAAGATGCAGCATTTAGGCCGATAGTGTGATCGTCAACTTTTATAGATCTGCTTAAAAATTCAGAAAAAATTCCGATACTACAATAAATGACAATGTTATTAGAATGTGAAGCTATCCTTCTACATTTAGTCAAAAGATTCAAATCAGGAATAATCGATTTGAGAATAGACAAATTAGAAAAAATAATTTGCTTAAAAACGCGTTTTGTAAGGTATTTAAAAAAATTATTTTGAAATGAACTCAGTGTCTTATTGATCCCATTTAAAATTTTTTTGGAAGAGCGTTCTAAAGTCTTCTCAAAGGTATTGAGATGGAAACTCTGTGACAATATTTTTGATTGCTAAGGAAGCAATTTGTGTGAAAATTGCTCAAAATTGCGCCTTAACGTAAAACAACTGAAAAATTCTTTAGAATTAAAAAAAAAAAACACTCCGAGATATATCAAGACCTGAACTGAATTATTACTGTACTGAATTTCGTAGCTGTGGATTGCTTAGATTTTTCGCTGCGCCGCCAATAAACGAACAGACAAACAAGTATCTTCTTTTCTTATTATCGATAGTTGAGCAGGAAAATTTTATTCTTTTGCCCATAGAAAAACATTATATTCACCTATAGCTGTAAGTTCGTTGTTTAAGAATATCTTCTATAACAACAATGGATGTTGAGTTGTTGTGCTTTTCACTTCATTGCATTTTATGACCTTCAGAGTTAAATTTCCCCTGGTGGTGATTCTCTTTAACTCTTTCCGAATATTTTGACTTCTTCTTCTTCTTCGACCCAGACCGTTCTACCTACCCGAAGGTGCAAGGTATCTGTTTGTATAGCCGGGAAGTGCCACCCAATTTATACCGGAACCCAGTGGGGGAGGTATCTACAGACACCGTACTGTCATTCCCCTATTATCAACCTCTCGGAAGGACTCACAGACCCACATATTTAACGTGCCCGTACTCCGCGTGAATACGGGGAAAGTTTAGGCAGAGCCGAGAATCAATGTTGAGTCGTCGGAGTGCAATCCCCGCGCGCTAACCGCTGGGCTATCTCACCCATGAATGTATTGACTGATAATCCTACTAACTTTTGTTTGACGTGGATACCTTTGCAAAAGGCTTAGAATAAACTATTTTTAATACTTCAATTTTGATTTCCATGTACATGAAAAAAAAATATACGCCATTGAAAATATTGCGCAATTGAAAACAAAACACATTGCTTGAATATCATGCATGCTTACTTCTCAAGTGCTAATTACCCCTTTATGATGACATTTCATCTTTTTCGTATACCTTCGGGTGGTACAGAGTCTAACTTGTTTTCCAGAACTTGCATCTTGGTATTTTTGCATTCTAAGTTTATTTATAACTGTAAACATTTATCCATAAATTTTAGTCATGCGAATTTAAATGTTTTAAAGATTTAAAGTAATAAAAGTTTAATGTCGCCAATTGGACATAACAGCCTTGATTTAAATTTTGCATCATAAAGTTTTAATGACGAAATAATAATTCGCAATTTATATCTGACGCTTACCCAAGATGATTTTTCAACATCCATCCATTCCTCACAACATCCATATTTTCATTAAATATACAACTTCTTTATACTCAATTCAATTATGAATTGAAATCTATTACAAACGATACCTAATAGTAGTTTTTTAACATAAAAACAATCCACAGATTAACTTTCAAACAATTTATCATTCTTTTCAAATATTTCCCATCTTAACTTTTTATCTAATGCGGTATAAAAACGGTTTAAAAGGGGAAAAAAATTCTAATTCCAATTTGAATTCATTTTTAAGATCTTTTAAGCTTTTGGAAATCTGCTAACACTTGCGCATGACGAATTTCACTTCTAAAGCTTTTAATTGCATTTTTGGCAAAGACGCTTTTAATTATTTCCACTTCCACTAATTTCGTTGAAAAGATTATGGTTGAGATCCCTTAATAATTTTAAGTACAGCATTCCAAACTACTAATTACTCTGAAATTCATTTATGAAGTGTCACTAAAAAACTTTAGTTTTTTTTCTGGTACTTGATAGATTGAAAAATCTAATTTCGCAATTCTTTATTGAATTTGCAAGAAAGAATATAATTTTTTATCAGAGAAATGGATTAATTTATGTCATGTTGCAGCACTTTCTTTAAATCTTTTGACGTTTGATACAGATGTAGTTAGCCTTAGTAATTCATATTCAATTTTTTTTCACGTTTAAGAAGCTTTTCAATGTAAGAATAGGAAAATTTTTATTCTTGACTTTATACAGCTTCATGAACTTTTAAATAATGAAGAATTAATTTAAAAAGAGTAGAAATATTTTAATTATAGTCTTTGGCATATATATTACTTATTTAATGTTTAAAATATTATTTGACAGTGTATTTAGAAATCTTTATCAGCTATTTTATTACAATTTTAATGGTAAATTATTATTTTTTTTTAATTTGAAAAAAATAATAGCACTATAAACACCAAAGTAAACTTAGCGTTCATATTGGTGCTTATATTAAAATTCTAAACAAATATATAATGTAAGTTAAAATAAGTAATGTAAGTAAACTAAATATCATTTTTAAATACATTTTTTGTAGTAATTAAATAATTTATATATCAGCCGAAAATCGATCCAAGGACTCAAACCCCTCCTAACCGAAAATCCTCAAACAAATCTCAATAATATGTGTCTGCAAATATATATTTTCATTTATTTTGAAACACCGCCTCTTTCACAATGCAAAAATGTATAAGATCAACGGCACAATATTTTTAATGTTAAACTATATATTTGGCGATTTTCCTGATAACATCATGTTAAACTATTTCGAAGTACTATTTCAAAGTACCCAATTAAATTATATTTTATCCAACACTAAATTAGCAATTATCGATATTGATAGCATCCGCAATAAGCAATATTGTCCATATATTAAAATATTCCAATGATTAATTCCTTTATTTGACATCATTTTCGTTAACTTAGCTTCATTTTTACAATTTTAACGATATTTTCATGAATCAGGAGCAAAATATGGCCAAGTTGGCAATATTTCGCATGAGTCGCTAAGTTTGCCAAACTTATCGCGAAGCATTACAGGCAGCCGGAGAGAAGAGAATTTCTTATAAATGACTGTTGGCGAATTATTAGGCGTCAAAATACAAATTCTCTCGAGAATAGAACGAACTAAATCCGTGGAAATGATGTTAACAAATTTATCGCATAACCTATAATAATAAACCGTAATCGCTTATGTATGTATGTGAGCACAATTCCGAAGCCCCCGCTCGATCTAAAAACACACGGTTTTTCTTTTAAATATTTATTTATTTATTTATTTATTATTTTTTAACGTATGATAGATATTTAAATAATTATAAAAACCTCAGTTTGGGGAAGTAAAAAGAAGTGTGTGCGAAAAATATATCTTCTCATTCAAAAATTGTAGTTGGAACCATTTTTTTTATTTAAACGATAGACAAATTTCGAAGGGGCTCTAGAATCCAGATTTTCGATAAAGCCAAATTTTTTTAGATGGATTTTTAAAAATCTGGAAAAACGCCGTTAAAGATGCACTGAGAACAAACACTTAGACCTGCCTTTGCAATCGCAGTATAACACCGTAACCGCATTGCAGAAAATGTGGTTCGAATTTCATTCGTGGCACGGCGCACAGTGGTGCCAAATGAGGAATTTGCGGAAAAAACCTCACAACTTATGCATTTCTTAATATTTTCGCGTACTTTTTGCGCATGTAGATAAGTTAAAAGTAAGATTTTATATGCAAGGTAATATTAAAATCAGTGACGGTCCCAGATTTTTTTCGGAGGGATATATGAAGGTATACTACACATACCCTTCACTATTTTTGCTAATTTTGAAGATAAAATTGTAAAAGTTTTTTTATAAATGCACTAACACCCCACGACATACTTTCTGATTGAATTTTGTTTCGGCTTACTGTCATTCTTTAATTAGCACATTAATTAGCTGTTAGTTAAAAAAATAAAAAAAAATTAATGGAAAATGTACGGAAAATGCCTGTATTTTGGCACGATTGTTGAAACAATACATCATAGAAAATACAAATTTTAATGTAGGTGTTAGATCCTAATGTATTACATTGCCACATTTTTTAGCTTTAATAATCACTTTAAATTTCGTAAATTGATATAAATGAACCAGAGTTATGTTTCGTGTTGCACAATGTGCGTCAAAATCCCTTTCTTCAGAAATCGACTTTAAAGTCTTAGTGGACCATTAAATCACTATTAGCTTAGCTCATAAAAATAGCTGTATTTAAAAAAGTTAATGGAATTAAAAAAAAAGAGGATATCTACAGAAAGACAAGAATTTGGGCAATAATATAAGCCAATAAAATAGAAATTTCAATTTTGACAGATTTCCATGTTTTCAAGAGTATGCGTATCTCTCTCTCTTAACATGTATTTTTAAATAATTGTGTTACCAAACGTTATTTTCTAAATTTAGGGGTGGGGATATATTCCCCAATTTTCCCCGAGCTCGCCCTTGATTAAAATTATTTGTATATGTATTTAATGAAAAAAATTAGAAAGAAAACAAATGCTTTAATTATAAATCTCTGTTTATTGTTATCGTGCATTTTTTCGAAACATGTTTGATGACCATTTAATAATACATAATTTTGCATTTTGAACTATGCCTTTCAAATATCTAACTTAAATATTATTATAACTAAAGTACCTGAAGTACTGTTTTTAGAATTTATGCATAAATGAATATACATACTATTTTAATAATTTTTTTTTATTCTTCGCTGAGTGGCAGTGATTCAGTTTTCGGTTCTGGCCTTATGTAACTGATGTATGGATCTGATGATGTTAAAATCATATGAAACACATCTTCATTTGTTGCCAAACGAGAGCATTTCCTGCTGTGATAAATCCGAGAATACTTGTAATCTATATTTCTACTCTCCTGTGCTGCTTCTAAGAGTGAACCTATAGGCAAAGTAGCACACTGTATTATTTCCTTTCCGTGCATAAGAATTTTATGGACAGTTGCTGGCATGTTATACCAGGGGTACAACGAAATCGCTGAATTAGCTGTTTCTCGGGCATATATTCCAAATTTGTCCCCATCAATCTGAAAATTATTGCAAATCGTTTCTAAGATAACAGCTAATCTTTTTATTAATGTTTCGTCAACTTTCGTTATTTCGACCGTTATAATGGGGTTCCCCAAAAACCTTCTAGAAGTATAGAATTCAATATGTCTTGCTGTGGGAAAAGTTTAAATGTTGTAAAATATGTCTTTGATGTTTTAAAAGTAGTAATAAAATATTTATCATGAAAATCAATGTCGCTGGATCAATTGGAAGTACGAACGATACTTATGCAGGGCTGAGCAGGACCTTCAGAAAAAGTATGAAATATGCCGAAACAGCGAAGGTTGCAAAAAGTTGCAACTGATTTCCACAGAACAGTTGCATAATAGTATCTGCTTTCGAAATAACTCATCCAGAGCGTGTAGGAACGTGTAGCTTTTTTTATAGGCTTAAAGAAATTAAGGAAAACAAAACATTTTATATATATCTATATTTTACGCTTAAAGTATAATTTTAGCTATGTTTTTACGAAATGTATTTATATCAGAAATAAGCTGAGGTTACATATATTGAAAATACGTGAAACATATGATTATAAATATCCACAAAAATTTTGGAAAAAATATTGAAATTTTAGTTAGAAAAAACCAGATTTCAATTATAATGTGGAAGTCTTGTTTAAGATCAGTTTTTCCTTCTAGTTATACTGAATAAAATACATTTATTTACATGGCAAGATACTTTGGTTCATTGCCTATCAAAAAATGGTAGTTTGTATCGAAAAATATTATTTTCGGGTTTCGGGGTTTTTTCCGCCACGGCACCACTGTGTGGCGGTGAGATCATAGGCAAGCGTCTCGCTAGCGAAACTGGAACGTTCTCACGCTTAGGTAGAAGAATTTAAAATTCATAAATTTAAAATCCTGAGTATTACAGATAGAAATTAGAATTTTGAAATAGAAGATTGTAATAGTATTATAAACATTCCCTAAAAAAAAATCCCGTTTTTACGATAATAACTTCTGAAGTTAACAATTAAGATGTTAATTCTACTTAAATAAAAGAATGCGTTCACATTAAAACGCTCGTAAAACAAAAGACTTTTTGATGTATGGTCTTGCAGGGGGAGGGGGAATATTTAAATCCTGGGTTTTAAAAAGGGAGCGATGAGAGGGAGGAGCGAAGCGAACAAAAAAAAAAGGTTCTTGATAAGTGGCTGGGAACCCTTTTTGAAATCGTATTTTACTATCTTAGTGAATTGTCATCCGATTTTGATGAAATGTTCACATTGTATATTCTTTTCTACAATGTACCCACTAGACCTGCACACGTTAAACTTGGACTCAATTTTGTTGTTTTACAACTTTCTCACGTTACGACTTTCGACCTATTCTTATACCACTTACGACTTTCGGCCTATACTTATACCATTTACGACTTTCTTAAGATGGGGGGAGTGCCGGCCAAACTAAGGGAGCGGATGGCTTTTGAACCCGAGCAGCGGTCACAGAACTTTCTAAAAAAGTGATTTTTATAAAAACTTGTTGCTAAATTTAGTGACCACTGGCGAGCAAAGCCATCTAGTATTGTCACATAAAAAGTAAACATATGGACATGTAAAGTGAACATTTTTGATAAATTTATTTGAAAATGTACAATGTCTCAAGCAAGTTTCGTGCTAATGTTCCAAAGTTTTTGTCATACGTTTTCTAATTAAAAGTTGTATAATAAATGATTATCTAAGTAACATTATTGAAAATTCTGATTTTTAGTTGGTTTCCGAAATTTTATTCAAAAATTTTATTCAAAAATGATTCGATTGCATATAAAATCAATGGGTTTCCAGTATTCACTGATTGTTATTTTTGTACCAAATTTCGTTTGCAACGCTCCATTCGTTTGTGAGGTGAGATATCGTGTCCAGAAACACACACACACATAGACATCACCTCGAAAACGTTCGATTCGTATTCAGGGATACTTGAAACATGCTCTTCCGTCGAAAACTCGAATTCGAATTTTCGACCCCGTCACAATATTTTCCCTATACATTATACTATGTACATGGGGAAAATAAAATTTTAAACTGTAACTTTAAAAAATTGATTCATTAAATACCTAATCTTTAAATTAAAACGATTAGTCCATCGTTTCCAAAATTGCCGGTGAAAATGAATGAAAAACATCCTCGTGCAAATATATTTTACAAATCCTTGAATTACAAAAAACAATCCATACACATGCATATACAATCACTTCACTTTACTTGAAGATAATAGATGCAAGCACACCTCATTTCTATAGTGGTACATTGCATTTGAAATCCATTTCAGAGATTTAAAAGACATTGCTTTTAATACAATCAGAACTTACCTCGTAAAATCTGTTCAAAAAACACTTTACTGTCTAATTTGCATTTCCCACTCATGCATTTTTTGAACTTTTACAATCTTACACATAATCTAAAAATGATTAGAAAATACATAAATTAATCCCCCATTTCAAATAGTTTTTAAGACATTCAAAGTATTTCGAACGTGAATAAAATACCGCACTGAATGCCGCCAATCAAAAATCCCTAATTGAGTTTTTATCTTGAAGGCATGTTCGCTTTTTTGTTTATAGGTTTTTTAACCATCTCCTTGAATTTTTATAAATCTAATTTCTGAACATTAAAGGAACTAATTGCATTAATATTCATTTGAGACAGTTTGTCAAATAATTTGGACTTTTGCTCATAGTTTTAAATAAAATAATAGCTTACTTTTTTTTTCTGTTTTGATGATAAAAGATAGATAATTAAGACCTTCCTTTAAAATTTGTATTAAATGTTCAATTATTGCGGAGAATAATAGTTTTCTTTAAAACGATAGATTAAATTGTATGTACTTAATATAAATTTTGCCTTTCAAATTCAAAACAGGTTTAAAGATAGTCGAAGTATTTTCTAAACTTCTCAGGATGCAATTTTTAAATTTTCACTTAAAAAACTGTTTAATTAATGTTCATGAACTTACACACATTATTAAAGTAAAAGAAACAATTTAAAGAACACATTATAAAGGCAAAGACAAAATTTGCTAAACATTTTTTTAATATGAATACAAAGGGATATAATATTTATTTAAACACAATTATATCTGATTTCTCTGTTCATTTTTATTCTTACTTTCTTTTTATAGTGAAGGGAAAGGCTCACATGTGTCTATAGATATTAGGAGCAGATGGGAAGGCCGGTGGGAGTTGATGTCCACTTGTTCCTGTTTCCCATGCATGGCCGTGGCATACTTGATTGGGTGTAGTGCACGAAGAGCAGGGACTTCGCTGGTTTAAATAATAATTTGTATTTAAGTCGAAGAGTTATGATTCTGTTGTACAAAGGACCAATGCCTTCTTAAATCATCCGAAGAAGTTACACACTATTAAGATATAACTCTATAAGATATTAACCAATAAGATTAAAATGTGTAGGGCGGTTCGCGGATGAGTTGAATTTCTTTAAATAAAAATTCACAAATATTGGAAGTTTAGAAAACACTAACCAATATAATCAGCATATGTTTTGAATTTAAAGTGAAAACTTTAACGCCAATAGCATTCAATGTTTTATAGCGCTTGTGTGTTGGTGTGTGTGCGAGCACGTGTGTGTATGTGTGTGTGTGTGTGTGTGGATAAAATTTAGTAATTTGTTGTAAAATTCATGAGCAGAGCTCACCTTCGACGATAAGAGCTTGCAATTTCGTGCCAGTAACTCAACGGTAGAGCATCGGCTGGCCAGTTCGTAGATCCAGGGTTCGATTCCCGGTTGGGGCAGCAACGGTCTTTAGAAGTTTAATTGCATAGATATTATGATGACTTTATACCTAATATCCGATAATCCGACAAACCCAGTAATAGTTCTGGTTTTCAATAGTGACGGATTGCTGAGAATGTACTGTATATTCAGAAATATTTTAATTCGAGATTTTAGCAGAAAAGTACATTTTAAAACCGCATGAACACATTTTGGAAACTTTAGGAAATATTTAGTTTATTAGGTATATGCGCATGTCTGTATGACATAAACGCGATAATTCAAGAACGAATGCCTTGACCATTATAAAATTCTGCATTTGAATGCATCACATAAAAGTTTAAAACTATATATAATTTTTTGTGTAATTCGCTAAATATAATTATCATGATAAGAACAGGAATAATTTGAATATTAATGCATAACATTAATCTATGTGAGAATAGTATAGTTTTAACCACGCTATGTAGTATGGCAATAAATGTCATTTAAATAGTATATATTAAAACAAATCAACCGCATTCATTTAATTCATCAGCGTACCTAAGATGTTTCCAACTTCAAAATTGAAAGTTTTAAGTAACTGTTATGAATAACTTAACAAAATTATTTAAAGAATACCATAAAAAGTAAAACTAAAATCAACCCCGTAGGTTAGTGCAAAGATATCGTAAGTCTGAAAGTGAGCCTAGTACGACTAGTACGGATTCAGAAGACTCTGGAAGATTGAGCGCCGATTTCAAATTGAGAGGATAATGACCACGCAGAATACTAACCTGGATAAAAACAGTAATAGCAGGAGACTAACCTGATCTAAATATAGCAATAGGTGGTCAATCAGATTGTCAGTTTTCCGTCAATCTGACATTAGAGGATGGAAAATGCAGAGTCCACTTCGATAAGAGCTTGCAATTTTGTCACAGTAGTCAACGGTAGAGCGCCGACTGGCCAGTTCGGAGATCCAGCATTCGATTCCCGGTTGGGGCATCGAGACTCTTTACACATGTGTTGGATTTTGTTTGGTTTTATTGAAATAAACTCTATACACACGGATGAAAGCAAAGTATTTATGCAGTGCGAAATAAAATCTTTGTTAATAATATGTCAATTATTTCCTTAATTCTTTGTTAAACCAGGTTATACGTCTCAAACTGCCTACGGTCGCCAACCCTAGGGAGTTCCTTATGCGTTTTAAGAAATCTAATGAATTGACACTTATGAATAACTGATATTTTCTGCTCTTACAGTAATAGATAATCTGGTCAAATCTTCTGAGATTTGATAATAAATATGCTAAGTTTCAAAAATATTTTTTTAATTAAATTTTTACGCTTATTTTATATCGAAGGTGGATTTAATAAACTTAACTGCATTTATATCACCACCAGAAGGAATGTCTGCTGCATATATTTCTGACGGCCCACCAACACCAGCAGCTGCAGAGCGTTTTAGATTTGCATTCCTAGTGCAATAAAAGTGCCTTGTTTTTGATGGCATGCTGTAAAAATCTGATGTGAGTAGCATATGACTTTCCTTATATGATGCAATGAATTTACTACTTTTACAGCAAAAAAAATGGATTATTTTATAGTAGTTATTTATATTCTTTCCAAGATATTGAATTTTCGTCAATGAGTCGTCATTTTCCATGTCGTCACCATCCATGAGTCGTTATTGATTTAGCTTCATTTTTATGCATTTGGCGAGTTTTTCGTTAATTTAGCAACATTTAAAAAGTCCCCAAGTTGGCGACATTCCACCAAATTCGTCGCCAAAATCTTGCCAAGCGTTATGGACGAAAAAATAAGTTATTCTTACACAAGATAATTGACTATTTGCGTTCAAATACAAAAGTATTACTCAAAGTACCTTTTTCCATGAATGGAACGATTTAGATCCACGAGAATGATGTCACCCAATTTATCGCATGGTATTACATATGAAAAGTGAACATGTTTCTTAATAGGAAATAGTTTTTTTTATTTTACATGAGTTTTTGATAATGTTTTTGAAAAAGGAGCAATATCTCGAGAAGGGTTCATGTTAACATTCTAAAATTTATGTCAATCGTTTTATAATGAAAAATTACATAAGAAATGTCTATTTGCGTAACTATATTACCGATTTTGATTTTTTGACGATTTTTTCAAAATTTCACTCAAAAATTTAAGGGGGTTCTGAACATTCGATTGCATATAAAACAAGAAAGATCAATCATGCTTAAAGCATTGATTATGAAACACTTTCCAACTTCAATGCAATTTTATTTAAACATGTCTAAAATGCAATACATTCCTCGGTGATATTTTAAAACTTATCACAATACTACATTAATTTATTATATTTGAAAACCTAAACCTTCATCGAAAAAAATGAACTTCATTCAAATGACGGCATTGAAATATAAATTGCCTGGTTTAAACATCTCTAACATGTGATACATTCCTCGGTAATAATTTTAGAATTATCATAATACTACGATGATTTATTATATTTGAAAACGTCATCGAAAACAACTGAAATTCATTCAAATGACGTCATAGAAAAAATAACACGCCTGGTTCTCTCTATAAAAGCAGCATTTCATTCATAACGTTTTTCCATTCCTTTCATTCATCACAATAATATAATAATTTATTTTATTTAAAAACTTAAAACCATGGAGGTACAAGTAATTTAATTTTATGCTTAAAACTTCATCGAAAAGATCGTCTGGTTCAATGAATGTTTCATTCATATCAGCTATATTGCAGACTCCATGAGCTAAATAATTTTGCATTAAAGAAATGCAGCAATTCTTATATAACTCATTCTACATATTTTGCTGTTTACATTCGAACTTGCTGTTTACATTCGAATTTGCTGTTTACATTACAATCGAATTCGAATTTTCGACCCCGTCACAATACTTTCCGTATACATTATGTATATAAGGAAAGTAATAATGTACGAAATCGAATCTCAGCTGCATTAATAACCAGATAAATATTTAATTCGAAACTTAACTGATTGTACATTGTAGGCGATTTCAAATACAAACAAATTAAACGGTTAACGGTTGAACTTTATAAGAATTATCAATAAGACATATAATTGTTAGAAACCTTCTATATGGCAATTATAGTGGCGAAACGTTCCAAAGTAATAAAAACCCGGAGAAAATAATTACATTGATTGTTCGTGGCAATACCAATTGCGATTATTATAACTAAGGGGGAAGATAAATATATCAAACTCCATCTCTAACAATTTCAACAACTTCACTGTCAAAATAACGATAATTCCGAAGTTTGTTCACATTTGAAAATTATTTTCGATGTAGAGTTGTTGCTGCCGTTTTTGTTGGAGGATTAAGAGCAAAAAACATGCGATAAAACTAATTTAACAATATCATTAAATAAAAAAAATCTGATGTGGGCAACACATGACTTTCCTTATATAATGCAGTGATGTTACTACTTTTACAGTAAAAAATAGGTTTTTCTTATAGTAGGTACTTATATTCTTTCCAAGATATTGAATTTTCGACGATTAATCGTCATTTTCATTGAATTAGCGTCATTTTTATCCATTTGGCGAGATTTTCGTTAATTTGGCAACATTTAATAAAGTCGCCAACTTGGCGATATTTCGCCAAATTCGTCGCCACAATCTCGCCAAGTGTTATGGATGGAGAAATAAGTTATTCTTATAGTAGATAAATGACAATTGGCGTTCAAATACAAAAGTATTACTCAAAGTATCTTTTCTCATGAATGGAACGAGCTAGATGCACGAGAATAATGTCACCCAATTTATTGCATGATATTACATATGAAAAGTGAACATGTTTCTCAACAGTTAATATTTTTTTTAATTTATGTGATTTTTTGATAAATTTGTTTGAAAAATGTTCAATATCTCAAGAACGGTTGATGCTAACGTTCTATAAAGTTTATGTCACTCGTTTTCTAAGGAAAAGTTGCATAAGAAATGTTTATTTGCGTAACTTTATTAGAGGTTTTGATTTTTTGATGATTTTTTCAAAATTTCACTCGAATATTTAGGGGGTTCTAAACATTCAATTACATTTAAAAACAATAGGCTTCCAGTATTCACGGATTGTGATTTTTGCACCAAATTTCATTCGAATCGCTCCATTCGTTCGTGAGATATCGTCTCCACAGACTCACTGGCATACACACACACACACATACTTTCACAAACACACACACACACACACACATACTTTCACAAACACACACACACACACACACAGACATCACCTCAAAAATGTTTGATTCGTGATCAGGGATGCTTGAAACGTGCTCTCCCGTCGAAAACTCGAATTCGAATTTTCGACCCCGTCACAATACTTTCCTTATACATTATGTATATAAGAAAAGTAATAATAGTAGTGTGTAAAATAGTAGGATGTAGTAAGAGTAATGTGAAAAGATGTGTTGCCTTTTATTAACTGGTATTTCACAGTACTTTGAGCGCTTTGATTTTTGTAGTGTATTGATAAAGGTAGATTTTTCAGCTCCTGAATTAATTTAGTTCATTCATTTTCGATTATATACTACATTACTAGTCCTTGATTTAAAGGTATTTTTACAATATAATTTCACATTTTTTTTTAATTGACGTTTGCTTGTATATCGTCCGAAATCTGTCGGTTTTACTGTTTAAGTTGTCATAGAATACTACAGTTTTAATCATATTCACTGAAAACGTGTTCTGCATCCTGTAATTCGTTTTTATTCCATCTAAAATTTTATTTTCGTTCTCATTCTTCTCATTCATCAACCGTTTTCTTTCTGTGTCACGTTATGTAACTGTTAATTGGAAGACGCCTTTCAGCTCTTGGTAAGTACGGCTATCCCTGCCTTTTAATACTGTAGAAAGGAAGCTATTTTCATACCTGAAGAAGAATATATTCGAAACCTACTGAAAACTTACTTAATTATATATGTAATGTTATTAACGAAGGTGTTATTTTGCAGTTCGTTTTACATTAGTTCTGGGCGTTTTAATTTAACCTATGCAATGTATTCTTTAGAAATCAATGTTACGTAAATGATATTCCTTTTACACCCTTGTTCGTCTCATTAGATTCATTAATTATTTATTTATAACTGTCATAGTTACTCTTCCAGAACGATGGTGAGGCAAAGAATGACTCATTAGCCATGTATTATTCGCAACATCTCCGCACGATAAGGGTCATCGTGCACATATCCCCAATTCATACCAAAAGTAATACAGCGACATCGGAAGTGCGCCGACAGGTTAATAAATTGATCGACCGTTTTTTATTCACGGGTGTTGCATTTCCAGCTATTATTTTTACGAACTCGTCGCGTGATTCCTCAATGAGCTTTGGTTACATTGATTCCTTTAGAATCGCCTTTCTTCCTTCTATCGTCGCTGTACAAATACAAACAAATCATGACTCCTTTTCAAGATTTTATGTCCAGATAATTAGTTTTCACCTCGAAATTTCCGCAGATTTTACAGCACGGGCCGTCAGTCTCCTGCATTGTTTCACAAACACTCTTTTCTACCTTTTTTTTCCCGTGGTGACGGAAGTGACCTTGGCGTGGCTCTCGACGACATATAATTCCAAGGAACATGATTTTATTTACTTCGTTCTCACTCTACATCTTTTATTCGAAAGCGGAGATCCGGCAGACAGGTCCTCTTTTTAAGGACCAAATCGCGTTGCAAAGCTCTATTACTCCGGCCGCATGGGTTTGCGTGCGTTTGTCCACAGAAGCAAAGGACCTCGGTTTCAGAACGGACGGGAGGAATATCTATAATCAGACTATGAAAGTTAGTGTGAAGCGTTCCTGTATTGTCGGGGAGAATTAAAGAGAGGAAGGAGAGAAAAAATAAACAAAAACCGGCTTTCGTGTCGCAAAAGTCGGGATTTTTAGATAGGATGTAAACACGATATGTCGTGCGATCAGACCAGCAATTATGACAGCTATTAAGCTTAACGTGTCTAGAACAGATATGGAGGGTGCGTTTCTGAGTTAGATAATGCCTTCATGCTTGGCGCACTTTTTCACTTATATGGAAATTTTTCCGTTCAAAGAAGACAATGAATTAGGTTTTAAAATTTTTAGATGTATTTTCGAAAGATAAAATTCATTAATAAGTTTAAATGCTGATTAGGGGGTACTGTCACAGAGTTACAATTTAGCAGCCCAATACATCAGAATGGGTACTTAGATTTGCGAATATGGAAAATTGTTAGCTAGAGGCTCTGCAATCCCTTTCATTTGGTCGGCAATGACGACACATGTACCAAATTATTATGCTCGCCGAACAATGAGATTCGGAGCTTTATCTTTTACAATTTTATATATCTTTTACAAGTGTCCCTCCCTCAAAAAAATTTAGAAGCCAGGAAAGGACTAGCTCCATTTGTTGTTTTATCAGTTTGAAACTTTTCATCTATTACACTATTCATGCATTACGCCATGTATGTTAATGCAGGGAACAAGGGGTTTAGTACCTTTAGTACTTGTATTACATATATGAATTTATTAAAAATTTTAAATGTTAATTTCATTATTGGGTGTAGTTACTGGCTTATACTTTATTACCAGGCTTTCCCAACATGAGATTCAATTTTCAATTGCTTACCTTATATATGGAATAGGGAACAAGGGGTATTTACTGCCTATTTAGTACAATTCATAAAGGAATTATTCTCAAGCCTAACATTGGGGCTATTTTATTTTTATTTTAGTTTTATTTTTACATGTGCTCATCAGATCGCTTTCAATGAAAGATAAGTCGCAGGTAATAAGTCACAGATTCCTTAAATATTGATCTTTGACATATATAATAAATTACAAAGTTGAGTAAAGAAAATTACAGAATTTTATAAAATCGATTAAAATTTTCAAGGGAATTAAATTTTAATAAATACAAAATTTAAATTTTCATACTGCCCCCGTACAAAAACATTTCCAATGAGTAAAATGTGCCCCATACACTAATAAGGTGATGCACAAAATTTCAACATTTTATCATAAAAAGTCCCAGAGATATAAAAAGACAAAAATGCTAACTTAAACCCCTTTCGATGCATCGACATGCGTTCTCAGAGGAGAAATATCATGTCGGCAGATCGCGTTTCAGGGGTCATACATAAATTACGAAAGAAAACAGTGATTATATAAATAAATAATAATTTTGCTATTTATTGGTACAAAAGTAGCTACACAGTGTAGAAATAATAACTTTGCACAAAGATTACAAAGCTTGTTAAAAATGTTTTCCGTCCATGCCAAAGATCCATTAAAGATAAGAGGCAGCTGTTATTTGCCTAAGCTGCATTTTTGCGTTGCTTCATTTGCACTCTTGCTGTAAATATTTACATTTTAATTTGTGATGATTAATCCCTCATCAATTTTGTTTAAATATATCTCTGGAAGTTTTTATCATAAAATGCTGAAACTTTGTACCTCACCTTATTAGATTATGGGGTACATTTTACTCATTGGAAATGTTTTTGTACGGGGACCGCATAAAAATTTAAATTTTGTATTTCTTTAAATGCAATCAATCCCCTGAAAATTTTTATCAATTTCTTAAAATTCTGTAACCTTTCTTTACGGAACTTTGTAATTTATTATATATGTCTAAGATCAATATTTAAGGAATAAAAGCTGAGGTCTATGTTTTTGGGACACCCTGTATATAGACAGCTTTTTGCTCCGACTGGCACCTAAGTCCTATTGTAGTTTTACACATACCTATGAAAACCTGTAGTTTTACACATATCTATGAAAATAAATACATAATAAAATTCAAATTTGAAGTTATTTAAAATTTGACGGAAGGGATCAGATGGATGTGCTTGCGATAAGGGGCTCCAGTGTACAACAGTTGCCAGGCAGTGAGACATATCTTCATATTGCAAAGCTTTTCATCAGAAAGTCTATTAAATTTAGAATTACTCCAAAATCTGTAAAATAGAATCGTTTCAAAGAATTGGAGACAACTTGGAATAGCAGATGTACCTGATTGGCTACCGCATGAAGCAGTGGCAGATTTTTGTCTGACCATCGGACATAATTATTTGACGGAACACCTTTTCCGAATTGGTGTTCTATCTCATCCAAACTGCTCCCTTTGTAGATGGTTTTATGAATCAAACACACATTCAGCAAACAAGGTATTGCCCAGAGTATCCGAAACGGAGCGATAAGGGAAGGAATTTCCAGTGGAACAATAACTAATACTTTTTTTTTGTAATTTCCCTTTGTGTCACACTTTTTATATCTCAAGTACCTTGTCAATGCAAAGAAAAAAATCTGATGTGGGCAGCACGTGACTTTCCTTAAATAATGTAATGAATTTACTACTTTTATAATTAAAAAAATGTTATTCTTATACTAGTAGATACTTATATTACTTCCAAGATATTGAATTTTCTTCAATTAGTGGTCATTTTCATTGATTTAGCGTCATTTTTATCCATTTGGCAAGATTTCCATTAATTTGGCAACATTTAAAAAAGTCGCCAGGCGACATTCCGCCAATTTCGTCGCCAAAATACCGCCAAGATTTAGGGACGGAGAAATGTTATTCTTACAGCAGGTAAATGACTATTGGTGTTCAAATGCAAAAGTATTACTCAAAGTATCTTTTCTCGTGAATGGAACGAGTTAGATCCACGAGAAGGATGTCACCACATTTATCACATGATATTACATATGAAAAGTGAACAAGTTTCATAACAGTTAAAATATCTTTTTAATTTATGGGATTTTTTGATAAATTTATTTTAAAAATGTGCAATATCTCGAGAACAGTTCATGCTATCGTTCTAAAGTTTATGTCAATCGTTTTCTAAGGAAAAATTACATAAGAAATGTCTATTTGCGTAACTTTATTAAAGGTTTCGATTTTTTGAGGATTTTTTCAAAATTTCACTCGAAAATTTAGGGAGTTCTGAACATTTGATTGTGTTTTAACACAATGGGCTTCCAGTATTCACGGATTCAGATTTTTGTACCAAATTTCATTCGAATCGCTCCATTCGTTCGTTAGACATCGTTTCCACAGACTCACTGACATACACACACACACACACAGACATCATCTCAAAAATGTTCAATTCGTAATCAGGGATGCTTGAAACGTGCTCTCCGGTCGGAAACTGGAATTCGAATTTACTACCCCGTCACAATACTTTCCTTATACATTATGTATATAAGAAAAGTAGTAAGGGGGTTAAATTTAATTAAAATTCAATTTATTTAAAGTTCAAATTTCAAACAGAGTGTTTAAGTAAAATTTATATTTTAAAGTCGTTTTCCGTGTTTAAGTTATATTTTTGGAATAGGTTGTATTTATTTTTTCAACAGTCTTTTATACCGGTATTTATAACTTCTTTTAACTTAATATCAATTCATAAAACTAGGGAATCTAACATTTTGCATAACATTCGTAGTTTTCCTAAATGAAATACGCATTACCTTTTAAGCATATACGTAAACACTAATAATTTACGAAAACCCAATACGGCGATAATAAAAATTTCGAAATGAATAAAATTTTGGAGCAAATCCGATTCCAATTCTAACTTAGACAGAAAATCGCTAGAATTTTACGACCTACCGTAATTTATGTGGGTGAAAGGCAGGCCGTTAGTGTCGAAAGACGGGATTCAGTTTTCGTGGGAGGATTTCCGGAAGTTGTAAATCTCCGAGAGATAGTGCCTCAGTATTTTTCCGATTTTAATAAGTCTTCAATAACGGCAGATTAAGGGAATGAATTGATGTACTTAATTCATTAAAATTGAATTAGCAATATTTTGTGAAAATCGTTAAACCTCGATGCCCGGAAGAAAATGTTTCGGAATTAAATTCCAATATTTACAAATTTGAGTATTAAATATTACAGCAATCAATTGTTGGTACTAATTTAAAGTTCAGAATATTTTTAATCAACAATTATTAACTTATATTTTCGACTGCTATTTTTTCTTAACAGTGTTCTCGACAGAAGAGGAGGAAAATCGGAATTTGAAAATAGAAATTTATTAACAGAAACGGGTAATAATTAAAATCGGCAACGGTGATTCAGATTATTTTCGATAAATATAGCTTAAATGTGGTTGGGGCTAATTCAAGTGTGTTACTCTGTTCTTGAGGTTGTAACATCAAGCTGGCTCTGAGTAGTTAGCGCTTTGTGTATATGCATAGCTTGAATGCATTTGGTGTTAATTCAAGAGTGTTGGGGTGTGTTATTGAGATTGATATATCAAGCTGGCTCAGTAATTAACGTTTTGTGTATTTGCATAGCTTGAATGTGGTTGGTGTTAATTCAAGAGTGTTGCGGTGTGTTCTTGTGATTGATGCATCAAGCTGTATCTGAGTAATTAGCGTTTTATGTATTTACATAGCTTGAATATGATTGGTGTTAATTCAAGTGTGTTACGGTGTGTTTCTAAGATTGATGCATTAAGCTTGCTCTGAGTTGTTAACGTTTTATGTATTTACATAACTTGAATATAGTTAGTTTTAATTCAAAGAGAGTTACTGTGCGTTCTTGAAATTGATACATCAAGCCGATTCTGAGTAGTTAACGTTTTATGTGTTTGTGCATCTTTAAATCATGGAATTTAATATATCTTGTTAAGTTATTGACAAATGACTTCGTCATAACTAATTTGACTAACAAATGTTTTTTAGCAGCAGATTGCATGCATTTGTAAACCATGTTAAGTTTATAAAAGTAAGGATTTCAAATTATTCGCAACTAGGATGAAGACTTCATAACGTGCATTTGGAAAGTTTTAACAATATTTCTCTCACAGCAACCACCAGCATCAAAGAACTTGCTTCGTTCTTAATTACCATCTTCGATTAGCTATTACAACATTATTTGTTGTGACCTATCAGTGACTGTGGACATTTCTCTGCGGCCACAAGCGAGTTTTGGATAGACCCACTTGGCAGATGCCTAGGGCTGCAGATTCTAAAAGGTGGCAAATTTATTGGCATGCAAAATTTTGAGACGTAAAATTATACACAAATATTTTTATCTGAAGGAAAATAAAACACATTTCAAATGAATAAAATATATATCAAATCATTTAAGTACGTAAACTAATTTATAATACTGCCTTGCAGGAACATGAAGTTGTTTGAGGGTTTATTATAAAAATCCACGTGTGCTTGTACGATATAATATCCCTCTGATGAAAGGTGTTTTACGCCCATCAGTCAAATTTAATGTAATTTATGTCCTATGTGCTAAAATTAACTTTTTATTTATTTTTAAGTACTTTTATTAATTCAATTTATCAGAACAATTCAACACGTTATATAGGTGATGCTATGTGCTACCCATACTATCTTACTAATTACTTCTTAAATTTAGAACAAAAAAAGTTTACCTTGAAAGAGACATTTTATGCTAATCTTTTAATAATATTTTATTAGAATTTCATATTTTTGTGTGATTTAGTAATCCGTGTAGATTATTTTAAACGTCCTAATTGCGCTCCCTATTTTCAAGATTTAGCGTATAATGTAATTCCTTCATAAATCATTGCTTATGTTTTTTCAGATCATTTGCATTTCAATGGAAGAAAATAATTATACGCTGCTCTAAAGTATATTGTGTCATTGTGTATTTTAAAGCCCATTTAGAATTGCATTTACATTTAAAATTAATCTCTTTTAAGATTTATCATCTCTTTTTTTTTTATCTCAGAGAATAAATGATAGCGATAAGAGTTATTCTTATCCCAGAAATAAATTATATTCTCGAAGTCTTTTAATCTTTTAATCGTCATAATGTTTTCGATCCCACATTAGTAAAATCAACTTGGGGGATATTTTTTTCTATGAAAATAGTAGAAGATTTTTTTTTCTTTAATTTCCAATCCGAAGCATTTCGACTTTATATATCGTTAATTAAAAGAAATATTATTCTAAAATACGCTTGAAAAATACTCCGAAATCTGTCTGGAATACATGAGTATAAAAAAAGGTATCTATTATCGATCAAAATTAATGATTTATTTTTCAAACTGTACCAGTGAGTCAAAACACCTCTGTGTAAAATCTTCTCTGCAGCGCAAAAAATACAGCAATGATTAAAATATGATTATAAGTAGGATTGGGTAATGTATATAATATTACAAATTATTAAAATATTTGAAACTGAGATTAAATATTCTGTAGCAAGAATGGGAAATCACCAACTTGTCACTGACGGGGTTTGATCCCAGGGATAAAGCGTGGTATGTCAGTATCATAGCGCTGAGATAAAGACGTCTCCAGTTCAAGACATATAATACTGCCTTACGATCGTTTGCTACAGTACTCTCCTTCCCCAGTGAGTTTCTTTAAAACAGAACGAAATCGTCACTGGGTTGCAGATGAGGTCGCAAGCTCTAAGTTGAAGTGAAGGATCGGTCACAATCGGTCTCGTTGTGAGCCACAAGGCCCGATGAAGTACAGTAAGTTAACGTCGAAGAATCTCAGATCGGAAGTAGCGCCATCTCATGGGGAGTACTGAAAGTACATTTATGCAATGTATATATAATACTCAGGAAACTGAATAACTGGAAATAATTGAGCGAAGGATGCTTAGTGCCCGTGTCCAGGGTCACCAATGTAGCGTGAATGTGAACGCACCAACTTGGCAGTGCCGAGGTTTGATCCCGGGGTCAAAGCGTGGTAGGTCAGCATCATAGCATTGAGTTAAAGATGCATCCAGCTCAAGGCATTTAATAATGCCTTATGATCGTTCTCTACAATTCCATGACTTAATTGAAACGAATTGCGTAAAGCTTAAAATATTGTGGCAATTCGTTAGAGATGTATAAACAATGGGTGCAGCATAGGTTCAAGAGACTTTTTGAACCCCCATAATTTTGTTGTGGGTTCCCTAAACTCCTAATATTTTTTGTGCGTATTTAGTAAGAAAAATGTATACATATATGTATAAATTTTGTTATCAATTCTTCATGTTTTCATTATTCATTCCCTATTTACTATATATAAAGTGCGTATAAGAATTTAACCGTCAGACTGTTTATTCCATTCTGAAGACAAAATTTTAACTCAGAAATGATTTAAAGATTTTTTTTATTTACATTTTGAACATAGGTAAAAATACCTAAAAATAAATTTTACATTTTTCGTTACTTTTATAACGATAATTGAGCTGGAAATTCACAGTATCTGTATATTGTATACAATAATGTTGCGTCTACAAAAGCAAAATAAATGAAATAAATAGTTTTCTAGGGAGAAAAATTATTTTTCTGTACTTCGCTTAATTTTAGCATCTCAGACGTCTTATTGTGCCATATGCTTGGGGTATTTGATTTAAAATTTCCGGAACCCCAAATAATTTTTCAAGTTTCTGTATAATGCAAAAGTTGTTTTGGAATTCGAAAAATCCATAATTTCCAAGTTTGAATTTGCATGTGTAAACGCATGCACCTACAAAAAATATATCTTTTCAATAAATTCAAATGCGGATATTGAAGTTCAAATTATTATTTGCTCTTGAAATTAAAGTTCATAGCCAGGATCATGTAGCATATTATAAAAAAAAACATAAATTAAACTTCAAAATATACTTTATTTAAATGCAATCGGGCAATTAGGTTGACAATGGTAGGTTTTGAAAGATGACCGAAGCCTGAAAGATGCAGCATTTAGGCCGATAGTGTGATCGTCAACTTTTATAGATCTGCTTAAAAATTCAGAAAAAATTCCGATACTACAATAAATGACAATGTTATTAGAATGTGAAGCTATCCTTCTACATTTAGTCAAAAGATTCAAATCAGGAATAATCGATTTGAGAATAGACAAATTAGAAAAAATAATTTGCTTAAAAACGCGTTTTGTAAGGTATTTAAAAAAATTATTTTGAAATGAACTCAGTGTCTTATTGATCCCATTTAAAATTTTTTTGGAAGAGCGTTCTAAAGTCTTCTCAAAGGTATTGAGATGGAAACTCTGTGACAATATTTTTGATTGCTAAGGAAGCAATTTGTGTGAAAATTGCTCAAAATTGCGCCTTAACGTAAAACAACTGAAAAATTCTTTAGAATTAAAAAAAAAAAACACTCCGAGATATATCAAGACCTGAACTGAATTATTACTGTACTGAATTTCGTAGCTGTGGATTGCTTAGATTTTTCGCTGCGCCGCCAATAAACGAACAGACAAACAAGTATCTTCTTTTCTTATTATCGATAGTTGAGCAGGAAAATTTTATTCTTTTGCCCATAGAAAAACATTATATTCACCTATAGCTGTAAGTTCGTTGTTTAAGAATATCTTCTATAACAACAATGGATGTTGAGTTGTTGTGCTTTTCACTTCATTGCATTTTATGACCTTCAGAGTTAAATTTCCCCTGGTGGTGATTCTCTTTAACTCTTTCCGAATATTTTGACTTCTTCTTCTTCTTCGACCCAGACCGTTCTACCTACCCGAAGGTGCAAGGTATCTGTTTGTATAGCCGGGAAGTGCCACCCAATTTATACCGGAACCCAGTGGGGGAGGTATCTACAGACACCGTACTGTCATTCCCCTATTATCAACCTCTCGGAAGGACTCACAGACCCACATATTTAACGTGCCCGTACTCCGCGTGAATACGGGGAAAGTTTAGGCAGAGCCGAGAATCAATGTTGAGTCGTCGGAGTGCAATCCCCGCGCGCTAACCGCTGGGCTATCTCACCCATGAATGTATTGACTGATAATCCTACTAACTTTTGTTTGACGTGGATACCTTTGCAAAAGGCTTAGAATAAACTATTTTTAATACTTCAATTTTGATTTCCATGTACATGAAAAAAAAATATACGCCATTGAAAATATTGCGCAATTGAAAACAAAACACATTGCTTGAATATCATGCATGCTTACTTCTCAAGTGCTAATTACCCCTTTATGATGACATTTCATCTTTTTCGTATACCTTCGGGTGGTACAGAGTCTAACTTGTTTTCCAGAACTTGCATCTTGGTATTTTTGCATTCTAAGTTTATTTATAACTGTAAACATTTATCCATAAATTTTAGTCATGCGAATTTAAATGTTTTAAAGATTTAAAGTAATAAAAGTTTAATGTCGCCAATTGGACATAACAGCCTTGATTTAAATTTTGCATCATAAAGTTTTAATGACGAAATAATAATTCGCAATTTATATCTGACGCTTACCCAAGATGATTTTTCAATTAATTAACCCTCACAACATCCATATTTTCATTAAATATACAACTTCTTTATACTCAATTCAATTATGAATTGAAATCTATTACAAACGATACCTAATAGTAGTTTTTTAACATAAAAACAATCCACAGATTAACTTTCAAACAATTTATCATTCTTTTCAAATATTTCCCATCTTAACTTTTTATCTAATGCGGTATAAAAACGGTTTAAAAGGGGAAAAAAATTCTAATTCCAATTTGAATTCATTTTTAAGATCTTTTAAGCTTTTGGAAATCTGCTAACACTTGCGCATGACGAATTTCACTTCTAAAGCTTTTAATTGCATTTTTGGCAAAGACGCTTTTAATTATTTCCACTTCCACTAATTTCGTTGAAAAGATTATGGTTGAGATCCCTTAATAATTTTAAGTACAGCATTCCAAACTACTAATTACTCTGAAATTCATTTATGAAGTGTCACTAAAAAACTTTAGTTTTTTTTCTGGTACTTGATAGATTGAAAAATCTAATTTCGCAATTCTTTATTGAATTTGCAAGAAAGAATATAATTTTTTATCAGAGAAATGGATTAATTTATGTCATGTTGCAGCACTTTCTTTAAATCTTTTGACGTTTGATACAGATGTAGTTAGCCTTAGTAATTCATATTCAATTTTTTTTCACGTTTAAGAAGCTTTTCAATGTAAGAATAGGAAAATTTTTATTCTTGACTTTATACAGCTTCATGAACTTTTAAATAATGAAGAATTAATTTAAAAAGAGTAGAAATATTTTAATTATAGTCTTTGGCATATATATTACTTATTTAATGTTTAAAATATTATTTGACAGTGTATTTAGAAATCTTTATCAGCTATTTTATTACAATTTTAATGGTAAATTATTATTTTTTTTTAATTTGAAAAAAATAATAGCACTATAAACACCAAAGTAAACTTAGCGTTCATATTGGTGCTTATATTAAAATTCTAAACAAATATATAATGTAAGTTAAAATAAGTAATGTAAGTAAACTAAATATCATTTTTAAATACATTTTTTGTAGTAATTAAATAATTTATATATCAGCCGAAAATCGATCCAAGGACTCAAACCCCTCCTAACCGAAAATCCTCAAACAAATCTCAATAATATGTGTCTGCAAATATATATTTTCATTTATTTTGAAACACCGCCTCTTTCACAATGCAAAAATGTATAAGATCAACGGCACAATATTTTTAATGTTAAACTATATATTTGGCGATTTTCCTGATAACATCATGTTAAACTATTTCGAAGTACTATTTCAAAGTACCCAATTAAATTATATTTTATCCAACACTAAATTAGCAATTATCGATATTGATAGCATCCGCAATAAGCAATATTGTCCATATATTAAAATATTCCAATGATTAATTCCTTTATTTGACATCATTTTCGTTAACTTAGCTTCATTTTTACAATTTTAACGATATTTTCATGAATCAGGAGCAAAATATGGCCAAGTTGGCAATATTTCGCATGAGTCGCTAAGTTTGCCAAACTTATCGCGAAGCATTACAGGCAGCCGGAGAGAAGAGAATTTCTTATAAATGACTGTTGGCGAATTATTAGGCGTCAAAATACAAATTCTCTCGAGAATAGAACGAACTAAATCCGTGGAAATGATGTTAACAAATTTATCGCATAACCTATAATAATAAACCGTAATCGCTTATGTATGTATGTGAGCACAATTCCGAAGCCCCCGCTCGATCTAAAAACACACGGTTTTTCTTTTAAATATTTATTTATTTATTTATTTATTATTTTTTAACGTATGATAGATATTTAAATAATTATAAAAACCTCAGTTTGGGGAAGTAAAAAGAAGTGTGTGCGAAAAATATATCTTCTCATTCAAAAATTGTAGTTGGAACCATTTTTTTTATTTAAACGATAGACAAATTTCGAAGGGGCTCTAGAATCCAGATTTTCGATAAAGCCAAATTTTTTTAGATGGATTTTTAAAAATCTGGAAAAACGCCGTTAAAGATGCACTGAGAACAAACACTTAGACCTGCCTTTGCAATCGCAGTATAACACCGTAACCGCATTGCAGAAAATGTGGTTCGAATTTCATTCGTGGCACGGCGCACAGTGGTGCCAAATGAGGAATTTGCGGAAAAAACCTCACAACTTATGCATTTCTTAATATTTTCGCGTACTTTTTGCGCATGTAGATAAGTTAAAAGTAAGATTTTATATGCAAGGTAATATTAAAATCAGTGACGGTCCCAGATTTTTTTCGGAGGGATATATGAAGGTATACTACACATACCCTTCACTATTTTTGCTAATTTTGAAGATAAAATTGTAAAAGTTTTTTTATAAATGCACTAACACCCCACGACATACTTTCTGATTGAATTTTGTTTCGGCTTACTGTCATTCTTTAATTAGCACATTAATTAGCTGTTAGTTAAAAAAATAAAAAAAAATTAATGGAAAATGTACGGAAAATGCCTGTATTTTGGCACGATTGTTGAAACAATACATCATAGAAAATACAAATTTTAATGTAGGTGTTAGATCCTAATGTATTACATTGCCACATTTTTTAGCTTTAATAATCACTTTAAATTTCGTAAATTGATATAAATGAACCAGAGTTATGTTTCGTGTTGCACAATGTGCGTCAAAATCCCTTTCTTCAGAAATCGACTTTAAAGTCTTAGTGGACCATTAAATCACTATTAGCTTAGCTCATAAAAATAGCTGTATTTAAAAAAGTTAATGGAATTAAAAAAAAAGAGGATATCTACAGAAAGACAAGAATTTGGGCAATAATATAAGCCAATAAAATAGAAATTTCAATTTTGACAGATTTCCATGTTTTCAAGAGTATGCGTATCTCTCTCTCTTAACATGTATTTTTAAATAATTGTGTTACCAAACGTTATTTTCTAAATTTAGGGGTGGGGATATATTCCCCAATTTTCCCCGAGCTCGCCCTTGATTAAAATTATTTGTATATGTATTTAATGAAAAAAATTAGAAAGAAAACAAATGCTTTAATTATAAATCTCTGTTTATTGTTATCGTGCATTTTTTCGAAACATGTTTGATGACCATTTAATAATACATAATTTTGCATTTTGAACTATGCCTTTCAAATATCTAACTTAAATATTATTATAACTAAAGTACCTGAAGTACTGTTTTTAGAATTTATGCATAAATGAATATACATACTATTTTAATAATTTTTTTTTATTCTTCGCTGAGTGGCAGTGATTCAGTTTTCGGTTCTGGCCTTATGTAACTGATGTATGGATCTGATGATGTTAAAATCATATGAAACACATCTTCATTTGTTGCCAAACGAGAGCATTTCCTGCTGTGATAAATCCGAGAATACTTGTAATCTATATTTCTACTCTCCTGTGCTGCTTCTAAGAGTGAACCTATAGGCAAAGTAGCACACTGTATTATTTCCTTTCCGTGCATAAGAATTTTATGGACAGTTGCTGGCATGTTATACCAGGGGTACAACGAAATCGCTGAATTAGCTGTTTCTCGGGCATATATTCCAAATTTGTCCCCATCAATCTGAAAATTATTGCAAATCGTTTCTAAGATAACAGCTAATCTTTTTATTAATGTTTCGTCAACTTTCGTTATTTCGACCGTTATAATGGGGTTCCCCAAAAACCTTCTAGAAGTATAGAATTCAATATGTCTTGCTGTGGGAAAAGTTTAAATGTTGTAAAATATGTCTTTGATGTTTTAAAAGTAGTAATAAAATATTTATCATGAAAATCAATGTCGCTGGATCAATTGGAAGTACGAACGATACTTATGCAGGGCTGAGCAGGACCTTCAGAAAAAGTATGAAATATGCCGAAACAGCGAAGGTTGCAAAAAGTTGCAACTGATTTCCACAGAACAGTTGCATAATAGTATCTGCTTTCGAAATAACTCATCCAGAGCGTGTAGGAACGTGTAGCTTTTTTTATAGGCTTAAAGAAATTAAGGAAAACAAAACATTTTATATATATCTATATTTTACGCTTAAAGTATAATTTTAGCTATGTTTTTACGAAATGTATTTATATCAGAAATAAGCTGAGGTTACATATATTGAAAATACGTGAAACATATGATTATAAATATCCACAAAAATTTTGGAAAAAATATTGAAATTTTAGTTAGAAAAAACCAGATTTCAATTATAATGTGGAAGTCTTGTTTAAGATCAGTTTTTCCTTCTAGTTATACTGAATAAAATACATTTATTTACATGGCAAGATACTTTGGTTCATTGCCTATCAAAAAATGGTAGTTTGTATCGAAAAATATTATTTTCGGGTTTCGGGGTTTTTTCCGCCACGGCACCACTGTGTGGCGGTGAGATCATAGGCAAGCGTCTCGCTAGCGAAACTGGAACGTTCTCACGCTTAGGTAGAAGAATTTAAAATTCATAAATTTAAAATCCTGAGTATTACAGATAGAAATTAGAATTTTGAAATAGAAGATTGTAATAGTATTATAAACATTCCCTAAAAAAAAATCCCGTTTTTACGATAATAACTTCTGAAGTTAACAATTAAGATGTTAATTCTACTTAAATAAAAGAATGCGTTCACATTAAAACGCTCGTAAAACAAAAGACTTTTTGATGTATGGTCTTGCAGGGGGAGGGGGAATATTTAAATCCTGGGTTTTAAAAAGGGAGCGATGAGAGGGAGGAGCGAAGCGAACAAAAAAAAAAGGTTCTTGATAAGTGGCTGGGAACCCTTTTTGAAATCGTATTTTACTATCTTAGTGAATTGTCATCCGATTTTGATGAAATGTTCACATTGTATATTCTTTTCTACAATGTACCCACTAGACCTGCACACGTTAAACTTGGACTCAATTTTGTTGTTTTACAACTTTCTCACGTTACGACTTTCGACCTATTCTTATACCACTTACGACTTTCGGCCTATACTTATACCATTTACGACTTTCTTAAGATGGGGGGAGTGCCGGCCAAACTAAGGGAGCGGATGGCTTTTGAACCCGAGCAGCGGTCACAGAACTTTCTAAAAAAGTGATTTTTATAAAAACTTGTTGCTAAATTTAGTGACCACTGGCGAGCAAAGCCATCTAGTATTGTCACATAAAAAGTAAACATATGGACATGTAAAGTGAACATTTTTGATAAATTTATTTGAAAATGTACAATGTCTCAAGCAAGTTTCGTGCTAATGTTCCAAAGTTTTTGTCATACGTTTTCTAATTAAAAGTTGTATAATAAATGATTATCTAAGTAACATTATTGAAAATTCTGATTTTTAGTTGGTTTCCGAAATTTTATTCAAAAATTTTATTCAAAAATGATTCGATTGCATATAAAATCAATGGGTTTCCAGTATTCACTGATTGTTATTTTTGTACCAAATTTCGTTTGCAACGCTCCATTCGTTTGTGAGGTGAGATATCGTGTCCAGAAACACACACACACATAGACATCACCTCGAAAACGTTCGATTCGTATTCAGGGATACTTGAAACATGCTCTTCCGTCGAAAACTCGAATTCGAATTTTCGACCCCGTCACAATATTTTCCCTATACATTATACTATGTACATGGGGAAAATAAAATTTTAAACTGTAACTTTAAAAAATTGATTCATTAAATACCTAATCTTTAAATTAAAACGATTAGTCCATCGTTTCCAAAATTGCCGGTGAAAATGAATGAAAAACATCCTCGTGCAAATATATTTTACAAATCCTTGAATTACAAAAAACAATCCATACACATGCATATACAATCACTTCACTTTACTTGAAGATAATAGATGCAAGCACACCTCATTTCTATAGTGGTACATTGCATTTGAAATCCATTTCAGAGATTTAAAAGACATTGCTTTTAATACAATCAGAACTTACCTCGTAAAATCTGTTCAAAAAACACTTTACTGTCTAATTTGCATTTCCCACTCATGCATTTTTTGAACTTTTACAATCTTACACATAATCTAAAAATGATTAGAAAATACATAAATTAATCCCCCATTTCAAATAGTTTTTAAGACATTCAAAGTATTTCGAACGTGAATAAAATACCGCACTGAATGCCGCCAATCAAAAATCCCTAATTGAGTTTTTATCTTGAAGGCATGTTCGCTTTTTTGTTTATAGGTTTTTTAACCATCTCCTTGAATTTTTATAAATCTAATTTCTGAACATTAAAGGAACTAATTGCATTAATATTCATTTGAGACAGTTTGTCAAATAATTTGGACTTTTGCTCATAGTTTTAAATAAAATAATAGCTTACTTTTTTTTTCTGTTTTGATGATAAAAGATAGATAATTAAGACCTTCCTTTAAAATTTGTATTAAATGTTCAATTATTGCGGAGAATAATAGTTTTCTTTAAAACGATAGATTAAATTGTATGTACTTAATATAAATTTTGCCTTTCAAATTCAAAACAGGTTTAAAGATAGTCGAAGTATTTTCTAAACTTCTCAGGATGCAATTTTTAAATTTTCACTTAAAAAACTGTTTAATTAATGTTCATGAACTTACACACATTATTAAAGTAAAAGAAACAATTTAAAGAACACATTATAAAGGCAAAGACAAAATTTGCTAAACATTTTTTTAATATGAATACAAAGGGATATAATATTTATTTAAACACAATTATATCTGATTTCTCTGTTCATTTTTATTCTTACGCATCTAATTTTCATACTACATTCCCTATTCTGTAAAGTATTTTCCACTATAAATTCCCGTGAAGTAAAGCGAGGGAATTCTTGTGTTTGAAAACACAAAAATTCCCTAGAATATCGACATCTTTTCCCATGACTATCGACAAATTCAAATATTTAAAATGACTGCAGAAAAGGTAAGAAAATTTACAATGGGAAGCAGTTTTCATAAAACTACTGCATAGCCAATTCGACTCTAATTTATTAAAAGATTGTATTAAAGAAAGCATATTAGAAAAATCATAAGATCAGAGTTCATAAAATAAAGAGTTCATAAAAATCTGATGATCTGATACATCTAAAAATCTGAAAATCGGATTCACCACGTGATTTTCGCTACGGATCAACAAATTTGTGTCAAGAACAAAAATATTCACCGATATCAAAATTTATAAATTTTTTAACTTTTTCTTTAGAATTAACTTAATCCCACTGAAAATCAAAATTATTATTTCAGTTAACAATTAAAATTGACATACCAAATTTTATGGAAATTGATTAATTATTTCGAGAGGTCCCTGCGGGGAAGCAGTATTTTCAATATCACAATAACGGCTCCTAATAACTGCAAAAAATAGTTTCAATTAATTTCTTGCTAACTTTATTCATGAAGCATCATCTAATTTTAAAATACTGATCCATATTTTACGACAGCGCGTACATTCCAGCCAATAATAGCCAGTTTCCAACAATGACGATAGTATCTATCATTATAAATACTAATTGCCAAGTGTCTGTCCGTCTGTCTGTCCGTCACGCTTTTTTTAGACACTTCCCGAATAGATAGAGACTTGCAATTTGGTACACGGCTCAATCGTTCGATAAAAAACCCTGGAAAATTTTTCGAATTCGAAATCGAATTTTTCGAAAACGTTCTCTAGAAGGGATGCTCCACACCAAAACGTTCGAAAAGAGAAATGATAGGAAAGCATGATTTGCGATAAGATAGGGACTTCAAATTTTGTATATGGGTAAACCGTTCCAAAGGAAGAAAGTGTGTAATTTAAGATTTCCAATATTTTCTATTTAAGGGGGTGCCGCACACCAAAATGTTCGATTTTCCGAATAAATGAGAAACGGCTTGCTTAAAATTTGATAGAGGCTTAAAATTAGGTATATGGACTAATCATTTGATGAAAACACCCAAGACGAATATAGTTTTTCAAAAACATTCGTTTAAGGGGGTGCTCTAGAGGAAAACGTTCGAAAGGGGAATTGATAAGAAAACATACTTCGGGATGACATAGAGATTTGAAATTTGGTGTACGGGTAGATAGTTTAAGTGTACAATTTCTTTTTTCCAATATTTTCTACTTTAAGTGGTGCCGCACACAAAAATATTCGATTATCGGAATGAAGTAGAAACACCCCTTTTAGGACGTGATAGAGGCTCGATATTTAGTATATGGGCAAATCATTTAATAGAAAACCCCAAAAAAATGGAGTTTTTCAAAAATGTATATTTAAGGGTAGTTTTCGAATGTTTTTCTGTGGGTGCTCCACAGAAAAACATTCGAAAGGTGAAATGATAGAAAAGCATGCTTCACGATGACATAGAGACTTCAAATTTGGTATACGTGTAGATAGTTAGAAAGGAAGAAAGTGTACAATTTCAGTTTTCCAACATTTGCTATTGTAGGGGGTGCCGCACACTAAGATATTCGATTTGACGAACAAATGAAAAACGCCTCCTTTATAATGTAATAGAGGCTTGAAATTTAGTATATGGGGTAATCATTTGATAAAAAAAACCCTAGGATTATTACGGTTTTCAAAAATGATCATTTAAAGGGGTGCAACACAGAAAAACGTTCGAAATATGAAGAGCTAGAAAAACATGCTTCACGACAGGATAGAGACATCAAATTTGGTGTACTGGTAGATAGTTTGAAAGGAAGAAATTGTGCAATTTCAGATTTTCAATATTTGCTACTTTAGGGGGAGCCGAACACCAATATGTTCGATTTTCGGAATAAATGAGACAAGCTTCCTTTTAAATGTTATAGAGGCTTGATATTTGATATATGAGCCAATCATCTGATAAGAAACCCAAGGCGAACAGAGTTTTTCAAAAATATTTATTTATGGGTGTGCTCCACTAAAAAACGTTCAAAAGGGGAGATGATAAAACAGTACGCTTCGAGATGAGATACAGACTTTAATTTGGTGTACTAGTAGATAGTTCGAAAGGAAAACGTGCGCAATTTAAAATTTCCAATATTTTCTTCTTTAGGGGGTTCCGCACACTAAAATATTCGATTTGCCGAATAAATGTGAAACGCGAATTATTAAAAAAAATTACAATATCCAGGGGTTGCTTATTGCGAGACCGTTGATTTTCAACGAGTATTCGGCTAGTATCATTATAAACCCCCCATATAATATGAATGGAAATAAAGAAATTATAATGAATTAAAAGTTATAAATAGATAGATTGCATGAGATTAATTCCAAGTGGGACGAGAATGCCTTGGGAAAGGATATATATATATATATATATATATATATATATATATATATATATATATATATATATATATATATATATATATATATATATATATATATATATATATATATACATATATATATATATATATATATATATATATATATATATATATATATATATATATATATATATATATACATATATATATATATATATATATATATATATATATATACATATATATATATATATATATATATATATATATATATATATATATATATATATATATATATATATATATATATATATATAAAGACCCGACGCGCTTGTCCGATATCTTGGGAAAGGCGCATATTTGCCTCCTATGAAAATGTCTAAAAATTCTTTCCGGTATTATTTTTTATAGACTTTTTCGAAAATCGAATACCTAAAGAATTTTTCCTGGCCTGTTTACTACGAAAATCAATAGGTCATTGATGTTCGTCGATTGAAATAATCGAGACAAATTTTATATAATATATTTAATATATGTTCGAGAAATATCTTGTTAATAGACTTACAGACATACACACGGATATTATGCTGATAATGGTGTATTCCTGATCAAAGATTCTCAAAATGTGTCAATCCATCAAAATCTGCAATTTTGATTTTTGACTAAGTCCCAATGCTTTCTATTTACATGTATAAAACAAGAAAGATCAATCATGCTTAAAGCATTGATTATGAAACACTTTCCAACTTCAATGCAATTTTATTTAAAAAAGTCGAAAATGCAATACATTCCTCGGTAATATTTTAAAACTTATCACAATACTACATTGATTTATTATATTTGAAAACTTAAACCTTCATTGAAAAAAATGAACTTCATTCAAATGACGGCATTGAAATATAAATTGCGTGGTTTAAATATCGCTAAAATGCAATACATTCCACGGTAATATTTTTAAATCTATCATAATACTACGATAATTTATTATATTTGAAAACTTCATCGAAAACAACTGAAATTAATTCAAATGACGTCATAGAAAAAATAACACGCCTGGATCTCTCTATAAAAGCAGGATTTCATTCATAACTTTCTCCATTTCATTCATCACAATACTATAATAATTTATTTTATTTAAAAATTAAGACCATGGAGCTACAATTCATAAACTTTATGCTTAAAACTTCATCGACAAAAATCGTCCTTCTGTTTATAAAATCAATTAATATTTCATTCATATCAGCCATGCAGACTCCATGGACTGAATTATTTTGTGTTAAAGAAATACAGTAATTCTAATACAACTCATTCTACATATTTTGCTGTTTACATTTTACATAGGTGAAAAATAGGCTTAGTTGTAGAAATAATCAAATTTGAATGAGAATTTAAACTCAAATATATTGTCATTGTGTTGTTTTAGTATGTAGATGCACAGAATTTAAGCAGAAATAAAGTAGTTTTAGGATGGATACAACACTCAATATGAATTAAAAAGAACTTTAAAAAATCACGAATTTGAAACAAGATGGATGCCATATATCATTTTGAAGTGGGTCATGTGATCGTTTCATATCATGGTCACGTGATCGTTTCATATGTGTAATTATTATTTAATTTTTATTTAAAAAATTACTGAATATATTTAGCTGAATTTTTTTTATATATTTTATGGAACAATTTGACTATTACCTAAAATTTTCGAAGCAATTTGTGAATTTTAAATCCGCTTAAAAAATGTTAGAAAAATTAGGTCCCATAGGGCTCAATGTATTTCATTTTTTCAACCCGGGTTCAATCCAAAACTAATTATGTGATATTATTCATTTATATTCCCATAGGTCCTACAGACCGTCTGAACAACATACTAAAATTTCATTTTGATTAAGTCATTTTTACGGAAGTTATCGTGCTAACGGACAGACAGACAGACAGACAGACAGACAGACAGACAGAATGAACAAAGTCATAAACACTTTTCAACTTTGTTGTAAAGTGTTAAAAAATGAAAATCAACAGGAGATCGGATCAGAGAATATTTTTTAAATAAAACCTTACTTTGTAGGTGCACAATTGGTTAAAAAATTTTCGAGTTTAGCGTGGTGCCATTTTATACAGAGTTCTTAGTATCGAGTACTGGACAAAGTCTAATGGAGCGGGAATTTCAATTTCTTGGACGGGTTAAATGTCTTTTTAGTCCCTGATCTGGAAGACTGAAATTCTGCCCTCTTACAGTATTAACCATGAGACAGAATCAAACGGAGGCAAATTCCCATTAAAATAACTATATTCGACGCTCAGAGCGATATGTAATGTAACATAATAAAACACTTTATTAAAAAATCTGATGTGGGCAGCACATGGCTTTCCTTATATAATGCAATGAATTTATTACTTTTGCAGTAAAAAAAATAGATTATTTTTATAGTAGATATTTATATTCTTTCCAAGATATTGAATTTTCGTCAATGAGTCGTCATTTTCACTGATTTAGCGTTATTTTTATCCATTTGGCGAGTTTTTCGTTAATTTAGCAACATTTAAGAAAGTCGCCAAATTGGCGACATTCCACCAAATTCGTCGCCAAAATCTCCCCAAGCGTTATGGACGGCGAAATAAATTATTCTTACAGCAGATAAATGACAATTGGCGTTTAAATACAAAAATATTACTCAAAGTATCTTTTTTCATGAATGGAACGAGCTAGATCCACGAGAATGATGTCACCCAATTTATCGCATGGTATTACATATGAAAAGTGAACATGTTCCTCAATAGGAATTTTTTTTTTATTTTATATGATTTTTTGATAATTTTTTTTAAAAAACGTTCAATGTCTCGAGAACGGTTCTTGTTAGTGTTCTAAAATTTATGTCAATCGTTTTCTAATGAAAAATTACATAAGAAATGTCTGTGTAACTTTATTAGAGGTTTTGATGTTTTGACGATTTTTTTTAAATTTCACTCGAAAATTTAGGGGGGGTTTCTGAGCACACAATTTTGTATAAAAACAACAGGCTTCCAGTGTTTACGGATTGTAATTTTTGTACCAAATTTCGTTCGAATCCGTCCATTCGTTCGTCAGTTATCGTCTCCAAAGTCTCACTAACACACACACGCACACACACATACACACACACACATACTTTCGCACACACACATACTTTCACACACACACACATACTTTCGCACACACACACACACATACTTTCGCACACACATACACACACACACACAGACATCACTTCGAAAATGTTCGATTCGTGATCAGGGATGCTTGAAACATGCTCTCCCGTCGAAAACTCGAATTCGAATTTTTGCCCCAGTCACAACACTTTCCATATACAATATTGTATATAAGGAAAGTAAAAATTGCACGTTAATTTTTGAGAGTGTTATGTATCCTGTCTTCGACAATCTTAAATACTAAAATATGATTTTAATTAGAATTGCTTTTCTTCAGTATAAGCTAATTTAAAAAATGTTAATGCTCTAATACCCCTAACAGTAGTAAATTGTATCCTTGTATGTCATGAACCTAGTTTACTAAACCCAAAATTGATAATTTCATTGACCTTAAGCTATTTTCTTTCTAAATAAAAAATGAGTTCCAAAAATTTTTGATCACAAAAGAAACATGACTTCGAGGTACAGAATAGTGTGGCTTCTTAACACTGAACCTTCTTTTGTCCTGAATTTTTTTTTCTCTTCCAAGTTAAACAACAAGAAAAAAATAAATCTTATTTTTCATTTATTTTCCTAGTAATGCCCTCAGCAATTTTTGGAAGGAAAGATTCGAATAAAAGATAGATATATAAATTGGAGATTAATTGGTGTTTAATAAAAAAAAGCCTATAAAGGAATTTCATACGCCGGAATATTTTAATTTTCAAGAAAACAAGTTTTGTTTTGCGTTTCTGGGAACCTCTTATTAAAGTTAATGAGCTCTGAGTTTTTTTAATATTATTACTTTTTAATTTTCTATTAAATGCGATACGTAAAAATTGTTGCATATTAATATTTCTTTCAGATTCTTGGAAAAATATTTTTGAAACACTTTTAAATAACAAATATACATGCATTGGAGATGATATATATATATATATATATATATATATATATATATATATATATATATATATTTTGAAAATCCAATGAACGAAAGGTAAGAAGCTGCAACACGATAAACCTAACTTTCTAAAACATCCACAGAATAAAATATAAAACAGCAAATCATCAATCAAATGGAAAAAAATACAATACAAGTTATCAAGTTACAGAGTTATCAAGTTACAGAAAATCAACAAAATTCAAAGGTATGGAAACGAATAAAGAAAAACTTAAAAAATCAAGCTATATCTCTATACACGTGGAAAAAGGGCTAAGCCTAAAAAATGGAAATATTCACTTTATATATATATATATATATATGTATGTATATACATATATATATATATATATTTATATATATATATATATATATATATATATATATATATATATATATATATATATATATATATATATATATATATATATAATTATAGCAATATTAGCTATTTTCTCCAATACTTTGTGTCTCAATTTTATTTTTCTGCTATGTGATCTGCAATTTTGGAATGTTCGATTGTTTATTTGCATTATTAATATCTTTCTGGGTTCTTTTTTTAGATTTCAGCCTTGTTTTGTTTGCCTATTGATACCTTTAAGTAGGATTTATTCAATATGAAATGATGTTCCCTTGTATATGTATATTCGTAATTTAAATTGTATATTAGATGTTTGAGTAATTTATTTATATTATATACTATGTACGAAAAACGGGTATTCTGCTAGTATAATATAAACTTAAAATTCACAATCATGTGCAAATCCCTATAGTATACTAAATGACATTTTTAATCAAAATATTCTGTTAAAATATTTAATACAATGTTCCTAAAAGTTTAAGAATCTCTTCTCGCTATACAAAATTATCTTCACGGGCAGATCTGAAGAATACAACATCCTGGTCCCTTTTGTAAGCAAATTTTAAAAAAAAAGTAATTGAAACAATATATGCAACATGAAAGCATTAAAATTGTATGGGACCCGTACTACTTATATACGCGAATATTATAAGATATAACCTGTATTAGTACATTACATTCTCACATTACATGTAAATTGAAAATATCTATCAATAAACCCGTAATTGACTCCAATATATGCCAGAATGAAAGCACTAAAATTATATAGGAAAATATATATATATATATATATATATATATACATCCCAGTACTGCTCATATTGTCGCAGATTAGAAAATATGCCAGTGTGTTAGTAGAAGATTACCCGTAATACAATATGAGTCTGTCTCAAAAATCTTTACCAAAATACAACAGATGACGTTTTAAATTGAAAATATCAATAATCCCCGTTATCTTTATACCAGAAGATCGTAATTAATTCCAATATATGCCAATATACCTGTACTACTTATATTCTCGTAGATTAGAAGATATACCCGTGCACTTGTAGAAGATTACTCGTACAACGTACAATATTTGAGTTTAAACAATTTTTGTCATAATAAAACAATGGCATAATAACTTGAAAATATCAATAATCCCTGAATCAATAATCTCCGAAAATATCAATAATAATAATGTGTAACCTGAAGACCGTAATTGATATTATCCAGTCAAAAATGCAATGTCAATGAAATTTATTTTATATACATATATCTTTATTATTCAAATCTGAAAAGATTTAATAAAAATCGTATGTCGCACAAAACATTGGATCCGTTGCTGAGCGACATGATATCATTTGCTTCAAATGAATTGATGGAAATCATATCGTCTGAATAATGCTATCTCCATGGAAGGTTTGGCGGCATTTTCGTCAATTTAGCGATAATTTAAAAAATCGCCAAATTTATTGCCAAGGGGGTCTGTAAAACTGATAGTCCCATTTTGCGACAAATTGACGAAACATCATCACAATACTATCCCCTAACAAAACACAATTAATTTCATTTATTAAGAGCAATTTTTTCAAATTCATGATATTTTTATAGATTTAGAAATATTTTTACCTTTAAATATTTTTAAATATTTTAATTTTTTTGGATGGACTGACCGACAAATGCTATCGAAACATCATTTCAGTACTCTTTTCTAATAAAACGAATTTAATTTCATTGATTTACGTCGTTTTTATCAATTTGGCGACATTTCCGTCAATTTGTCAAGTTTAAGAAAAGTTGCCATGTTAGCGATACTCCGCCAAATTCGTAGCTCTAAATTTGCAAATCTGAAGAATAAAACATCCTGATCCCGTTTGTATATACTAAATGCAAACCCTAAAATTGTATTAGAAGATATACCGGTTCTACTACTCTTTTTTTGTTTCAACAATCTGATAAATGAATTTATTGGTAAACACAATATATGAGTTTATTATCTAAACACAATATAAAATTTAAAAAATACTTTGTCAAAATAAATGAAAGTGATATACGCAGTCCGCAATTAATATAATTAAAAGACAAATAAAGCCATACTTTTCTAAAATATATTTTTATATCCATTTATTTATTATACAAATCAAAAAAATAATAATAATAATTAAAATTAACAGACAGATTTAATTTTATTGCGTTTCTGAGCAACATGATATAAGATAGAATCTTCCTCATAAAATACATTAAATAACCATTTTGATGTATTTATAATTTTCATTGAGTAAAAGCTTGTGAAAAATAATCCATGCAAATAGTTTTCCATTTAAATTTATGTTTCAAACAATTCATGCTTTCAGATAGTGACTAATGTGCGCAAAAATCCTCCACCAAACTCAGAAATAAAGTTTAATTCACGTTGACGTTTTACACAAACGATTTTCATCCTTAAAAAATTGTTCCGTTTGGATAAACCACGGAGTTAGAAAGTAGAACTCCTAGAGAAAAGTTCCGATTTTCATTAATATCTCGACAACCCTGGTCTTAGAAATCCGAAAGTTGGACTAAATTTATGTGGGACTACTTCAAGGCTATCCACCAAATTTTATTAAATTTGGTTCAGGCGTTCTCCCGTGATAATGAGGCAATCGAAAGTTTGGTTTTTTACTAATATCTCGAGAAATATTGGTCGTAGAAACTCCAAACCTAGACTAAATTTTAAGTGGGGCTATTTACGGGCTACCCACAAAATTTCATCAAATTCGGTTCAGCCGTTCTCTGGTGATGATGGGACAAACAGAGAGACAGACAGACAGACAGATTTTCAATTTTATATACATAGACTAGCAGCATACCCGTTCTTCGTACGGGGTATATAATATAAATAAATTTATAATTCGCAATCATGTGCAAACTCTGTTAAAATATTAAATTTATTGCTCATAAAGAGAAGTTTAAGAATATCTGTTCCCACTAAGCAAAATTATCTTCACGGGCAGATCTGAAGAATAAAACTTCCTGGCCCCTTTTGTAAGCAAATTTACAAAAAAAAGGGAATTGAATCAATATATGCAACCCCGTACTATTTATATTGTCGCAGATTAGAAAATATGCCAGTGTGTTAGTAGAATCTTACCCGTATTGCAATATGAGTCTCAAAAATATATGCCAAAATAAAAGAGATGACGTAATAAATTGAATGTATATCAAAAATCCCCGTAATCTTAATACCAGAAGGTCGTAATTGATTCCAATATATGCCAATATATATCAAAATATATGCCAATATACCTGCACTACTTATATTCTCGTAGATTAGAAGATATACCCGTGCATTTGTAGAAGTTTACTCGTACAACGTACTATATATGAGTTTCAACAATTTTCGTCATAATAAAACAATGGCATAATAATTTGAAAATATCAATAATCCCTGAATCAACAGTCCCCGAAAATATCAATAATAATGATGTTTAAACCTGAAGACCGTAATTGTGTATTATCTAGTCAAAAATTCAATGTCAATCAAATTTATTTTATATACATATTTTTATTACTCAAATCGGAAAAGATTTAATGAAAAAAGTATGCCGCATAACATATTGGATCCGTTGCTAAGCGACATGATATCATTTGCTTCAAATAAATTGATGGAAATCATATCGTCTGAAGAATGCGATCTCCATGGAAGATTTGGCGACATTTTCGTCAATTTAGCGATAACTTAAAAAATCACCAAATTTATCGCCAAGTGGAACTGTAGAACTGATAGTCCCATTTTGCGACAAATTAACGAAACATCATCACAATACTATCCCCTAACAAAACACAATTATTTTCATTTATTAAGCGCGATTTTATCAATTCCATGATATTTTTATGGATTTACAAATATTTTTATCAATTTGGTGATATTAAAAAAATTCGTTAAATGTGTTATTAAGTAGGATGGATGGACTGACGGACAAATGCTACAGAAACATCATTTCAGTACTTTATTCTAAAAAAACAAATTTAATTTCATTGATTTGGGTCATTTTTATCAATTTGGAGATATTTCCACTAATTTGGTAATGTTTAAGAAAAGTTACCAAGTTATTTAGAGATATTCCTCTAAATTCGTAGCTCTGAATTTACAGATCTGAAGAATAAAATATCCTGATCCCATTTGTATATACTAAATGAAAACACTAAAATTGTATTAGAAGATACATACACCCGTTCTACTTTTTTTCTGCTTCAACAATCGGCTAAATAAATTTATTGGGTAAACACAATATATGAGTTTATTAGCTAAACACAATATATGAGCTTGAAACCTCTTTGTTCAAATAAATGAAAGTGATGTACGCATTCCGCAATTTATATAATTAAAAGAACAATCAAACCGTTCATTTATAAAATATATTTTTACATCCATTAATTTATTATACAAATAGAAAAAATAATAATAAATATTAACAACACATTAAATTTCCTTCCGTTGCCGAGCAACATGGAATAATAGAGAATCTTAGTTATATAGCCATTTTGATTTCTTTATACTTTTCATCGTTGAGTAAAAGCTTGTGAAAGATGAACCATGGAGGTAGATTTTTCCATTTAAATTCATGTTTTCCTATAGTGACTAATTAATGCAAAAATTCTGCACCAAACTCGGAAATAAAATTTTATTTCATTTTGACGTTTTAAACAAACGATTTTCATCCTTTCCGTTCGGATAAAACACGGAGTTATATACTCCTAGGAAAAAGTTCCGTTTTTCATTAATATCTCGACAACCCGTGGTCTTGGAAACCCGAAACTTGGACTAAATTTATGGGGGACTATTTCAAGGCTATTCACAAAATTTCATTAAATTCGGTTAAGCCGTTTTCCCGTGATGATGAGACAAAAGAAAATTTCGTTTTTTACTGATATCTCGAGAACCACTGGTTGTAGAAACTCAAAACACGGACAAAATTTTAAGTGGGTCTATTTCTAGGTTACTCACAAAATTTCATCTAATTCGGTTCAGTCGTTCTCCCGTGATGATGGGACTAACAGGCAGACAGACAGACAGTTTTTCAATTTTATTTATATAGACTAGCAGCATACCCGTTCTTCGTACGGAGTATATAATATAAAGAAACTTGAAATTCATAATCATGCCCAAATTCTTATAGTATACTAAATGACATGTTTAATCAAAATATTCTGTTAAAATATTTAATATAATGCTCCTAAAAAGAAGTTTAAGAATCTCTGTTCTCGCTATATAAAATTATCTTCATGGACATATCTGAAGAATAAAACATCTTGGACCCCTTATGTAAGCAAATATAAAAAAAAAATATGGAATTGAATCAATATATGCAAAATAAAAGCGTTAAAATTGTATGGGACCCGTACTAATTATATACGCGAATATTAGAAAATATAACCTGTATTAGTAGATTACATGTATAAATTGAAAATACCAATAAACCCGTAATCTTTAAATCTGAAGACAGTCATTTATTCCAATATATGTCAAAATTAAAGTGCTAAAATTATATGGGGAGATATACACGTACTACTTATAATGTCCGATTATTAGTAGAAGATTACCCGTTTTGCAATATGAGTCTCAAATGTTTTTTGGTAAAATACAACAGACGGCGTAATAAATTGAATATATAATTAATCCCCTTAATCTTCATACCAGAAGACTGTACTTGATTCCAATATATATGCCAATATATGTCAAAATATATGCCAATATACCTGTACTACTTATATTCTCGTAGGTTAGAAGATATACCCGTGCATTCCTAGAAGATTACTCGTACAACGTACAATATGCGTGTGTCAGCAATTTTTGCCTCAATAAAACAATGGCGTAATAACTTAAAAATATCAATAGTCCCTGAATCAATAATTCCGGAAAATATCAATAATAATAATGTTTAAACCTGAAGAGTATAATTGATATTATCCAGTCCAAAATGAAATGGCAATGAAATTTATTTTATATACATATCTTCATTATTCAAATCGGAAAGGATTTAATAAAAATCGTCTGCCGCATAAACACATTGGATTTAAATCCGTTGCTAAGCGACATGATATCATTTGCTTCAAATAAATTGGTAGAAAAAATATCGTCTAAATAGTTATATTTCTATGGAACATTTGGCGACAGTTTCGTCAAATTAGCGACATTTTAAAAAATCGCCAAATTTATCGCCAAGTGGGACTGTAGAACTGACAGTTCCACTTTGCGACAAATTGACGAAATATCATCACAATACTATCCCCTAACAAAAAACAATTAATATCATTTATGTAACGCAATTTTATCAATTTCAAGATATTTTTATAGATTTGAAAACATTTTTATCAATTTGGTGACATTTTAAAAATTCGCTAAATGTATTACTAAGTAGGATGGTTGGTCTGACAGATAAATGCTAACCAAACATCATTTCAGTACTCTCTTCTAACAAAACAATAAAAAATTTCATTGATATGTAGAAGACCCAAGCCACACGACCAACCCGAAGGTTTATGGCAGCTGTTTGTGTGTCGTTTATATCAATTTGGCGACATTTCCGTCAATTTGGCAAAGTTTAAGAAAAGTTGTCAAATTAGCGATATCCCTCCAAATTCGTAGCTTTGATCTGAATGAAACATTCTTATCCCGTTTCAATATACTAAATGAAAACACTACAATTGTATTAGAAGATATACCCGCTCTACTCTTTTTCTGTTTCAACAATCGGCTATATGAATTTATTGGCTAAACACAATATATGAGTTTAGTAGCTAAATACGATATAAGCTTGAAAACTCTTTGCCAAAATAAATGAAATTGATGTACGCAGTCAGCAATTAATATAATTAAAAGAAAAATCAAACCGTCCATTCATAAGATATACTTTTATATCCATTTATCCATTTATTTATTATTTAAATCGAAAAAAAATAATAAAAACATTAACAAACACATTTAATTTAATTGCGATGCCGAGCAACATGATATATCCTCCTAAAATGTTAAAATTTATTAACCACTAACAGCACACCCGTTATTCGTACGGAGTGTATAATTTAAAGAAACTTATAGTTCGCAATCATGTGCAAATTCTGTTAAAATATTAAATTTATTGCTCCTAAAGAGAAGTTTAACAATATATGTTCTCACTATGCAAAATTATCTTCACGATCAGATCTGAAGAATAAAACATACTGCCCCCTTTGTAAGCAAATTTACACAAGAAAAAATAGGAATTGAATGAATATATGCAACCCCGTACTAATTATATTGTCGCAGATCAGAAAATATTCCAATGTGTTAGTAGAAGATTACCCGTATTACAATATGCGTCTCAAAAATATTTGCCAAAATAAAAGAGATGACGTAATAAATTGAAAACATCAATAATATCCGTACTCTTTATACCAGAAGGTCGTAATTGATTCCAATATATGCCAATATATATCAAAACATATGTCAATATACCTGTACTACTTATATTCTCGTAGATTAAAAGATATACACGTGTATTTGTAGAAGATTCGTACAACATACAATATATGAGTTTAAACAATTTTTGTCATAATAAAATAATTGCATAATAACTTGAAAATATCAATAATCCTTGAATCAATAATCCCCGAAAATATAAATAATAATAATTTTTAAACCTGAAGACCGTAATTGATATTATCCAGTCAAAAATGCTATAAGAAAAATCAAATCGTTCTTTTCTAAAATATATTTTTATATCCATTTATTTATTATTCAAATCGAAAAAATAATTATTAAAATTAACAGACAGATTTAATTTAATTGCGTTTCTGAGTAACATGATATAAGATAGAATCTTATAACATGTTAAATATGTCATGTCTTATAACATAAACTGCGAAATTAAATAACGATTTTGATTTCTCTATACTTCTCATTGTTCCGTAAAAGCTTGTTTTAAATAAACCATGAACCATGGAGATAGATTTCCCCTTTAAATCATGTTTCAAACAATTCATGTTTTCAGAAAGTGACTAATTAACGCAAAAAATCTCCCATCAAACTCAGAGATTATATTTTAATTCACTTTCAAACGATTTTCAAGCTTTTCGTTTGGATAAACCACGGAGTTAGGGAGTAGAACTCCTAGGAAAAAGTTCCGTTTTTCATTAATATCTCGACAACCCCAGGTCTTAGAAACTCGAAACTTGGACAAAATTTAGGGGGGGATATTTCAAGGCAATTCACCAAATTTCATTAAATTCGGTTCAGCCGTTTTTCCGTGATGATGAGACAAACGAAAATTTCGTTTTTTACTAATATCTCGAGAACCACTGGTCGTAGAAACTCAAAACACGGATATAATTTTAAGTGGGGCTATTTCTGGGCTACCCACAAAATTTCATCAAATTCGGTTCAGCCGTTCTCCCGTGATGGTGTGACAAACAGACAGACAGACAGACAGACAGACAGACAGACAGACAGATTTTCATTTTTATTTATATAGATTACTCATTATTAAAATGAAGACGGTTTTATAACCAGTTATATTTTGCTTCAAAAAATCTTTTATCTCTAAAATCTATTTGAATTCATGACATTTATGGTTATTATATATGAACTAAGCTAATTTATTTAGAGTTGTTGTTTAGTTAAAATAATTATAAAAATGTGTGAGAAATAATTGTGATATGAGTGGGTCATATAATATTATTAGCAGCATACCCATTCTTCGTACGGAATATATAATATAAAGAAACTTATAATTCGCAATCATGTGTAAATTCTGTTAAAATATTACATTTATTGCTCCTAACGAGAAGTTTAAGAATATCTGTTCTCACTATGCAAATTTATCTTCACGGGCAGAACTGAAGAATAAATTATCCTGGCCCCTCTTGTAAGCAAATTTACAATTCCGTTAATTTTTTTAAAGTTTAAGAGAAGTTACCAAGTTATTTAGAGATATTCCGCGAAATTCGTAGCTCTGAATTTGCAGATCTGTAGAATAAAATATTCTGATCCCGTTTGTATATACTAAATGAAAACACTAAAATTGTAGTATAAGATACACCCGTTCTACTCTTTTTCTGCTTCAACAATCGGCTAAATGAATTTATTGGGTAAACACAACATGAGTTTATTAGCTAAACACAATATAGGAGCTAGGAACCTCTTTGCTAAATTAAATTAAAGTGATGTACGTAGTCCGCAATTTATATAATTAAAAGAACAATCAAACCGTTCATTTAAAAAATATATTTTTACATCCATTTATTTATTATTCAAATAGAAAAAATAATAATAAATATTAACAACACATTTAATTTCATTCCGTTGCCTAGCAACATGATATAAGATAGAATCTTCCTCATAAAATGCGAAATTTAATAGCCATTTTGATTTCTTAATACGTTTCATTGTTCAGTAAAAGCTTGTGAAATATAAACCAAGGAGATAGATTTCCCATTTAAATCATGTTTCAAACAATTCATGTTTTCAAAAAGTGACTAATTAGTGCAAAAAATCTCCCCCCAAACTCAGAGATACAGTTTTAATTCACTTTCAAACGATTTTCAAGCTTTTCGTTTGGATAAACCACGGAGTTAGAGAGGAGAACTCCTAAGAAAAAATTTCGTTTTTCATTAATATCTCGACAACCCCTGGTCTCAGATACTCGAAACTTGGGCTAAATTTATGGGGGGCTATTTAAAGGCTATCCACAAAATTTCATCAAATTCGATTCAGCCGTTCTCCCGTGTTGAGGGGACAAACAGACAGACAGAAAGAAAGATTTTCATTTTTATTTATATAGATATAGTGTTATCTATATAAATAAAAATGAAAATATGTCTGTCTGTCTGTCTGTCTGTTTGTCACACCATCACGGGAGAACGGCTGAACCGAATTTGATGAAATTTTGTGGGTAGCCCAGAAATAGCCCCACTTAAAATTATATCCGTGTTTTGAGTTTCTACGACCAGTGGTTCTCGAGATATTAGTAAAAAACGAAATTTTCGTTTGTCTCATCATCACGGCAAAACGGCTGAACCGAATTTAATGAAATTTGGTGAATAGCCTTGAAATATCCCCCCATAAATTTTGTCCAAGTTTCGAGTTTCTAAGACCTGGAATTGTCGAGATATTAATGAAAAACGGAACTTTTTCCTAGGAGTTATACTCCCTAACTCCGTGGTTTATCCAAACGAAAAGCTTGAAAATCGTTTGAAAGTGAATTAAAATTTAATATCTGAGTTTGATGGGAGATTTTTTGCGTTAATTAGTCACTTTCTGAAAACATGAATTGTTTGAAACATGATTTAAAGGGGAAATCTATCTCCATGGTTCATGGTTTATTTAAAACAAGCTTTTACGGAACAATGAGAAGTATAGAGAAATCAAAATCGTTATTTAATTTCGCAGTTTATGTTATAAGGCATGACATATTTAACATGTTATAAGATTCTATCTTATATCATGTTACTCAGAAACGCAATTAAATTAAATCTGTCTGTTAATTTTAATAATTATTTTTTCGATTTGAATAATAAATAAATGGATATAAAAATATATTTTAGAAAAGAACGATTTGATTTTTCTTATAGCATTTTTGACTGGATAATATCAATTACGGTCTTCAGGTTTAAAATTTATTTATATTTTCGGGGATTATTGATTCAAGGATTATTGATATTTTCAAGTTATTATGCAATTATTTTAGACAAAAATTGTTTAAACTCTTATATTGCATGTTGTACGAATCTTCTACAAATACACGTGTATATCTTTTAATCTACGAGAATATAAGTAGTACAGGTATATTGACATATGTTTTGATATATATTGGCATATATTGGAATCAATTACGACCTTCTGGTATAAAGAGTACGGATATTATTGATGTTTTCAATTTATTATGTCATCTCTTTTATTTTGGCAAATATTTTTGAGACGCATATTGTAATACGGGTAATCTTCTACTAACACATTGGCATATTTTCTGATCTGCGACAATATAATTAGTACGGGGTTGCATATATTCATTCAATTCCTATTTTTTCTTCTGTAAATTTGCTTACAAAAGGGTGCAGGATGTTTTATTCTTCAGATCTGATCGTGAAGATAATTTTGCATAGTGAGAACATATATTCTTAAACTTCTCTTTAGGAGCAATAAATTTAATATTTTAACAGAATTTGCACATGATTGCGAAATTTAAGTTTCTTTAAATTATACACTCCTTACGAATAACGGGTGTGCTGTTAGTGGTTAATAAATTTTAACATTTTAGGAGGATATATCATGTTGCTCGGCATCGCAATTAAATTAAATGTGTTTGTTAATGTTTTTATTATTTTTTTTCGATTTAAATAATAAATAAATGGATAAATGGATATAAAAGTATATCTTATGAATGGACGGTTTGATTTTTCTTTTAATTATATTAATTGCTGACTGCGTACATCAATTTCATTTATTTTGGCAAAGAGTTTTCAAGCTTATATCGTATTTAGCTACTAAACTCATATATTGTGTTTAGCCAATAAATTCATATAGCCGATTGTTGAAACAGAAAAAGAGTAGAGCGGGTACATCTTCTAATACAATTGTAGTGTTTTCATTTAGTATATTGAAACGGGATAAGAATGTTTCATTCAGATCTGCAAATTCAAAGCTACGAATTTGGAGGGATATCGCTAATTTGACAACTTTTCTTAAACTTTGCCAAATTGACGGAAATGTCGCCAAATTGATATAAACGACACACAAACAGCTGCCATAAACCTTCGGGTTGGTCGTGTGGCTTGGGTTTTCTACATATCAATGAAATTTTTTTTTGTTTTGTTAGAAGAGAGTACTGAAATGATGTTTGGTTAGCATTTATCTGTCAGACCAACTTAGTAATACATCACTACTTAGTAATCCATCCTACTTAGTAATACATTTAGCGAATTTTTAAAATGTCACCAAATTGATAAAAATGTTTTCAAATCTATAAAAATATCTTGAAATTGATAAAATTGCGCTACATAAATGATATTAATTGTTTTTTGTTAGGGGCTAGTATTGTGGTGATATTTCGTCAATTTGTCGCAAAGTGGAACTGTCAGTTCTACAGTCCCACTTGGCGATAAATTTGGCGATTTTTTAAAATGTCGCTAATTTGACGAAACTGTCGCCAAATGTTCCATAGAAATATAACTATTTAGACGATATTTTTTCTACCAATTTATTTGAAGCAAATGATATCATGTCGCTTAGCAACGGATTTAAATCCAATGTGTTTATGCGGCAGACGATTTATATTAAATCCTTTCCGATTTGAATAATGAAGATATGTATATAAAATAAATTTCATTGCCATTTCATTTTGGACTGGATAATATCAATTATACTCTTCAGGTTTAAACATTATTATTATTGATATTTTCCGGAATTATTGATTCAGGGATTATTGATATTTTTAAGTTATTACGCCATTGTTTTATTGCGGCAAAAATTGCTGACACACGCATATTGTACGTTGTACGAGTAATCTTCTAGGAATGCACGGGTATATCTTCTAACCTACGAGAATATAAGTAGTACAGGTATATTGGCATATATTTTGACATATATTGGCATATATATTGGAATCAAGTACAGTCTTCTGGTATGAAGTTTAAGGGGATTAATTATATATTCAATTTATTACGTCGTCTGTTGTATTTTACCAAAAAACATTTGTGACTCATATTGCAAAACGGGTAATCTTCTACTAATAATCGGACATTATAAGTAGTACGTGTATATCTTCCCATATAATTTTAGCACTTTAATTTTGATATATATTGGAATAAATGACTGTCTTCAGATTTAAAGATTACGGGTTTATTGGTATTTTCAATTTATACATGTAATCTACTAATACAGGTTATATTTTCTAATATTCGCGTATATAATTAGTACGGGTCCCATAAAATTTTAACGCTTTTATTTTGCATATATTGATTCAATTCCATATTTTTTTTTATATTTGCTTACATAAGGGGTCCAAGATGTTTTATTCTTCAAATATGTCCATGAAGATAATTTTATATAGCGAGAACAGAGATTCTTAAACTTCTTTTTAGGAGCATTATATTAAATATTTTAACAGAATATTTTGATTAAACATGTCGTTTAGTATACTATAAGAATTTGGGCATGATTATGAATTTCAAGTTTCTTTATATTATATACTCCGTACGAAGAACGGGTATGCTGCTAGTCTATATAAATAAAAATGAAAATCTGTCTGTCTGTCTGTCTGTCTGTCTGTCTGTTTGTCACACCATCACGGGAGAACGGCTGAACCGAATTTGATGAAATTTTGTGGGGAGCCCAGAAATAGCCCCACTTAAAATTATATCCGTGTTTTGAGTTTCTACGACCAGTGGTTCTCGAGATATTAGTAAAAAACAAAATTTTCGTTTGTCTCATCATCACGGGAAAACGGCTGAACCGAATTTAATGAAATTTGGTGAATAGCCTTGAAATATCCCCCCCATAAATTTTGTCCAAGTTTCGAGTTTCTAAGACCTGGGGTTGTCGAGATATTAATGAAAAACGGAACTTTTTCCTAGGAGTTCTACTCTCCAACTCCGTGGTTTATCCAAACGGAAAGGATAAAAATCGTTTGTTTAAAGCGTCAAAGGGAATTAAAACTTTATTTTTGAGTTTGATGCAGGATTTTTGCATTAAATATTCACTATCTGAAAGCATGAATTGTTTGAAACATGAATTTAAATGGAAAATCTACCTCCATGTTTTTACATGTATTAACCTCCATGTATTTCACAAGCTTTTACTCAACGATTAGAAGTATAAAGAAATTAAAATGGTTATTTATTTTCGCATTTTATGAGGAAGATTCTATCTTATATCATGTTGCTCGGCAAAGGAATAGAATTAAATGTGTTTGTTAATGATTATTATTATTTTTTCTATTTGTATAATAAATAAATGGATGTAAAAATATATTTTATAAATGAACGGTTTGATCGTTCTTTTAATTATATATATTGCGGACTGCGTACATTACTTTTATTTATTTTAGCAAAGAGGTTTCAAGCTCATATATTGTGTTTAGCTAATAAACTCATAATAAATGAACGGTTTGATTGTTCTTTTAATTATATATATTGCGAACTGCGTACATCACACTTTTATTTATTTTAGCAAAGAGGTTTCAAAGCTCATATATTGTGTTTAGCTAATAAACTCATATATTGTGTTTACCCAATAAATTCATTTAGCCGATTGTTGAAGCAGAAAAAGAGTAGAACGGATGTATGTATCTTCTAATACAATTTTAGTGTTTTCATTTAGTATATATACAGACGGTATATGGATATTTTATTCTTCAGATCTGTAAATTTAGAGCTACGAATTTAGCGGAATATCTCTAAATAACTTGGCAACTTTTCTTAAACTTTACCAAATTAGAGGAAATATCTCCAAATTGATAAAAATGACCCAAATCAATGAAATTAAATTTGTTTTTTTAGAATAGAGTACTGAAATGATGTTTCTGTAGCATTTGTCGGTCAGTCCATCCATCCTACTTAGTAACGCATTTAACTAATTTTTTTAATTTTACTACATTGATAAAAATATTTGTAAATCCATAAAAATATCATGGAGACGAAAGTGTCGCCAAACCTTCCATGAAGATCACATCATTCAGGCGACATGATTTCCATCAATTTATTTGAAGCAGATGATATCATGTCGCTTAGCAACGGATCCAATGTGTTATGTATCATACGATTTTTATTAAATCTAATAAAAATATGTATATAAAATAAATTTCAGTGACATTGCATTTTTGACTGGATAATATCAATTGCGGTCTTCAGTTTTAAACATCATTATTATTGATATTTTCGGGGACTGTTGATTCAGGGATTACTGATATTTTCAAATTATTCTGCCATTGTTTCATTATGACGAAAATTGTTGAAACTCATATATAGTACGTTGTACAAATAATCTTCTACAAATGCACGGGTATATCTTCTAATCTACGAGAATATAAGTAGTACAGGTATATTGGCAAAATTTTTATATATATTGGCATATATTGGAATCAATTACGACCTTCTGGTATTAAGATTACGGGGATTTTTGATACTTTCAATTTATTACGTCATCTTTTTTATTTAGGTAAATATTTTTAAGACTCATATTACAATATGTTTAAGCTTCTAGTAACACACTGGCATATTTTCTAATTTGCGACAATATAAGTAGTACGTGGTTGCATATATTGATTCAATTCTTTTTTTTTGTGTGTGAATTTGTTTACAAAAGGGGCCAGGATATTTTATTCTTCAGATTTGCCCGTGAAGATAATTGTGCATAGTGAGAACAGATATTCTTAAACTTCTCTTTATGAGCAATAAATTTAATATTTTATCAGAATTTGCACATGATTGCGAATTATAAGTTTTTTTATACTCGTATTATATACTCCGTACGAAGGACGGGTATGCTGCTAGTAATATTATAAAAGTTTATTTTCATGAATATCATATTATCTTCTTTAGTGACAGGCAAACTAACACTTGATTCTTCAAGGATTAATGGCCGGTGCTTCAAGACTATTTGGAGTCCTGGGGAATCGAAATCAAGCATTTAATGGAATTTGCTAAAAATTTCTACGATGTAGAAATCCTCACCTTCACAGGGTAAACAAGGAAGATCGATCATGCACAAAGCACTGATTATGAAACACTTTCCAACTGCAATGCAATTTTATTTAAACATCTCTAAAATGCGATGCATTCAGTTTCAATATTTTAAAAATTATCACAATACTACAATAATTTATTATATTTGAAAACTTCATTGAAAACAAATGAATTTATTCAAATAACGTATCTGGAAATATAAACCGCCTGGATCTCTATATAAAAGTACTGAATATTTCATTCATAAACTTATTTCCATTACTTTCATTCAGCGGCGATATTTTCAAAATTATCACAATACTACAATAATGTATTTCACTTAAAAACTTAAAACCATGGAGGTAAAAATACTTTCTAACTCTATGCTTAAAATTTCATCAAAAAGGTAATATAGAATCGCCTGCTTCTCTATATAAAATCAATAAATGTTTCATTCATATCAGCTGTACTGCAGGCTCCAGAGCTAAATAATTTTACGTTAAAGAAAATCAACCATTCTCATACAACTCATCTTACAGCTTGAAGTGTTTACATTCTCCATACATGAAAACTAGACTTCGTTGTAGAAATAATCAAATTTTGATGATCATTTAAATTCAAAAATAGTGTAATTGCGTTGGTGCAGTATATAGATGCACAGAAAAAAATAAAAAACAAAACGGTTTTAGGACGGATGCAACACTAAATGCAAGAAAGATCAATCATACATAAAGCATTGATTATGATATACTTTCCAATTGAAATACAATTTTATTTAAACATCTCTAAAATGCAATACATTTAGCGGTGATATTTTTTAAATTATCACAATATTACAATAATTTATTATGTTTGAAACTTCATCGAAAACAGATGAACTTTATTCAAATAACGTTATCGAAATATAATTCGCCTGGCTCTCAATATAAAAGAAGTGAATATTTCATTCATAAACTTTTTTGCATTCCTTTCATTCAGCGGCGATATTTTTAAAATTGTCACAATACTACAATTATTTATTTTACTTAAAAAAGTAAAACCATGGAGGTAAAATTACTTTATAACTCCATGCTTAAAACTTCATCAAAAATGCAATAATATGGAATCGTCTGTTTCTCTGTGTTAAATCAATGTATGTTTCATTCATATCCGCTATATTGCAGACCCCAGAGCTAAATAATTTTGCGTTAAAGAAATTCAGCAATTCTTATACAACTCATCTTACAGCTTGATGTGTTTACATTCTCCATACTTGAAAGTTAGGCTTCGTTGTAGAAATGATCATAGTTTGATGATCATTTAAACTCCAAAATATTGTAATTGCGTTGGCACAGTATACAGATGCACAGAAAAAAAATCAAAAATAAAGCGGGCTTAGGGCGGATGCAACAATAAATATAAATTAAAAATAACTTTAAAAACACAAGATGGATGCCATATTTTATTTTGAAGTGACTCACATGATCTTTTCATATAAGATGGATGCAATTATTATTTTAATTTTTATTTAAGAAACTGTCAAACATATTTTACTGAAATTTTTTTATATATTTTATATAATAATTTGAATATTTTCTGACATTTTCGAAGCAATTTGTGAATTTTAAATTTGCTTAAAAAATGTTTGAAAAATTAGGTCTCATAGGGTTCAATGTATTCCATTTTTCAACCCGGGTTCAATCCAAAACTAATTGGGTGATATTATTCATTTACATTCCCATATGTCCCACAGACCGTCTCTACAACATACTAAAATATAATTTTGATAAAATCATTTTTACGGCAGTTATCGCGCGAACAGACAGACAGACAGATAGACAGACAGAATGAACAAAGTCATAAACACTTTTCAACTATGTTGCAAAGTGTTGAAAAACTCCTTTTCCATTGTTATAACAATAAGTTGTGTAAAACTTGCCCACTAGCTAATGGTGACCAAATTAACAAATGCAGTACTTTCACTTTTTGACAAGGCTCTAGGCCTAAATCAGGATTTGTCCACTTCTTCAAAACTCGTTTTCAAGTCCAAGTGTCTTGTAGAAGCAAACATAAAAATGTATGTTTCTGAAGAAATAGTTAGATTATATCTATAAACTATTTCCACATGGACTACATATATAAAGGGGAAAAAATAAAAGGAAAAAAGAATACCTGTAATCTAACTGAAGAAATACACAAACCTATCGAGCAAGGGAACACAGAAAGAAGTGACAAGTGTTGCCATTTCACAAAGGAATAAGATATGATCTACTGTTGCCATTCGTAAGAATTAAATAACAGTAATGCGAAAAGACATGTACAAGAGATAATATACAATCAAGAGGGGCAATAATAGAAAGGCTAATGTGTAAGTGGATGTAAAAATAAAGTATAATTAAATCAACAGAATGGAGAAGTCAGGATAATATATAAAACACCATAAAAAGAATTCATGAAAATCCAGCTAATCTAAATTTTTTAACCATACCATTTACAAAATAAGAGGGATATTTATATAAATTGCTGGTAATTTTTAGATCATCAATAAAGCATGAAATTTTTTATCAGATAATTTATATATTCTAAAAAACTGATTACGAATAGTATTTCTAACCGATAGAAACGAGTTTCGGGAATTGAATGGTAAAATTTTATTAATGTTAAAATTAAAAGAGTCCTTTCTATCATATAAATTAGTAACAATTCTATTAGAAGGTTCAATAAAAAGATTTAAATCCAAAAAATTAATATTTTTACTAATAGTAGCTTCATTAGGAATTAATTCCAAATTCTCAGCATGGAAATCTATATTAATGATACAATTTTCAGTATATACTAAGTAAATCAGATCATCAACATATCTGTATAATGTATAATCTATTGACGTAAGCCTGTTAGAAAGTTAGGTTTTTCGAGTTACAGCTTCTCACTTTTCTTTCATTGGACCTTCACATGTTTTATTATATATACACACACACACACATATATATATATATATATATATATTACTATTTCCATATTTATATATATATATATATATATATGTGTGTGTGTGTGTGTGTGTTAACAAACAAAAGCCTTCTAAAAAGCAAATATTTTTTGATATAAGAAAATTGAAAGTTTGTCAGACAACCTGGTAGATACGTCGATGGAGTACTAATTTCGAGATTCATATTTCGGTCATTTGAGTTCCTCTCTGGGTAGGATTTCATACTGATATCCGAACGATTTTGTTATGCATTTTTATATTCCTCAACAACAGCAACTTTAAATGCAATCACCAAGCTTCTGTTCTTCTGTCGCTTAACACCAGAGGGCGCGTTGACCTTATAAGTACTGCGTTTCACTTCAGTTAATTCCTATTTAGGGCCACTAAAACCATTCTCATGGCCCTAGACAAAAGTACATTCTAGGGTCTCTTCTATAAGACTTTTATAGTAAAAACATGTACTACTGAGCACGGAAGATGGGCCCCAATATTTGCCTACTTGCATGTGGTCGAAAGCGGTCTTGTTTCTCTTTTATATAAGTGTACTGATATGGCCGTGTGTGTATCAGTACAATATATGCTTTCGATAGCATACTTCCAACTACGAAGGTATGGTGGGGAAAGGAGCGCAAGTAATGCAGGCGGTCAATACTGGAACAGATCGGAAAAGAGTATCAACTACGTCGGAGAAATACTTCAGGACTCCGGATACTTCCAATTAGCTGAGGTTGGAACATCGGTGCTTGCAACGGAACGAACTCATATGGAGAAAGCGGTGAATGAGTGGCATGTTGGCGTAGGCGATGAAGGACGACTTTCGAACTCAAATCTTCTTTATTAAATAAGATATTTCTCAATCCATATAATTACATCAGGATTTACGATTTTCATATAACTACCATAATGCTCGATAAGTGAGTAAGATCTTTCAATATACTTGATAACATTTAATTAAGCATAATTGAGAATCGAAAATAGAAATTTATCATACATTCCAAAATTATCGACAGCAAATAATTTCCTGATTTGACAGCATCTCACTTTACTATTAAAATGCTTTACTCATTCATTTAATAATATTACTTATAATTTTTTAAGAATAAGCATTCCATTTTAAGCCTCGCGGCTAAACGCGTCCTACTGCCTTAAGATTACATCACCAACTGAACTATTTACCAAAAACAGACATAAGCATCTTTAATGTTATTACGCATTCATGACGCAAGAAAAAGAAGTTCCCATGTTAAAGAATATGAAATGCAAATGCTCGGTACATGTACAAACACGCGGGAACAAAACCCTACGCCAAGGTTTACCAATTGACGGGAAATATCCAAAAGGCCGAAATACAGAAATGGCGCTTTATCAATTTGGAATAAATTTCCAAGAACAAGTTTTAGAATCGAAAGTAAATTATAATTCTCCGAAAGTTAAATTTTGAAAGAAAATAATTAATAAACAAGGGCATGCATTTCATAACATAAGTAACAGTTGTTACTTATGTGGTAACATTTAAAAATATTGTAAAAACATAAAGTTAAAATTGTAATTAACATTTATTTTACTACTACGTTGTGTTCGCCATAACCCTCCAATTATTTACCTTTTGCGTGAGTCCTGTAAAGAAATATTATTAGAATAATGTTTAATTGATTACTCCATTTAATCTTTAACAATAAAACATTTATTAACAACATAACCACTTATTAATTCATTACACAATTAATTATTAGTTTTGGCGGGGGAACATGTGAGACCACTGAAATTGCCTAAACGTTTCTAGACCTAAAGTTATTTGAGGAAGACATACCTTCAAATCTGTCTTGTACATTATCACCACCAGGTACTACGTCGATTATCTTGTACTGCTGACTCATAATGTCGCACGAGTATAAACCATACGTATTGATCAAGTCATACTATTGCACTTCTCACTCTTAATGTCGCACATAATGTCGCACAAGTATCACTCTTGTATCTCTGCACAAGTCGTTATTAAGTCACCGTCTCGAAGTTATCTGTATAAGTCTGCTCCTGTTAAGTCATACTTAGTATTTTTCACTCTCGGCGTTCTTCTTCGGTCCAGGTTGTGGTTCCCTCTTTCTCGGGGGTGTCATTTGCCCCTTGCTTTCATGTAGCATTGAGAGTGACGCAACAAGCCCCTTTTCCATTGGTTACTTATTTAACCAATGGAACCATTCCACATCCTCGTAAGTGCTCTTTCGGCCCCCTCTATCTTAACGCTCATAAATTTATGGTTTTCTGACCTTTAGGTTCACATGCTGTAAAACTCGGCGCCATCCAGACTGGCAGTATTGTTTGCCGTTTTGTACACAATAAATTACACATATAAACTTGTCTCATCAAAGTGTGAGATCTATTTCTGGTCTCACAACTTACAAACCCAGCTCCAGAGGACGTTTGTTTCTAAAGGTAGGATGACGCTTCACTGCATATGCTAACATTCGTGTACCAATTTCAAGCTTTTAATGATTTGAAATTCCGACCCAGACCGCGGATACTGGTATCTTCTATATCATCCTCGCTTTTTTTTTCTCAGTCGTACGGATCTCAAGTTGCACTTCCAGCTGAAATCTGAGATAGGAGAATTTAGAGTCTACTTCTGCTATGGCCATAAATATAACAGTCAATATATCTCAATAAATATAGCATAGACTGACATGACGAATATTAGCGATTCGAATCCTAGATGAGACATAAGTTCTTCACAATCTCTGAAAATGTTCCTACAATAATAATATACGACTGTTTGTGCTATCCAGATTGCTCAGTCGGTTAAGTGCGATTCAGCGGGCAGGGTTCGAATTCTCCTTTATAGGCAGGACTCCGTGCTGCCAAAACATTTTATGGAGTCTGATAAACGCGATGAAACTGGAATATATATGAATATGCAATAACGACAATATGAACAAGAATGGGAATAATGCTGATACTTTGATATCAAGAAGGCTAGACCTCAAACAAATTCGGAAAAACGAATGTAAGAATCCCTGAACTGGGATAACTAAGTTGATTCTTCCCTGGGAAGGACTTAATAAATACTCTAAGAAGCTCAGAGTGTGTAAATTTGACGCAATCGTGAATTTATTTTTATTTCTCTGAACAGCACTTTTTGTAAATGAATATAAAAGAAGATAAAAATTATATCTGTATAAGAAAGCCTAATCGTTATAACGCACCTAATGTTATAATAAAATTTTTATGCAACTTTCACATATAGCTCTTTGTAAAGTCTTATTTTCCTTATAGAAAGAATTTTATCTGTTTGGAATTTTGAATGCATTAATGCAACGCTCTTTATATATTAACGATGTTATTGCTGCTGTAAAATCATTTTAAGCGCCCTTGATGTTTTAATATAAATGTTTTAATATAAATTATTTAATGGATACAAATTCTTCGAAGAGTACTTGAAAAGTTTTCAAAGCGCAATTCTAATCATTTCATATAAATAAGGGAATTTCATTCTAATAATAAGGGTATATAAATAAGGGATTTTTTATATAAATAAGGGAATTACGCCTTCGAAGAAAATTAGCTATGGCTTACTTCAAATAATAGTGTCATTCAAATAAAATTGCATGTATGGGAATGGAACAGTATATGTATTCTACAGTGTATATAATTAACATAACAATTGCATCAACATAATTAAATGCACGAACATAATTAAATGCATCAGCATAACAGTGTATATATAAACATAACTGTGTTTATTATAAAAAGACGACTGGGCATTAAATCAAATTTTTTTTAATTATTTCTATTTATCTATCTGTATTAAACAAGTATAAACAAAAAACGTAGGATTTAAGTACACCCTTTTATTATTTGTAAGTAACTTAGATATAAAATATATTTATTAATTTTGACAATAATTTTTACAATATTTATAAATACATTTTGAAGATAACAACATACTAAAGTTGGAGTTTCTAGCCGATTTATTAAAAAAACGAGGACATTCCTATAGCGGATCCAGGAAGGGATAGTAAGGTTCAAAGTTCCTATAGGTTCAGTAAGGTTCAAAATCTAAAAGATTAAACATTCCACACTTGACAAAGATATGCCAAATATGAGTTTTCCTGATGTGGTGATATTTTTGAAAAAGGGGACATTCGTTTGACGAGTCCAGGACAGGCTAGCTCGATGAGGTTTAAAACTAAAAGGACTAAAATGTATCGCAAATAAACAGCGATATACACCCAACTCTTTTTCACACGCTTTTTTTATTTATTTATTTTTTTTGCACAAATTTGAAGTTACACCGTTCAAAAAAATCTTCCTTTTTTGAAAAAATTATTTGATCTAACACGATTTCAAAATCATTATCTTATACTTATGTATGCTTATTTTTTACACGAATTTCTGGAGAACATATCTACCGTGTAAAAACAGAGTTGGGTGACTAAATTTCATGTTACTATGATGTTACTTGGCGTGTTACTTAATGGTAATAATATACTGTCCAAAGACAAACAGGGGGTCACAAAGCCATCATTATAAAATATGGTTAGTATATAAGATATATACTGTCCAAAGACAAACAGGGCGTCACAAAGCCATCATTATGAAATATTGTTGTGTACAGGAATGCTTGTAACTCGTAAATATTTCTATATTTAAAAAAGTAAAAATTCTTCATTGTCGGCGTTGGAATAGACGGCAAAACGTACAGTTCTTAAAATTTACATGCAGATTTTTATAAACCTGTGAATTTACAAGATGAGCTTAGAATTTCGATTTACACCTTAGTTAATTTTAAATAATAATTAATAGAATATGACATTGACAGTATGGGCGAAGATTTTATTGGTCTTATTGGTGAAGACGACTTCCAATTTCTCTGTGATAGGTAGACTAATGGATCTGTGATAGGTAGACAGGAATGCTTGTAACTCGTAAATATTTCTATATTTAAAAAAGTAAAAATTCTTCATTGTCGGCGTTGGAATAGACGGCAAAACGTACAGTTCTTAAAATTTACATGCAGATTTTTATAAACCTGTGAATGTACAAGATGAGCTTAGAATTTCGATTTACACCTTAGTTAATTTTAAATAATAATTAATAGAATATAACATTGACAGTATGGGCGAAGATTTTATTGGTCTTATTGGTGAAGACGACTTCCAATTTCTCTGTGATAGGTAGACTACAAAAGTGACCGAATACAGAATTATTGCAGAATTGAAAACATTAAAAGCATTCATATTTATTTCTAGTTCAGAAAATGACATTAGTTAGTACACTTGAACTTGAAATTATTTGTCACGATAGAGCGGATAAATCTTATGGCCACGTTACAAAAACAGGTTTTGCTCATAATCCTCCAATAAACACGACACCAAAAACACTACGTCGAAAGCAACTTTTAAATGTATACAAACTTTATGATTATATGTTATTCCGATACTTAAGATGCTGAAAAATTAGAGCTGTTTCTCATTCTCGATTGTTATAACAATTGTAATACAGGGTGCCCATAATTAAAGTAGAGGTGTTCAAAGCCCGATATGTGAGAAATCTGTTGGGCCAAACTCAACCAAATTTGCAGTAAATACAATTTAGACAATGGAGTTTTGATATTTAAAAGAAAAAAATAGTTCGGATTTTTGCCACCGCGGACTAAAATGGATCCATTTTGGAGTAAAATAGGCGTAGGAAGTACAGAAAGTTCCGCCAATGCTGAGAGGTATCGAACAATGCTGCTGAGTTTTGTTATTCCGCAACTTCATCAGCGTGGATGTCTTGAATCTGCGTTATTTATGCGGTATGGAGCACCCTCTCATATTGGATTGCGCGTAGAGGAAGTCCTACGAAAACATTTTACCAACAACCAAATAATTAGTCGAGAATTTCCTATGAAGTGGCCAGCCCTTTCGCCTGATTTGACCCCTTGTGACTTTTGGTTGTGGGGTCATGTAAAGCGCTTGGTATTATACCAAGGGAATGTGGATAATTTAGCCACTTTGAAGGACCGAATAGCATTGCACGTCAAGCAAATCAATGGAGTTCTGATGCATTCTGCAGTAGAGAATGCTGTTCAGAGAATGCACTATTTGGAACATATGCAAGGAAAACATATTGAATCACACATGTAAATGATGCCAATATAAAAATTAATGTTATACGTATGTAAATGCAAGATGCAAATACAAATATAAAATGTATAAATACGTATAAAATGTAAATGTGATGTCCTTTTCAAAATGCATGTAAAATGTTAACTTTCTGTACTTCCTGTGCCTATTTTACTCCAAAAATGGCCCTTACAGCGCCAATTTGGCCCGCAGTGGCAAGAATCCGAAGTATTTTATCTTTTAGAAATCCAAACCCCATGGTCTAAATAGTATTTACTTCAAATTTGGCATTAATTGAATTCATTTACTAACTTTTTCAGAAGACCTAGTCGCCCGCTACTCGAGCACACACGCACCTGCACTCGCCTGTTAAGCGATCGTAATACGCCCTAAATGAGTACATCATAGACAGCTGTGCGCCTTGGACCCAGTGTTGGGTATATCGACCATTACTCTCTTATACGACTGATTATTATTCCCTACATACTTCTCCGTCCTTTGTTTGAGCCTAATACACCATAAATAAGTTTTGGTACACTCTAAATAATCTCCTTTAATATGCATGTCATCCTCTTCGCGGACATACTTTTCATACGCCACTCTCTATTCAGCTTCTTTAATACAGTCTAAATAAACTATTTTAATACGTCCTAAATAATCTCCTTTGATTCACCCGAAATAAGCTTTTTGATACGTCCTAAATAAGCGCTTGGGATACATTCAACTGGAGAACAGTTAAACATGTTTAATTTTAACAGTGATTATTCTAAATAAACATACTTACTATCCAAAAATATATTTCAGGACATATTGTTTTTTTTCCATCCAGTTGCTTTTTTACCGTGTTCCAAGAACACGGCCTACTAAAGAACTTTTTTAGGAGCTATGTCTGAGAATTGCTGTGAAGTCACATCATAACAAATTTCCTTTCGAATTCTTTAAAAAGGAGTCACATCACATCACAACTATCGCCTATCGATGTTTCCTAATGCGCGTAAGCGAATGGGAAAATATTTAACCTTGACCTTATAAAAATTATATTAAATTATATATTATTATATTAAATATATTCCTTATAAAAAATTTTTTAAATGAACGGATAGTTCCAAAAAAATTATTTTAGAGCAGTGTGTAATATTTAAAGGAGCTGCTGCTAAATTTTGAAGGTCGGATTATCGGCCAGTTTATATAAATCGCAATTTTAAAATCAATTACGTCTTCAAAACGTGAAAAGTATATATATATATATATATATATATATATATATATATATATATATATATATATATATATATATATATATATATTTATATGAAAACGAAAATTCATCTATTAATAGTACGAATTTTATTCAAAATTTCTTTCAAAGAAAATTCTCTCCAATTGTGTTAAAAGTTTGCTCAAATGGTTCAATGGTTGCTCGAAATTTAACATCATTTAATAAAAAACATCGATTCGAAATCGATTCTTAAAAAAATTTCGACGAGTTGCTTTCTTTTGGGAGTCGAGGTGAAAGGGAGTCGAGGCGAAAACTACATCTGCAAAGTATCCTAAACCATTATACAATTACTTTATAATTCCAATTACCCTGTTATACAGATTATAAAGAAAGTACAATAACTTTTATTCTATATAAATTTTAAGCAAATATAGTGCTTCCCTTCCTGTCGTATTTATTTGTACGCCACATTAGAACACCATCATAGCATGTCCCTTTTAATTTAGAACAATTAACTAGTTGCTTCAAAGAAAAACCGATATTTGTCAGTATAAGTTGCAATAAATATATTCTGACGTTTCTATTATGTTTCATTCTTACATAATCAAATTAATGAAGACAACTTCCTTGCTTATTGCCTTGCATTTGACGAAAATTGTTTTGGCATACACTCTGTGATGTTCATCTATTTATGTATAGGAACAAGTTTTAGCGCAGGTAATAAAAAAAATACGATATTCACAGTTAGGTTTCCAAACGAGAGTATTTCTTTTAAAATTAATAGCGTAGCCAACTCACAGCATGCAATACATGATAATGTATAGGGAGAATAACGGAATCGTGTCGAAAATCGCAACTCGAATTTTCGACGGGTCTACATTTTTTGAGACCTGTAGAACACGGAAAAATTATTTCTAGAGTGACGTATCTGTGTGTGTGTGTGTGTGTGTGCGTGTGTGTGTGTCTGTGTGTGTGTGTGTGTGTGTGTGTGTGTGTGTGTGTGTGTGTGTGTGTGTGTGTGTGTGTGTGTGCGTGCGTGTGCGTGTGCAATGCATGTATTCACTAAAACTCAAAAACTAAAGGTCCAAATTTCATAAAATTTTATAAGTAACCATTAATAAGTATTAAGCCACTTGTAGGTGACCCTGGTGCTGATTAAATTTTGGTACGATTCGGGATAAAAGAGCCTTCCATTTTTTTTGCGAAATAACCAGCAAAAACCGTATGTATCCACTCTAACTAAAAAACTAATTGGCCAAATTTCACAAAATTTGGTAGAAAAGTCACTTGTGAGTTACCTTGGTGCTAATTAGATTTTGATACGATTCGGTAAGAAATAACATACCTTCTTTAACGAAATGACCCGCAGAAATCGTCAATATCTAAAAAAAAGGACTGAGCTCAAATGTATGAATTAAATGGTGGTTTTATTCATAAATTTTGACGATAAAAAGTATAAGACCAACACCATTATTCTGGGACATACCGTTTTAGAGATATTTTAATTTTTCGCGTTTTCACTACGCCACCTTTGAAAATATGTTCAAGTAACAAATAAAAACAAAAATTAAAATAAAAGTGCCAGTTCAATGTTATTTTGTGCCATTAAATTCCATTTAATGATTAATAAAAATTTAAAGAAATAAAGAGAAGATGAATTTAAGTCTGTAGAGAAAGTCATGTACTGCCCACATTATATTTTTTTGTTATATTTTATTCAATTTAATTATTTCATGAAATTCAATGGCCTAAGCATTTGTCTTGTTAACAGTCATCAAATCAATCTTCTATTAGCATAATATCAATTAAAAGTGCAGAATATCCTCTTTTATTCCAGAATCTCGCTAAAAGCGAATTCTGACTGTATCGAAGATATAAACACCCAAAATTTCTCACATATGTTTCAATTAAAGATGTTGATTGCAGATTCCATTGTGGTAATCGCATTTTAAGAAACACAGAAACAATTTTTCAGTGTGAGATCTTAGTAATAAATCTATTAAAAAAACAAATCATAATTAACATGTTCCATTTGTAAGAGTGTCAGATTTTCAATGTTAAATGCATTGCAGCAAAAACCTTCTCCATGTGTTCCTAAAAGATTTACCTCGTTTGGCATTTTATTTCAAGTTTCCTTCGCCTTAATTTAAAGCATCTGTTTGTTCTTAAGGGGACGGTGGACGTTGAAATTTTTCTTTAATTTATTGACTTAGAAACATGAAAATTTGTATAAATATTCCTCTTAATATTACTATATAAAATATCATTAAATTTTTTTCTATTTTGTATTTTTTTTAATTTAATTTTTTTAACGAAACTTTAAAAATACTCCTTGCGTTCCATTTATTCACATTTTTGATTAATTTTACTTTATGATCACTTAAAAACACATTATTAACAAATTTGGGTATTCATTTTTAAATCGGTTGAAAAGTTAATTTTTTAAAAATATTTTTTTTGCATTAAAACTTAATTTTCACATTTCATTAGGTTCTTATTCACTTTTAATTACCTTAATAATGCCCAATTATAAAATGCATACCCAGTCTCATTAAAAAGTATGAAAGGTGTCTTCTTGCCAAATTTCATGCATCTCAAACAAAAATTAAGACTCATGGAGCATTTTAAAAATGTAAAACCTTTGAAAATTCCGTTTCGAGAAAAATGCATTTAAAGTAAAGAAGGCAAAAATACTATGTACATAGTGGATAAATGATGGTTAATGCAATGTAAGTATATATATATATATATATATATATATATATATATATATATATATATATATATATATATATATATATATATATATATATATATATATATATATATACTATTTTATGTATCTTTTAGAATAATAAACTAATATTATAGTAAGCAATAAATAAATTATCACAATCTAAGAAAAATACGTATAAACTAGCGCTAAGAAAAATACGTACAAACTAGTAATTGAGGAGATATAATACACTGCTGGCTTAAAATTGCTAAAAATTGCTACACCAAGGAAAGCAAATAGCAGAATCTTATTTATTGTATATATACGGTATAATGGAAGGAAGACATTTGCTGGTGGTTTTTTCCTTACTTATAAGTAAGAAGGAAGATTGTGTTGATTTTCTAGACATTACTCTAAAACATGACAGTAGATATGGTACTTATACCGTCTTATATGACAAGAGAAACAATTTCAATATGGAAATCAATCACATTATTGATTGGAGGTCCAATTTAACCAAAAACCTTTTCAGGAATGTCGTCATTGGTCACCTCAAAAGAAATCAACGGATTAATACTTTCAAGTCTGATTGCATCATGCATAATAGGAATATTATGAAGGAGGCAATAAAACGGAATTATTCAATTGGCTTCCTGACATGTTATTATAATTCCCTATTTAATACAAAAAAAGAAGAAAATGCTTACTTAAAGGATATGGCAGAGGTATAGAACGATGAAGGTGAAAATGACGAATTACGCATGCGTGAACTGCTTTTATATACATAGCACTCTGGCATTTGCTGCATTTCCATTCTTTTCCTCTCCCTTGCGATCCTGGTTGATTCCTATTTGTTTACTTTGCACTTTTTCGAGTGTTTTTGACTTGACACATTCACGGAAGTATGGCTACTGCATGGCATTGGTACAGTGAGTGTTTCCCGGGCATAAAAGCAGTATTTTAAACGGGAAAGAGGGGCGCCATCCCCCTCTACCATTTTATGACTTGCATTTGGTCATTTCCCCCCCTTTTTCCATATGAATCTTGTATGTTACTTTAGCAGAGTGTGCTGCTTTGCGCCAACTTCTGGAGAATAATTGGATAACTGTGGAATTAATTTTAATCTTATATGTTTACTATGCTATATATATATACATATACATAAAATTATCAACTCAGTGTATCAACTGCCACTCGATAACATCCAGAACAACTTTCCCAATTATTGTGGCTAATAATATGAAATATATATATATATATATATATATATATATATATATATATATATATATATATATATATATATATATATATATATATATATATATATATAATTATTTATTAATTATATAATTAAATAAACTAAAAAGATTAGAAAATAATAAAATCGGAAAATAAGGTACATTAACATTATTGTTTTGAATTTTATTTTCGCTAAAAATTTGTAACTTTAGTCAGTTTGATACTACGATTTGAACGCCCTCATAATGGTGTTTAGTGGCAGTCTCGTTTATTCATTTCTTCTATAAAATTTAATAAGAAATTTCATCTATGCTTCATATTCATATTCTGTTCTACTTATATTGGTAAGTATCCTGTCTCCTGCACTGACTGACTGGACGGGTCTGGGAGGGTCGTTATGACCGTTTGTTCTGCTTTCTAGATTGTATTTCGCCATGGGTGCTGCTCGATATTTTGCCATCCGGTGCTGCTCGATATTTTTCATACTGTTTCGGCTGTTCGCACTTACACGTGGTGAAGATGAAGGGTTCCTGCCTGATGGTAATACTAGATTTCATAACGTTTCTTATTTTCAATTTTTCCCCTTTGGTGTCTGTAGTCTGGGATTTGGTGTTTGTAGTCTGGGTTTGGTGCCTGTAGTCATTTATACTAAAGTACTTTTGCCAAATCTGAAACAGGCATTTGTTTGGGTTAATTAGAATTACACACTCAGATCTGAAGAAAAATTTAATTGTGGTAAATCTTCGAATTTGGGCCCGTGCTATTCTTTTCTGTTATCGGCATTGTAGCCGTGGTTTTGATGTTCTGGTGAGGTTAATATATCATGATTATTTGAATTGATTATCATTATTATTACATTTTTCTACTATATATATATATATATATATATATATATATATATATTTGTGTGTGTATGTGTGTTGTTGTTGAGACCCAGACCGTCCGACCTACCAGAAAGGTGTAAGGTAACTGTTTGGACGGCCGGGAAGTGCTACCCAATTTTGACCGGAACCCAGTGGGGGAGGCATCCACAGGGACCGTACCCTCCTTCCCCTACCACCAACCTCTCGGAAGGACTTACGTATCCACATGTTTAACGTGATCGTACTCCGCGTGAACACGGCGGCAGTTTTGGCAGTGGCTGGAATCGAACCCGGGCCTACCGAGTGCAACTCCAGCGCGCTAACCAATGGGCTACCGCGCCCGTGTGTATGTGTGTTGAAGACCCAGACCGTCCGACTCGTCCAGAGGACTAAGAGCAACTATTTGGACGGCCGGTTGTGTATGTGTGTGTAATTACTTTCGCCCACGCCAATATTTAATTACCATCACGAACTTAATTTCCATAATAAACCTGACGACTATAATTAAAAAGTAAATTCATTTCTGAAAAGCACGTAATAAAGCAGAACGTAATAAACTCTACAAATTCTGAAGAATTATATTTGCAAATCTGGAGAAATAGCTTACTAATTATTTTTCTCGAATTATAAATATTAGAAAACAGAATAATTCTGCATTCGAAACCGAATGAAATTATTCGAGACGTGTAGTTTTACCATGTATTGAAATAAAAAAAGAATGTTATGTAAACGTTTGATTTCTTTATACCAGGTTCAATTTATATTTAAATTACTTTAAACATATTCAGTGAATGAACGATTATTCATAAAATTTCTCTTCTATTTTTTTTCACTTTAAATATTCAGATATTTTGCTAATTAAAATCATTTTACGGTCGAGTTTAAGATATTAGGAACACTTTACTTCTTCTTCCTATTTTATATTTATAAAGTCGGCATTTATTTATATTTCATGACATGTTCCGCAAAAAACGGCATTTCGCTTCTCCGTTGACGAAGCAGGATTAATTTTTAATTATTAAAGAACTTGGAAAATTCGCTGCATTCATTCAGTGGCTTATACATATTATTTCCATAGTAATTCATTTATAAATTTCATTTATTATGCTCCTTAAAATACATTGTATATGGATAAAGCGAACTCGCTACATCACTCCAGGGATTTCGTAATTATTACTTTCCTCAAAAACACAGTATCTGTTTCCCTAAAATGCACAATACAGTACATGTAAAGTGAATTGCGCAGTACATGTAGAGTAAAATGCACAGTATTTGTTTCTCTAAATACTGTTCAACATCTTGAAAAAAAAAAAAAAAATCTGCCAGTACCATAAGAAAAACCTATTTTTCCATCCGTAACGTCTGTATAAAATTTTGATGACGAGCATTTCGGAATATCCCCAACTTTGTGACTTTTTAAATGTCACTCAATTGATAAAAGTTCACTAAATTGATGAAACTGACTCTGAATCAATGAAATGACGACTAATTGGTGAAGGTTCAATATCCTGGAAAGAACATGAAAATAGACTTTAATAATAACCCATTTCTCCATCAGTAATGCTTAGCGAGAAATTTAGCAGGACGTCGCCAACTTGGCGACTTTTTAAATGTCGCCAAATTGACAAAAATGTCGCGAAATTGATAAAAGAAAAATGACGCCGAATGAGAACTTAATGTTTCGAAAATTCTGATATCCGTCATATGACGAGCATACATTCTAATATATAAGAAATGCTCTTCTCTCCGTTTGTCTGTAACACTCAGTGATGCATTTGGCTTACTTGGTGAATAATCTAGAAAATTACCGCCATCTTGGTGTTATTTCGCCCCAGATTGACGAAAATTTCGTAAAAATTGCAAAAATGAAGCTGAATTAATAAAATTAACACATAGCTGATGACTTAATTATTAAAATATTTTAATATACGGACTATATTGCTTATTGAGGATGCTATTAATATTGATAATTTTTAATTTAGAGTTGTGTGAAGTAAAAATCAATTGGGTTCTTTGATATATTATTGTTGTTCTCATCCGGAAAATCACCAAATGTGCAATTTAACGTTAAAAATCCAGTACCGTGGATCTTATATATCATATTTTGACTGTAAAAGGTATAAATTGATTGCATTATATAAGAAAAGTCATGTATTACCCACATCAGATTTTTTGTATGACCGACATGGAATGATGGTTAAGCATTTCCTCCTGCCATTTTCAGTGATGTAATAATTTTTCTGTAACGTGTGAGTGCCATATAATTTATATTAAAATCGTTTGCTACCGCCTCAAATATAACTTTGCTCATTATGTATCATCCTTACAGTGCGAAGCATGATATTTAACGGTGTTGAACCATCGTTCTCAGTTCTCCTTTTGCAGTGCCATATTACTGAAAAAAGGGAAATTACGTTTTGTAAAAAACACTAGCGAATCTTACAAATAAAAATCCCACGGAAGTCAATAAAATATTTAAAGGAACAAATTCCAACGTCAGAAAACTAGTTTTTTTACATTTCGATACATGACCTGCAGAATGACTCGACAACCTTTTTCGTAGAATTATATTTTAAAATCTCTATTTGTTTCGTTATGTTGGAATTCCTATGATGTTTGGCTGCATTAAAATAAATGTGCTTTCTTTCTGCTTTACGTAAATGTACTAATTACTACATCATAAATACATTAAAAATGATCATCAACGAAATAGTACAGAATAATCTATAACTGTAATCTAAGGGGCAAGTTGCCACATAGGACAATCTGCTCCACCCCTTCTGGGACAACTTGCAAACAATACCCCTTGAATGAAATATTCTAATCCTAACAACCAACATTTAGTTCATAGCAAGATCACGGAGCTAAAAGGTAGCCGATATATCATTCCGTAAAAAAATATTTGACCACATTTGTCGATAAAAACATCTTGATGGTATAAAATAAAAACGGAAGCAAAACAAATTTACTCAGCTAGTTGAAACGTTGAAAAATTGTTCTAATCTACACTCGAGCTTCCGAAACAGATGAATCCCACTTGATATTGTTCCACTTCATAGACGCACAACTGTTGCATTGTGGTTTGCCTGCGTCAGTTATCGACGGAAAAAAAAAGCGAGTGACAACCAACCCGTTGTTGTTGTTGAGACCCAGACCGTCCGACCTACCAGAAAGGTGTAAGGTAACTGTATGGACGGCCGGGAAGTGCCACCCAATTTAGACCGGAACCCAGTGGGGGAGGCATCCACAGGGACCGTACCCTCCTTCCCCTACCACCAACCTCTCGGAAGGACTTACGGACCCACATGTTTAACGTGATCGTACTCCGCATGAACACGGCGGCATTTGTGGTAGCGTGCAAATCTAGAGCGCAAACCACGGGGATACCGCACCCGAGATGGCCAACAGCACGCGGTGTTCCGAGGTGGTCACCCACCAAGTACTAACCGCACCCGATGCTGCTTGACTTCGGTGATCTAACGAGAACCGGTGTTTTCAGCACGGTACGGCCGTTGGCCCGACAACCAACCCGTGTGATAACTACCCCCCCCCCCCCTATATTTACATTGAAATATATTCTTGTCTTCACTGATAGAATAAAACATTTTATAAAAAAAATTTCGCCTAGATTTATTTCCTCGAAGACGCATCATTAGAAAATATAACATTATTTTTTTATTCGTCTTGTTTTAAGAATTCAAAAATATTTCCTTTGTACATAGTTAATATTCTGTTTATCATCATCAAAATACCATTACAACATAAAAATAAAAGAACTAATTGCTATCCAGTATAATGCATCGTGCTCGTTGAAAATAATAAAAAAAAACAGAAATTTCTCTAAACTATTATTCATCAACGCTCAGTTCTAAAATTTATGGCAGCAGCATTTGCAAATAAAAATTCAAATAAACTGGGATAATTATAGCGTATTCTAATTCCCAGTTACTAATTTATTCCTTAAAAATCACTCGTTAAGAAAAACATTTTTTGTCTGACGAATGAAAAGCTGTTTAAAGAATTCTCAGTAAATTGGCTAATGAATCATTTTTCCTTTAATTTCATAAAGCTGATTTTTTCATTATGATTTGAAAATATTTTGCGTATATTTCTAAACATAGTATGCAAATAACCTTCAATCTATTCGTAAATTTGGCGATAATTTTTTACTTTCCTTATATACATAACGTACTACATCCTACTATTTTACACACTACTATTATTACTTTCCTTATATACATAATGCATAAGGTAAGTATTGTGACGGGGTCGAAAATTCGCATTCGAGTTTTCCACGGGTGAGCACGTTTCAAGCATCCCTGATCACGAATCAAACATTTTTGAAGTGATGTCTGTGTGTGTGTGTGTGTGTGTGTGTGTGTGTGTGTGTGTCAGTGAGCCTGTGGAGACGATAACTGACGGACGAATGGACCGATTCGAACAAAATTTGGTACAAAAATCGCAATCCGTAAACACTGGAAGCCTATTGTTTTTATACGCAATCGAATGTCCAGAACCCCCTTAAATTTTCGAATAAAATTTTGAAAAAATCGTCAGAAAATCAAAACCGCTAATAAAGTTACGCAAATAGACATTTTTTATGTAATTTTTCATTAGAAAACGATTAACATACATTTTAGAACGCTGACATGTACCATTCTCGAGATATTATACATTTTTCAGAAAAATTATCAAAAAGTCATATAAAATAAAAAAAAATATTTCCTATTGAGAAACATGTTCACTTTTCATATTTTATACCATGCGATAAATTGGGTGACATCATTCTCGTGGATCTAGCTCGTTCCATTCATGAAAAAAGATACTTTAAGTAATACTTTTGTTTTTGAACGCCAATAGTCATTTATCTGCTGTAAGAATAAATTATTTCTTCGTCCATAACGCTTGGCGAGATTTTGGCGACGATTTGGGCGGAATGTCGTCAACTTGGCGACCTTTTGAAATGTTGCCAAATTAACAAAAATCTCGCCAAATGGATAAAAATGACGCTAAATCAATGAAAATGAGAACTAATTGTCGGAAATTCAATATCTTGGAAAGAATATTAGTATCTACTATAGGAAAAACCTATTTTTTTTACTGTAAAAGTAGTAAATTCATTACATTATATAAGGAAAGTCATGTCATGAAAGTCACTGATGTGGGCAGCACATGACTTTCCTTATACAATGCAATGAATTTACTTCTTTTACAGTTAAAAAAATGTTATTCTTATAGTAGATATTTATATTCTTTCCAAGATATTGGATTTTCTTCAATTAGTCGTCATTTTCATTGAGGTAGCATCATTTTTATCCATTTGGTGAGATTTTCGTTAATTTGGCAACATTTAAAAAGTCGTCAAGTTGGCTACATTCCATCAAATTCGTCGCCAAAATCTTGCCAAGCGTTATGGACGAAGAAATAAGTTATTCTTACAGCAGATAAATGCATATTGCCGTTCAAATACAAAAGTATTACTCAAAGTATCTTTTCTCGTGAATGGAACAAGTTAGATCCACGAGAATGATATCACCACATTTATCGAATGATATTACATATGAAAAGTGAACGTGTTTCTTAAGAGTTAATATATATTTTTTTTTATTTTACTTGACTTTTTGATACATTTATTTGAAAAATGTGCAATATCTCGAAAACTGTTAATGCTAGCGTCCTACAGTTTGTGTCAATCGTTTTCTAAGGAAAAATTACACAAGAAATGTCTATTTGCGTAACTTTGTTAAAGGTTACGCAAATTTTTAATGATTTTTTTCAAAATTGCACTCGAAAATTTAGGGGAGTTCTGAATATTCGATTGTGTTTAAAAACAATAGGCTTCCAGTATTTACGGATTGTGAATTTTGTACCAAATTTCATTCAAAACGCTCCATTCGTTCGCGAGATATCGTCTCCACAGACTCACTGACGCACACACACACAGACACCACCTCAAAAATGTTCGATTCGTAATCAGGGATGCTTGAAACGTGCTCTCCCGTCGAAAACTCGAATTCGAATTTTCGACCCCGTCACAATACTTTCCTTTTACATTATGTATATAAGGAAAGTAATATCATTTATTTTTTTTAAATGCCAGTGATCAAAATTAAAATATTCTTATTCGGTTTCTCTACAAGATATACTTCTCCTCTACAACAAGTATGGTAGCATAGCATACAGGAACATGGTAGTTTGAGCTATGCTATGAATATAAATGGTATTTAAACAGTCAGATGAAGCAGGACACATGTGAACACTTTTTGCATTTTCTTACAAAAGTGCCAGTAATTAATCATACACAAAATGCCTATTTGCTTATTAGACTTTTGCTTTATTAGAAAATTAATATTTTAGTTTTTTTATACAAAATTTCTATATTTTATGATCAATTTTATAAAAGTACTTTATTTGTTCACATGTGCTTTTATAAGTAGCACTTATGAACATGCCTGGGAAGTGGACAAAGTCAAAAATAAAACAAAATCGTCTCATTTAAAGCTCTTGAATATGTATAGCATATATTTATACATAATTTATCTTTAATCCTAGCAGATAATGTTGTTTTTATCACAGTAAAGTAACAGTATTTTTAACTGCATACGATGCTGCATCCTCAACACATTTTTCTTCTTTTTTCTTGAATGTCCTCACCATATGTGCTAATTATGAAAACTAGAAACAAAAAATGCCTATTACTAATTTAATGGTTTATGTTTATTAGAAAGTAAAGAAGATAAATAACTTCACTAGATGGACAATATAAATATTTTCAATGGAATCTCTACAGCATAGAGCAAAATTTTATTTAACAAATAATTCTTATACATGCTGCATTCTTAGAATAAATTTTAAATTTACTTACTTTATATAAATTTTAAATTTACTTTTAAAGGCAGTGTAATAAAATATTTTGAAATTACGTGATAAAGGATAACTGATAAATTTTCCAAAATTGATTTTCAAAATAAAATTAATTATTCTCAACTGACCATTTGCATTATAATATGAATTAATAATTAACAATTGTTCACAGAAAATAAAATAATGATGGTTTTAAACATAAATAATCATTTAATTCATAATGATAATAATCTAACACTAGTAATGGAGCACATGTGATTTTTTTCGCATCTGCCCCACATGTTTTGCGCTCACATATGCCATATCCTTCTCCTCTTGCCATAACTCGTAAAAGTAAAAAAAAATATATTAATTGAGTTAGAAAATTAAAATTTCTTATACGCATTCCGAATATCCGTATTATCTTCTACAATAATAATATCCAGCTTCTGATGCAGTTTAAGCTTTTTTAACACTTTACAACAAAGTTGAAAAGTGTTTATGACTTTGTTCATTCTGTCTGTCTGTCTGTCCGTTAGCACGATAACTGCCGTAAAAATGAGTTTATCAAAATGAAATTTTAGTATGTTGTTCAGACGGTCTGTAGGACCTATGGGAATATAAATAAATAATATCACCCAATTAGTTTTTTATTGAACCCGGGTTGAAAAAATGAAATACATTGAACCCTATGGGACCTAATTTTTCAAACATTTTTTAAGTAAATTTAAAATTCACGAATTGCTTCGAAATTTTTAGGAAATATTCACATTATCCCATAGAATATATAAAAAAAAATTCAGTAAAATATGTTAAGTAGTTTTTTAATTAAAAAAATTATTTAATATAGGGAAAAAAACAAATTCAATTAAATTCTGACTTTGGGATATCTTCCAGAAAAAAAAGAGAGAGATATTATATAATAAATATCTCTCCATTTATTTAAACGTTTTGCATATGGGAGTGGCTTCATATTTTAAAATAAATTTGGTAGATAACAATTTTTCATTTTTTTTAAATTTTATATAACTCTTCATGATAAATTTAATTGATGGCATTTTAAATGCACTTTCCTACGTCCTAGAGAGTTAAAATTTGGTACACAGCTTAAATTTGTTGAACATTTTATTCGACAAAAATTTGATGGATCTTTAAATATAGATCATACATTTTTTTCGAAATGGCCTGAAAATAATCCCCGTTCACTTCTATAAATCATTGGTGTAATATTGTTAAAAATTCTGATGTGGACAGCACATGTCTTTCTCTGCAGACTCATATTCGTTCTCTTTATTTATTCAATGATAATTTGAGTTTATCTGCACAACATAAGTATTTTAATTGACATTGAATTTGCACGTTAAACTTAAATTAAGTTCTCATTTGATAGCTGAACTTATTGTCAAAGGTGGCGTAGCGAAAACGCGAAAAAACTAGAATATCTCAAGAACGGCTAGTCCTAGAGTAATGGGGTTAGTCTTATTCTTTTTGTTGTCAAAAATCATATATAAAATAGGAATTTAATTGATATAATTGAGTACACGTAGTCTTTTATTTTTATATATAACGATTTTTGCTGGCCATTTCGCAAAAATAGCCCGTTCCTTTTTCCCGAATCGTAGTAGAATAACCTACAAATGATTTATATACAAAATTTTGTTAAATTTGGTATATAAATCACTTGTAGGTTATTGAAATATTATACTCCAAATTTTGTTAAATTTGGTTCATTAGTTTTTAGCTAGAGTGGATAAAGGCAATTTCTGCGGCCATTTCGCAAAGAAGGCAGATTCTTTTATTACGAATCGTACTATAATCTAATGAACATCAGGATTTCCCACAAAAAACATACCTACCAAATTGTATGAAATTCGGTCCATTAGTTTTTCAATTAGAGTGGATGTAATATCCACACAGACACACAGAAACATACACAGATACACCCTTACACACACAGACGTCTTCCTAAAAGTAGTTTTTTCGTGTTCTAGAAGTCCCAAAACGTGTAGATACTTTGAAAATTCGAGTTCCGATCTTCGGCACGATTCCAATACTTTGAGTACATACACATACACATATATATTATCTGTGTATTATCTGTGTATCTAAATTCCGTGCCTATGCAATTACAATAGTTGTGATTTTAAATGATCCCTAAACTTTTATTATTTCTTCAAGGAAGCCTAATTTTAACATATGCAGAATGCAAATATCTCAAGCGATTGTAAGATGAATTACATAAGAATTGCTGAATTTTTTTCACACAAAATTATTTAGCTCTGGAGTCTGGAATACAAGTTATATGAATGAAATATTCATTGATTTTGCATAAAGAATCAGATGATTTATATTTCGATACAGTTTTAAATATTTAAGTATAATAAATTACTGTAGTACTGTGATAATGTAAAAGATATTACCACTGAATGAATCACATTTTAGAAATTTTTAAATGAAATTACATTTCAGTTGGAAAGTGTTTCATAATCAATGCTTATGCATGATTGATCTTTCTTGTTTTTACTTCAAGAAGTCAACGAGGCAAGTGCACAAAACACGTACTAAAACAAGAATATTGCAATTACTGAAAAACAAAATAACTGATTAAACTAGAAGTTCAGTAGAGAGATAAGACCGACGCTTCCATCTATTGAGAATTTTTGAAGGATGTTTATTCAAGGTTAACTTTCTAAAAACAAATACTATGTTCAGATGTGCCCCCCTTCTCTTCCCTTCCCTTCCCCTTATGTATTAAGCAGAAATCATCCAAACACATCTAGTTCACTGGCAGCACTAAAATGTTGCTTACCGTAGAATTTCTCCGACGGAAAATCTCGGGAAATATAGAAGGGGTACTTATTAAAAATTGTCTGCTAAAAGAAACCAGTAGAATTCCGTCGATTGCAAATTGCGGGAAGTACAGAGGGAGGCGGGGTTTATTAGAAATTTTCTTTAAAGAAACAAGTAGAATTCCGGCGATCCGCCCCCTCAAATGCAACGGAAAATCATCGAGTGCGTAAGGGGGGTTCAAATCTTAAATCAATTCATGATTGCCTTATGTTCACGATTATAAGATAAAATAACGATATTTTTTATCCATAAATTTTATCCATTTATCCATTTTTTATCCATTCCTGTGTTTAGAAGAGGGGGGGGGAAGGTGGCTGTTATAGAGAATATTTCATAATTTCAAAATGAAGCAAAGGGGAGGGGGGCGAATCGTAGGAATACTACGGAACTGTAAAAATAAAAACATTTAAGGAATAGTTAAGAAACTTTTCAAAACAATATTTAACGAAAACTCATAAAAATGTTCATGTTTTTCATCATCCTGATGCCGATTATTATTCAAAGAGATAAATTATGTATGGCATATAAAGTGTTGAGAAGGTCAATTGGAGCCTCACACACCAAAGATTTCATTCACGCATTTTCATATTTAAGATCCTTGGTGAACAAAATTTGGTGAAAAAAATGCTTCTATAAAATAAATATTAACAAATCCACTCCCTTTAGCGTTTGAGCAATTTAAAATGGGAGTATTTTCATTTTCCCAATGATGACGATTTTTTCGGATTTTGTCAAATAAATATTTTCATTAGAAAGGATGCCTCCCATCATTTCCGTTCCGACATGGCAATATTTTTACTCATTTCCAGGTAACAAAAGAATCAGAACCTAAAGGGAGCAAGAGCGAGGGGGGCAGAAAATGCGATTTCGTTTAAGAAAATTAACTTTTCTACGGAATAATCGTTTTCCCAAGCAAATATGGCAAGGAGTATGTTTTGTTACTTTCCTTATATATATAATGTATAAGGAAAGTATTGTGACGGGGTCGAAAATTAGAAATGGAGTTTTCGACGGGAGAGCACGTTTCTAGCATCCCTGATCACGAATCAAACATTTTTGAAGTGATGTCTGTGCGTGTGTGTGTGTGTGTGTGTGTGTGTGTGTGTGTGTGTGTGTGTGTGTGTGTGCGTGTGTGAAAGTGTGTGTGTGTGTGTGTGTCAGTGAGTCTGTGGAGACGATAACTGACGAACGAATGGACCGATTCGAACCAAATTTGGTACAAAAATCACAATCCGTAAACACTGGAAGCCTATTGTTTTTATGCGTAATGAATGTTCAGAACCCCCCTAAATTTTCGAATAAAATTTTGAAAAAATCGTCAAAAAATCAAAACCACTAATAAAGTTACGCAAATAGACATTTCTTATGTAATTTTTCATTAGAAAACGATTGCCATAAATTTTAGAACGCTAACATAAACCGTTCTCTAGATATTGCACATTTTTCAAAAAAATTATTAAAAAATCATATAAAATGAAAAAAAAATATTTCCTATTGAGAAACATGTTCACTTTTCATATGTAATACCATGCGATAAATTGGGTGACATCATTCTCTCGTGTATCTATCTCGTTCTATTCATGAAAAAAGATACTTTGAGTAATACTTTTGTATTTGAACGCCAATAGTTATTTATCTGCTGTAAGAACAACTTATTTCTTCGTCCATAACGCTTGGCGAGATTTTGGCGACAAATTTGGCGGAATGTCGCCAACTTGGCGACTTTTTGAAATGTTGCCAAATTAACGAAAATCTCGCCAAATGGATAAAAATGGCTCTAAATTAATGAAAATGATGACTAATTGTCGAAAATTCAATATCTTGGAAAGAATATTAGTATCTACTATAAGAAAAACCTATTTTTTTACTGCAAAAGTAGTAAATTCATTACATTATATAAGGAAAGTCATGTGTTGCCCACATCAGATTTTTTTCGATTTCTATCGAGTCCTAAGATGATAAAAATATAAATGTAACTTGAAAAAATCTGATGTGGGCAGCACATGACTTTCCTTATATAATGCAATGAATTTACTGCTTTTACAGAAAAATTAATAGGTTATTCTTATAGTAGATATTTATATTATATTAAATTTTCGTTAATTAGTAGTCATTTTCATAGATTTAGTGTCATTTTTATCCATTTGGCGAGATTTTCGTTATTTTGGCAACATTTAAAAGTCGCCAAGTTGGCGATATTCCGCCAAATTAGTCACCAAAATCTCGCCAAGCGTTATGGATGGAGAAATAAGTTATTCTTAGCAGATAAATTACTATTGGCGTTCAAATACAAATGTATTACTCAAAGTATCTTTTCTTATGAATGGAACGAGCTAGATCCACGATAATGATGTCACCAAATTTATCGCATGATATTACAAATGAAAAGTGAACATGTTTCTCAACAGTTAATATATATATTTTTTTAATTTATGGAATTTTTTTATAAATTTATTTGATAAATGTGCGAAAGGTTCATTCTAGCGTTTTAAAGTTTATGTCAATCGTTTTCTAAGGAAAAATTACATAAGAAATGTCTATTTGCGTAACTTTTTTCAAGGTTTTGATTTTTTGATGATTTTTTCAAAATTTCACTCAAAAATTTAGAGGGTTCTGAACATTCGATTGCGTTTAAAAACAATAGGCTTCCAGTATTCACGGATTGTGATTTTTGTACCAAATTTTATTTGAATAGCTCCATTCGCTCGCGAGATATCGTCTCCACAGACTCACTGACACACACACACACACACAGACATCACCTCAAAAATGTTTGATTCGTTATCAGGGATGCTTGAAACGTGCTCTCCCGTCGAAACTTGAATTCGAACTTTCGACCCCGTCACAATACTTTCCCTATACATTATGTATATAAGGAAAATAATTAAATGCATAGATACGCTTCTATTTATGATGTTTATGTATTTTGTCGATTTTGTTAGTTGCTAGCGTACTGGATTCTCCGATAAGTCCCTATGGTTATCTTTAACTTTCGATTGAAACGCTCCAAAAGCATGCTCAACTATTAGACTGGAACTGTAAAAGCAGGATCTACTATTAGGAAAGCGATTGTGTACTACTATTGCGAAAGTGTACAGCCTCTCTAACGAAGAATTGAAAAAGTTAGAATTCACATCTCGGAAAGGAAGCAAAACAGACAAAATTTTTCAACTACAGGGTTATAAATCGTTCTCGTGTGGAAAAAAATGAGGTTTGCACATGCCATATACACAGATGATGAAGAATGAGATCACCAATGAGATAATTCTGCAAATGTCTCATTATATTGAAGTTCTTCGAAAGTAAATGGCGGGAAATACTCTTGGAAAAGTAATAATCGTTGTAATTATCTCATTTTAATTTATTCAGAATTATCCATTTCACAGTAAGAAATAAATTTCGCATAAAAATAAAGGAGAAATAATGCAGTGTAATAATTATCCCTTTTATCTGACATAACTGTTTATCATCTGTATCAATTTTTTGTACAAACCACACATCTTTCCATATTAAATTGAAAATGTTCTACAAATTTGTAGTTGAAAATTTTCACCCATTTTGCTTCATTTTCGAGATAAGAATTGTAACTTCTTCAATTCGCCGCTGGAGGCGCAGTAAACTTTCTCAATCGACAGCCGCTTGCCTATCAGTTTACTCAGCTTTTGTATCTTTAGAATACTTCCACCGAAAGTTAAAGAGATACATAAGGACTTATAAACAGTGTATCATTCAGGTATACATCCGGAAGGGCTTCGCCCCCTCCCGGAGACATTTAATGTTAACCTAGTTTCTATTTATGTGACATTTTTTATCAGCATTTAGATATATATTTGTACAGTGCAAATAAAAATCCCCCACACACTAAAGTTTCATTTACACCCCCGGCCAAAATGTCCTAAAAGAAACACTGCTGGAACTTTGTATATTCTCATCTTAAGACATTGGTAAAAGATTAAACCAAAATTTACAGAATACAACTGAATTGAATTCCTCTGTGAGGTATTTAAAATAAAACATTTTTCATCACCCAAAATGTAGTTATGGTTTGAAACATCCTCCTAATCTTATTTGGGGTCGGAAAATACGATAAATGAATTACAATAAATTAAACTGCTACTTGTAAAAAAATAAGTTACAAAACCTCTTTGAAGAAAGCAGGCTACTGGTTAGACGATGACAATTGTTTCGAGGGCATTATAAGTCCTCTTCTTCAGACCAAAAGAACAGTATACGCCCTTAACAACCTCTAAGAATGAAACCATTAACTTGACAATACTCGTGTCACCCTCTACGTCAGGGGGTGGACCGGATTATGAAGAATGTCTGTGAAGCGGTGGAAGTTTGAAAAGGTGAAGTGTTGAATAAGAAGGAACTAATAACAGCAATCCATTTTAGGGGAGTTATTTACTAAACATCTATAAAATATAAATACACAGGTACATTCTTTCTATTCACAAGACTCTTGTAGTCGAGAGTTACTCATGTTGTAGAAATCTTCAAGATATCCCCAAAATGCTCGAAAGAGATTTTAGAGGGTTAAAGTTTTTCAAAGTAAAGATTAGTGGGCAAAAACATTTAGCCGACCAAAATAAAAAAAAGATTAAAATTAAAATATAATTTTCTCTCGTCCAGTGTTAGTAGGCATAAAACCTTTGCGGGATAGATGGAAGCAGCTTTCGGGTCGTATGTGGTGCACTTCATCTCTACAGGGTAACGTCAAAATCAAGAAAAATCACAGATATGCAAAATATCTCAGACTGTCATTTTTATTGAGTAATAGGCAAAACTTTACTGAATAATTATGAAGATCGTGATATCGAGCGATAAAGACGATTACATTCGTCAGTGAAATAATTTAGAGAATGAATAACACTACAATGAGAACATTTAAAAATAAAAACAATTTTTTTACAATTTTCTGCTAAGAGTTCCAACACATTTTCGCTCAACTTAGAAGTGCAACCAGTGACATATCTACGATTTTTCCAAGCGTACAGATCATATTTTACAATTTATCAGAACAAAATTGGTTATATGCGTACAAATATAATTGCATGATGAATATCCTATCACTTAGTTTTTGCCAATAATTGTCCTCAACTCAAATATTCAATCCTCAAAATTACTGATTTATACTGGTTGTTGTTGTTGAAACCCAGATCGTCCGACCTACCAGAAAGGTGTAAGGTAACTGTGATTTATACTGGTTGAAAAAGCAAACGTCAAAAGATTGTATACAAGGCGTCAAGGAAGGTCATGGAATAGGCAAATAACTCAAGAACTATAAGAGTTATTCTATATATTTTATGCAGATGCATAAGAGACCCCAATAACGTTACACGATGAGACAAATTTCAGGCGGCCGTACCTCTTGTGGGGTACGGCTGGTTATCTCACTTCCTGTTAGAGATACAGAAAAAGTCAATTACAAAGTTGCAGACCAATTAAAAATTAGTACAAAGCATCTCTATTCCCCCTCTAGAAAAGGAAAGGAACCCTAAAAAGAAATGTATACAATCTAACTCTCCCCCTCCCAAGCATTTAGAAAATGCAGCAGAATAAAACTGACTTCATTATACACATAATACAAAATGTTCACCTTTAGCAATGACCCATGCTTGTACACATAATATGTTTCAGAGTGTGCTCCAAAGTCCCTGGTTTAAACTTTTACATACGGAATAATAAGATTCTCTCTTTTAAAATCGTATTTAGAGAGTTAGAGACCATATTTTACTTGAAAACAAAAATGCATTGCGCTAGTTTTGCTGAAGTGAGAAGGGAATGGAAGTGAGGAGGCAATGGAAGTGAGAAGGGAATAGGAAGTGAAATAGTCACCAGAATCTCACTAAAAGAGAGAATCATCCCCCGAAAGTTGTCTCACCGTGTAAAGCCATTGACGTTTCCTACACTTCCATAAGAAATATACGATGACCCTAATACTTCTTTAGTTATTTGCCTAGTTCCTTTACACTCTGTACTGGTCCTTCCGAGAGGTTGGTGGTAGGGGAAGGAGGGTACGGTCCCTGTGGATGCCTCCCCCAGTGGGTTCCGGTCTAAATTGGGTGGTACTTCCCGACCGTCCAAACAGTTACCTTACACCTTTCTGGTAGGTCGGACGGTCTGGGTTTCAACAACAACAACACTCTGTACTGGTTTTACCCGGCCGCCCATCAAACTGCCCTATGTCCAAGGATGAGTTGGTCGGCCTGGGCTTTCGACACCCTGTACTGGTTCCCGGCCACTCAAGTTGCTGCTCATGCCTTAGGGTGAGTCGAGTGGTCTGGGTTTTCGACGCCCTGTCCTGGGTGTGAAGGAACTAAGCAAATAACTAGAGAAGTATTAGGGTTATCGTATATTTTTTCACACCTTGTACTGGCGACCCCTCATCCTGTTGCTCATACTCTAGGGTGAATCGGGTGACCTAGGTCTTCAACACCCTGTACTGGTTACTTTTAGCGGTATAACTTAGACATCTATGTTTCTTAAGAATTTGTTTTTCATCTTTCTGAACAGACCAGACGTCATGAAGTTCTTTTATTGTTTTGTGGCACGTCCAAAGCAAAAACTTTCCTATACCAAGTTTCAATGTCACTCTTTGTCAATTTCCCAAAAGTAGTAGCGCCTGAGTAAACGCCATTTGCTAGGTTACTGGCTTTGTCCTCTTTCTACGACCCAAAATTAGAGGCGAAATTTCCAGTCTCAATATGACTTTGAGTACAAACACTGGTTAATAATGTTCTTTGAATTTATGGCGGATTGGTAAATATCTTGACAGATCAATCAGTGTTCGCAATATTTCCTCTCATAGTTATCAGTACGAAACTGGTTCTTCCTGATATACTTTAACATGTTCGCAATATTGCCCTTGAAATTTATTTACAGACCCTGTAAAAGATGGAATAATTGCCTTCGCTTAAAAGCAAAAGAAAGTGGTGATTATAAAGCATCATAACCCTTATTTGTTTAATGTAAAATTATAGGTGTGAAAAAAATGAGTCCGAACTTTTCTTTAAATTATAATTATTTTGTTAATTTAGTCTAAAATATGTCGAGGGCGAGTCTTCAGTAGGCTTTCTCATACACTGATATTCCAGAATGTTTAGTTCTAATTGTATTAAAATCATTACCAGAATGTTAAAAAAAATATGTATCTTGATCCTAACTCGTAACAAAGTTATTCTTTTAAAATATTAAAAATTTTTAAAAGGTTTTTTCCTATGTGCATGTTAGTACTTGTTTGGGACGATATTACTATCTCAGTTATAATTTTAAATTATACTATTTTATAGCGAGGGTTTTTTTTTCGAGGTACTGAGTCTTGAAAATATGTGAAAATTCTGTGCGTTGTCAAGTTCTGTTCTGTCAAATATAATGTAAAACTGTATGTTTAACCACAACATGTTTCATCTATTGTTATCATTTTAGACCTAAATAAATGTTCGTCTGACAGGCTGGTAAACCTTGGGCGCCTGAGTGCAGGAGGTATCCTTTCCCGGTCTTGCAGCTAGCTACTCTAGACCCATTATGAGAGTCGCACGGTCTGGGGTATTCAGACACCTCTTTGTACTAACCTACAGAGTTGTTTTGTTCGGACGTCATTGTAAAAAACCTCGGGGTCCAACCGGGAATCGAACCACGAATCTTCGCACTGGCCAGCCGACGCTCTACGGTCCTACCGTCTGCAACTTTGCATCTTCAAACTCTACTTTTCAATTCTGATGTAACAGAATCAGAAACTGAGAAATAGGATACAATTTTCATCGACTGTATTCTTTAGATCTTTTCTCAGTTAACTACTGCATTTTCAGTCATTGAATAAAACTATAAAGTTTTGTAGGTATTAAAAACACTACAATGAACTTTTTATAAACAAACTAGTCAAATTGTGCTGTTTGCTAATTTGAACCTCCTGGTCTGATGAGCAGATTGCTTTGACAGTTAAGAACGGGAAACAATCAATACGAATACGATATATAACACTGCATCGAAAGGAAGCAGCTTTAAATATTGTTTTGTAACTCAAACCTATCATTTGGAATTTACCGAAACGTTGCACACACGTGCATTTGAAATATTCTTGAATCCGTGACTCTAAATATTTCCATAATTGATAGAAGATACATTGCAATTACAGTTGCAAAATGCTGCCAATATGCATTAAAAACAATATTCTGGCTTATAGTTTTAAACAAAAATATATTATAAGTTTAATTTAACTTTGTTTGTGCATTAATAATTAATCTGAAACTTTAATTAATTAAGATGATTAAGATGAAACTTTAATTAATTAAGATTAATAATTACTAATAATTTTATAACATCGAATCGCTGCTGTTAATTTATTCTTAAACTAATAATAAAACAAAATATTTTTGAAAGATTCCTGAATTTATTATTTCTTTTGAAACAGCAAGATTAATTTTTATATGCTATTACGTTGTGTCAAAACATGAACTAAACTCAAAGAAAAAAAATCGAAGTTTCGCGTTACATAGTGTCATATTTAAATCCAAAAATGTATCTTAAGTTAAAATCCACTAGACAATTAGAGCTTTATTAAATATATAATACGAAATATACATAAATGTTTTAATCTGATTATGGTACATCGCAAAAAGCTTTTCACATACGAATCTTTTTATGCTTAAATTAAAAAATTCCTAATTGCGTTTTAATAAGACGATACAGATTTACTTTTTTTTGAAAATATTTTTCTAATTAAAAGAACTTCAAAAACTACTCAAGTTGCTAATAATTGAATCTGCGAAGTATAGAAGTATCTTAGATTAAAAAATAACAAAAAGATTTTCGTTGTTGTTTTAAGTTTAAAGTTTTGCATTCAGAAAAAATATATGTATTCAAGAAAAATACGATATGATGTTAATAAAGTTAATTTTTCGTATTACATGGCATTAGATTTTAATATAAGTTAATAAAAACTTATACATCTAATCCTATGGTAGTTGAAACTATCTGATTGACTATACATCTGTGTGTTAATACAGCTTTATTCCGGAAATTAAACCATACAAATTAGACAGCTCACAACACTACAAAGGATCAAGAAAAGAACAAGGAACAAAAAAATAACAACAATAAACAAGAAATATATACGCAAATAAAATAGTTAACAGTCACAAGGAGTTCATACATGTCCTGGCATCCCAATACAATTTGCTGATGACCCCGTTTCTCTGTGAGTTTTTGGCAAGTCCAGGGCAAGTTAGGAGATGATCTGAATTCATGACGTCTGCTCTGCAAATCTAGCAAAAATTCGTAGGAAATATGCCGATGTCTATACATCTATGGTACTTCTAAAAAAATCTAAATTTCACTTTTAAAATTTTATTAGTTTCTTTCATTTTAATCTATTTTTCATTATGTTAATATAGATCACTCTAAATTTTATTTTTCAATGATCTTTTTATCTATATTCGCAATAACCCTTTTCCCATTTTTGAAAAATGGACGTACTTGTCAAGTTCAAATATAATGTAAAACTGTCTGTTTAACCACAGCATTTTTCATGTATTGTTATTTTTTAGACCTAAATAAATGTTCGTTTGGCGGGATGGTAGACCTTGGGTGCCTCCAGAGTGCAAGAGGTATCCTTTCTCGGCCGTGCAGCTAGCTACTCAAAACCCACTATGTGAGTCGCCCGGTCTGGGGTCTTCAGACCGCAGACATCTTTGTACTAACCTGCAGAGTTGTTTTGTTGGCAAGGGCAACAAATTGCAATTTTGGGAGGCAATGTTACTCACGTCCGGGATATTCCTTAATTCACACGTGCCTCCTGGGTGGCGCTAAATGAGTAACAACTTTTGGCTATGGCAACTCGTGATAACAGAAATTGGGAAGATTGTTGCTGAGGAGGACGTTGGTGTCCTAGTGGTCCAAGAGGCCAATATTACGGGAAAATAATCAGATAGTTCTAGAATCGGGGAAAAAAGATATTCCAGAGGCTGTTTTGAAGGCAAAATCATTGTGTATGATCAACGAACAGTATCCGGAAGACGAATGGACTCGAGTTTATACAAATGAGTCTCGGATTCAAGACAGAGCGGGAGCTGGTGTCTATAGCACACTATTTTTCCAGAGTGCCCCTGTCAGCCGCTATATGTCCAATTTTGATGCCGAGTTCTTCGTAACTATTTTGAGATTTCATAACATTTTTAGAAGGACATTTTTTTGTACTCAGCAGGGAGTTTTTTACTATGAAGTGGTGATTTTGTAAGATAAATGAACATGCTATTAATTTCATGCACTTTTGTGAGACCATTTTATATAACTTTTCTGACATCGAGAACTTCATATTAAATGTTATACTCAGTCATCATACATAGGCAGTCAGATAGTTTGAAGTACCATAGTTGTATAGTACTTCATTTATCTTAAAACAATTCATTTATCTCACAAAAACACCACTTCATAGTAAAAATCTCCCTGCTAAGTACAAAAAACAAAAATGTCCTTCTAAAAATGTTATGAAATCTCAAAATAGTTTGAATCAAGTTCCTGCATAACTAGAGCTGTACTTTCGGGTCTAGGATACCCTTCAAGATATTGTATTCCCAGTGGGTTAAACTATCAATCGTAAGTCAGGAGCAAGAAAGATCATACTCTGCCCCAATCTTTGAATCGCGACAACAAGAAATAGTGACTATATTTTTACTGATGTCATGAAGAAGTTGACCATGTGAAGGAAAACTGCCACTTGGCTTATTTCCCCAGAATTCCAAAATAATATCCTGCGTATGTGTGCCTACTGTAAGTTTCCTCGACGCCTAAAACAAAGTTAACCTGGTTATGATGAACAGTGAATTCAGTATTAATATCTCATTCAGTGAACAATGCACTGTCGTCCCTCGATACTAACTACATCTTGTATATTAATACCTAAAGAGAGCGAAAGAGAGTTACCCAATTAATGCAGGAACCCAATGCGAGTGACAACCATAGGAAACGTACCAACATTTCTCCTAACACATCACTTCTCTGCATACAAATCTATAATACCCATATTCTAATTAGACACGGGATAGTTTAGTGTAGCGTCAAAGACCGAATTTCCCGTGTTCGGTATTTGACGGACTGCCTCGTGTGACCCTGCCTCCATAGTCACGGCACTATCTCTGTCCAGATGCAACATTCGCAAAATATTCCATTTTACAAGTAAGAAATCCGCGTTACAAATGATGATGGCGAAACATAAATAATTTCCAAGCCACCCAACAGTACCATCTAGCAAAAAGTGCCACGTCTGCGGACACATTATTCATTAACAAAAATTGTTTGTTTTAATGTTCTCTGTCCCGCATTAAAGTTTGTTTTCAGAATTGTCTTTATTAGTGAGCAACGATTATGTCAACAATTGCGGTGATAAAGAAAAGTTTAAAAGGAAAATGTACATAAAATTCCAGTAAATGTGCTAAAATAAAATTTATTTACCCAGGTTATAAGAACTGGTTATATGCTCTTTTTTATCTCTATTCCAGAATACAATACTTTGTACATACTGTATATTGTACAGAATATAACTACACACCTAAAAATGTTAACCGAATTCTGCAATATATAAATACATTATTATATATCTGAATCATTGGAATGCTTCGAATATCTCGATGCAGAAAATTTTCTGCTTTCACTTTCATTATATTCTGCTTTTCGATCAATGTCAACCCCGAGGGTGGTACTTAGCCACTTACCATTGCTACTTCCAGACCAGACCAGACCGCCTCAATATGGAAATTCTTGTCAAGTTCCTATATCCGCAGTCCTTGCGAACTCATTCATGATCAACCCAAAGATGACATTTAGCACAATGTTACTTGTTAAATCAAGGAATATTTATTTCTTTGGTAGCAATAGATGCTGACCCTCGTGGCAATTTTTCTACATAATAGGTTCCTGCCAGGATAAAGCTCCTTGTCACACTTTTAGTAAATGACAGGACGGCAATATACAATTTGGTAAATAAATATGAAAAGTATTTAACCGAGATAAATTTAGAATGTGGCTTTAGGATGTCGTGTTGTTGTACAGTGATTAACCAAAATAAAATCTAATATGGTTTTTGGGTTGTCTTACTGAAAGATCGTCAAAACTAGACAGAAGGGTTATATTCAACCATCGTAATCTGTTCATTTACATTACTATGGACGGGGGTCATAATAGGTACTTCTATTGAGCCGAGTATAACTTCCGAATTTAATTTTTTAGATACCACAGTTGGACTCGAGAGGCTTGCAATAATACAGAAGACAAAGTCTAGTATTTTATTTGTGAATTTTTCAACAAAAACGTTTAATTTACATTTAACGTCCACCTCAAATTTAAGTTAATGTTTTTGTCGGAATTGCCCACAATATCAATTAATAATGAGAACACTGTATCGAACAACATATGTAATAAAGTTTATGTTATATTAATTTATTATACAAACTGTATTATATCGTATATAATAAATTCCATATAATAAAGTTTTCATAAATATTAAAAATCTGATGTGGGCAGCACATAACTTTCCTTATATAATGCAATGAATCCTTTTACAGTAAAAAAATAATGTATAAGATCCACGGTATGGCGTTTTTGTCGTTGAATTGTACATTTAGCAATTTTCCGGATGACAACATGTAAAAATATTTCAAAATAACCAATTAACTTATATTTCACGCAACTCTATATAAACAATTATCAATGTTGATATCATCCTCAACAAGCGATATAGTCCATATATTAAAATATTTTAATAATTAATTCAGCAGTTAGGCGTCATTTTCATTAATTTAGAGTCATTTTTATAATTTTGATGATATTTTAGTCAATCTGGGATGAAATATCGCCAAGTTGGAGATATTTTGCTAGATTATTCGCCATGTTCGCCAAAAGGCATGACCACGTGTTACAGACAAAAGGACAGAAGACCCTTTCTAATATACTAGAAGGTATGCCTGTCATATGACGGAAATCAAAATTTATGAAACATTACTTTCCATTTAGCGTCATTTTTATCAATTTGTCGACATTTTTGCCACTTTGACAACGTTTAAAATAGTCGCCTAGTTGGCGATGTCCCGCTAAATTTCTCGACAAACGTTAAGGACGGACGAAGAAATGGGCTATTTTTATAGTCTACTCTTAACGTCTTTCCAAGATATTGAACCTTCATCAGTAAATCTTTTAAAAAGTCAGCAAGTTGCAGATATTCTGACAAATACATCACCAAAATATTGCCAAACGTTACGGACGGAAAAATAGATTGTTCTGATAGTAGATATTTATATTCGTCCCAAGATATTAAAATTTCGTTAATTAATCGTCATTTTCATTTATTTAGAGACATTTTTATCAATTTGACGACATTTTCTTTAATTTGGCAACATTTAAAAGGTCGCCAAGTTGTCGACATGCCGCCAAATTTGTCTCGCCAAACGTTATGGACGGAGAAATAAGTTATTCTTATAGCAGATAAATGACTATTGGCGTTCAAATACAAAAGTATTACCTAAAGTACACTTTCTCATAAAAGAAACGAGCTAGATCCACGAGAATGATATCACTCAATTTATCGCATGATATTACATATGAAAAGTAAACATATTTCACAATAGTTAATATCGTTTTTAAATTTATGGAATTTTTTGAGAAATTTATTTGAAAAATGTGCAATACCTCAAAAACGGTTCACGCTAGCGTTCTAAAATTTGTGTCAATCGTTTTCTAAGAAAAGTTACATAAGATATGTCTATTTGCGTAACTTTATTAAAGGTTTTGATTTTTTGATGATTTTTCAAAATTTCATTCGAAAATGTTGGGAGGTTCTGAACATTCGATTGCGTTTGAAAACAATAGGCTTCCAGTATGCATGGATTGTAATTTTTGTACCAAATTTCATTCGAATCTCACCATTCGTTCTTGAGATATCGTTTATACAGTCTCACTGACACAGACACAGGCACACACAAACACACACACACTCGTGTGTGTGTGTGTGTCAGTGAGTCTGTGGAGACGATATCTCACGAACGAATGATGCGATTCGAACAAAATTTAGTATAAAAATCACAATCAGGGAATACTGAAATTCTATTGTTTTTACACGCAATCGAATGTTCAAAACCCACCTAAATTTTGGAATTAAATTTTAATAATCACCGAAAAATTAAAACATTCAATAACGTTACATAAATCATCATTTCTTATGTAATTTTTTATTAGAAAACGATTGACATAAGCTTTAGAACGCTAGTATGAACCGTTCTCGAGATATTGCCCATTTTTTCAAATAAATTTGTCAAAGAATTACATGAAATTCATAAAAAGTATTAACTATTGTGAAATGTAATATTACAGTTTTCATATGTAATATTATGCGATAAATTTATAATCATCATTTTCGTAGATCTACCTCGTTCCATTCACGAGAAAAGCACTTTGGATAATAGCTTTGTAACTATTGTGAAATGTAATATTACACTTTTCAAATGTAATATTATGCGATAAATTTATTAACATCATTTTCGTAGATCTACCTCGTTTCATTCACGAGAGAAGTACTTTGGATAATAGCTTTGTAATTACCCAATTAGTCGTTTATCTACTATAAGAATAACCTATTTCTGCATCCACAAAGCTTGGCGGAACTGTGGCGCCGAATTTGGCTGAATATTGCCAACTTGGTGAGTTTTTTAAATGTTGCCAAATTGACGAAAATATCGCCAAATTAATAAAAATGTCACCAAAGTGATAAAAATGGTGCTAAATCAATGAAAATGAAGACTAATTGATGAAAATTTAATATCTTGGAAAGAATATAAGAATCTACTATGAAAGAAGATACTTTGGGTAACAGATTTGAACGCCATTGGTCGTTTATTTACTATATAAGTATAACTTATTTCTCCGACCATAATGTTTGACGAAATTTTGGCGACGAATTTGGAGGTATATCGCCAACTTGGCGAGTTTTTTAAATGCCGCGAAATTGAGGAAAATGTCTCCAAATTGATAAAAATGTCACAAAATTGAAAAAAATGTCTCTAAATTGATGAAAATTTAATATTTTGGAAATAACATAATAACCTAGTTCTCCATCTGTAACGCTTGGCGGAATTCTGGCGACGAATTTTGGCAACATATCGCCAATTTGGCAGTTTTTTAAATGTTGCCAAATTGATAAAAATGTTATCAAATTGATAAAAATGTCGCCAAATTGGCAAAACTGTTGCCAAATTGACGAAGATGTTATCAAATTGATAAAGACTTTGCCAAATTGATAAAAATGGCGCCAAATGGGATGCAATGTTTTGAAAATGTTTAATTCCGTCATATGATGGGCATACCTTTTATTATATAAGAAATGCTCTTCTAAATATCATCAATTTGGCGATATTTTACCTCACATTGACGAAAATATCCTCAAAATTGCAAAAATAACGGCAAGTTAATGAAAATGACGCCTGATGGATGAATTAATTATTAAAATATTTAAGCATATGGACTATATTGATTATTGAGGATGTTATCAATATTGATAATTGTTAATTTAGAGTTGCGTAAAATATAAGTTACTTGGGTACGAAATAGTTTTGCATGTTGTCATCCGAAAAAGCACCAAATGTACAATTTAACGTTACAAACACTATGGATACCGTGGATATTTTCATCATTTGGATCATTTTCATCATTTCATCGATGGAAGCACCAAATGTACAATTTAACGTTACAAACACTATGGATACCGTGGATATTTTCATCATTTGGATCATTTTCATCATTTCATCGATGGAAGCACCAAATGTACAATTTAACGTTACAAACACTATGGATACCGTGGATATTTTCATCATTTGGATCATTTTCATCATTTCATCGATGGAAGCACCAAATGTACAATTTAACGTTACAAACACTATGGATACCGTGGATATTTTCATCATTTGGATCATTTTCATCATTTCATCGATGGAAGCACCAAATGTACAATTTAACGTTACAAACACTATGGATACCGTGGATATTTTCATCATTTTCATCATTTTCATCGATGGAACCGTGGATATTTTCATCATTTTTGTACCGTTAAAGAACTATATTCATTGCGTTATATAAGGAAAGCCATGTGCTGCCCACATCAGATTTTTTTTTATTTTACCCTGTAAAGACAGTTTTAAAGAGGCAACATGAGATATATTCCTTTAACGTACATATTTACCTGCTGAAATCAGTCCCTTTTAAAGAATCCTTTTAAGCAGGTAAGCAAGTGTTTAACAGGTAAACAGATGCCTAAAACGACTTGTTTAAAACGATATTTTTAGCGTGAAATAAAACATACTAATTATTCCGTGCAATTTTTATATATAGGATTAAAATAATACATTCATATAGATGTAGTTACCTTATGAAATGTGAAAGTGAATATTTACCTGTTTAAAAGTATCATTCTAGTGTCAGTAAAAACGGATTTTGTGTGTTAACCCATATTTTTAGTATCCATATAATCATCATAAAATAATGGAAGTTCAAGGTGAGAAAGAACTAGCTTTGTTTTTTCATCCATTTCGAAGAAAAAGGTGAATAAATATTATCTACCCGATGTTATCCGACAGTCCACCATAAGTTTCAAAGTCTCGATCTCTAAAATTACTAAAATATGCCATAAGTTTTCATAAATATTTTATGATATGCCATATTTAAGGAACATATTTTAAGGGCTTCTTCACATAACTTTCGAGTTTGCAATGAAATTTCGTTTTAATTATTTGTTAATTAAATGCAAAATGTTTAAGTGAAAGTGGATGTGGCTAACATAGAAGAATTCTAAAAATAAACTTCCTAATTAAGATCTCAGAAGCGATGGTGAGCAATATATCGCCCCATTTCTTAAGATAAAAAAATCTGATGTGGGCAACACATGACTTTCCTTATATAATGTAATGAATTTACTACTTTTACAGTAAAAAAATAGGTTTTTCTTATAGTAGATACTAATATTCATTCCAAGATATTGAATTTTCGACAATTAGTCGTCATTTTCATTGATTTAGCATCATTTTTATCCATTTGGCGAGATTTTCATTAATTTGGCAACATTTCAAAAAAGTCGCCAAGTTGGCGACATTTCTCCAAATTCGTCGCCAAAATCTCGCCAAGCGTTATGCACTAAGAAAAAAGTTTTTCTTACAGCAGATAAATGACTATTGGCGTTCAAATACAAAAGTATTATTCAAAGTATATTTTTTCATGAATGGAACGAGCTAGATCCACGAGAATGATGTCACTCAATTTATCGCATGGTATTACATAGGAAAAGTGAACATGTTTCTCAATAGGAATTTTTTTTTTATGTGACTTTTTCATAATTTTTTTGAAAAATGCACAATATCTCGAGAACGGTTCATGTTAGCGTTCTAAAATTTATGCCAATCTTTTTCTAATGAAAAATTACATAAGAAATGTCTATTTGTGTAACTTTATTAGCGGTTTTGATTTTTTGACGATTTTTTCAAAATTTCATTCGAAAATTTAGGGGGGTTCTGGACATTCGATTACGTATAAAAACAATAGGCTTCCAGTGTTTACGGATTGTGATTTTTATACCAAATTTGGTTCGAATCGGTTCATTCGTTCGTCAGTTATCGTCTCCACAGACTCACTGACACACACACATACTTTCACACACACACACACACACACACACACACATACATACACACACACAGACATCACTTCAAAAATGTTTGATTCGTGATCAGGGATGCTTGAAACGTGCTCTCCCGTCGAAAACTCGAATTCGATTTTTCGACCCCGTCACAATACTTTCCTTATACATTATGTATATAAGGAAAGTAATAATAGGTAAATTTCCTGATTAGAAGATCCGAAAAAAATACCATCAAAGTTTTACTGACTTTTATTGAATTTGGAAGATATTTAAATGAAAACATAAAAGAGTAAAAAAGGGATGAAGACATAATAGATATCCTAAAATCCAAATTAGTTGACATCTTAATTAAATCAATTCTCAGGTGGATAATGAAACCAAATGAGAGTACATAGCATTATATACTTGATGGCATATGGAAACATTTGTAATTTCTAGGTAACTTGCCATGAATTAAACCTCTTAGATGAAATATTAAACACTCAATGAAAGCTTGTATGATGGATATGACAAATATGATGGATAGAATAATGAAAATATGATACAAACATAGAGGGTGTCAAAACGAAAACTTGATACAAACATGATGGATGTCATAATGAAAATGATTATTAAAGTTTGGTAATGAAAACAGTTGGTGTTAAACTTAATGAAAACTGGTGTAAAGAATATACACAGAGAAAACAAACGACACTGGAATAGTATTTAAAAATATAATTCGATCAGTAAAATATGTAGCTATCTTAACGAAAATACAAGAAATTGATATAAGCAATCAAGAAATAAGAAGTTTTATTTATTACCATAAGTAAAGAGAGCCCTTGAATTAACCAAAAAAAAAACATAATTCATCAACAAGAAAATTAATTCTTTCTCTATGAATTTCATCAAAAACCAGAAATTTATGCATTTTCCGTAATTAAATAAAATTTCTGTAATAACATTGTTGACACCTTTGACAGCATACTTTAATTTTAATTTTTTATATGGTTTGTCTTGAATTAGATATGAGCTTGTATTTGACTGATTAAGTCATTTATGAACAAGATAAAATGGGAAGAAAAGTTAGTTTATCCAAACTAAATAAAAATAGACTGCTGACAATATAAATTGAAAATTACGGACTTTAGCTAGTGAAATTTTCACAGGTCATTAAATTCTGGAAACAAACTTTAATTCAAACTAATTACAAGTTCTAGTAGAGCAGGGAATCGGAATTAAATTATGCAGAAGCAAGAGACACTGACACATTCCTAACAAGTTTGAAAAGTTTGAAACTGTATCAAACATATTTATAATAGGAACAATCAAACGCGACATGCAAAAGTATTGTGAGCTTATGTTATCGTATTCATGCATTTTCTAATTTTACTTTCTCGTATGCAGAAAGTATTGTTTTCCTGAAAATTTTCGAATTCTACAATTTGGCAAATAAGAATATTTTCAGACCTCTTGAATCCATTTTGAACACTTTCGAAAAAAGTCTGTGTGTGTGTTTGTAAAGAGTCAACACCGTAACTAGAAAAATAATGCAATCACCACTATGAAACTTTATGCAGACATACATTATATAAAACACTAAAACTACATGGAATTTTTGATAATTTGCATTGTTAGAAGTCAAATTATTCAAAATTTAAGACTTTTATTAATTTCTATTTCACGGATTTTGCGTGTGACATCTGTATGTGTTATATCCTGATATTAAACAGTATATTAACCTCACCTATGTTTTAAACTGTAAGTACTTTTCGTCATTTTTGTACGTGACGTCTATGTGTGTTTTATCCAGATATTAAGCAATAAATTAACCTCACTTATGTTTCAAATTGTAAGTACTTTTCGTCATTTTGTGCGTGACGTCTATGTGTGTTGTATCCTGATATTAAGCAGTATATTAACGTCACCTATGTTTTAAACTTTAAGTACTTTTCATTTTGCGCAGTTTTCTCTTAATAACTATTAGTTTCATAATTTATTTGTGTCGTTATGGTTTTAATCATTTTATTCTCAAACAACACGTATGAAATAAGCATTTAATTTTACCTTTAAACATTTATTGTTTTTTAGTTTAACAATTTTTGTTGCGATTTTGAAAAAAAAAGACATTGCTACTTTTTCATTTGCGCCAAATTCTAATCAATACTGGGGTAATGGATAAGAAACAGCAATCAAAGTCAATTGCATTCAGTCGATTTTGTCAGTTAGAGTGGATACATAAATTACACAGACAGACAGGCAGGCAAACAAAATCACACAAACGTCATTCTAAAAACAGTTTATTCCTATTCTAGTGTGACTAAAACGTGTACATCTATAGCAAGCTCTAAATCTAGTTGTCAATTCCATACGAAAATTTTCTTTATCTGAAAAATTTCGAATTCTTATTTATAATGCTTAATTAGGTAAGACAGAGACAGTAATTAAATATGTCTGCTACATAAACATAACATAAATAACATTTTAATCATATTTTTTTTCAATTACCAGAACTTTTCAGTAGAAAAAACATTAACATTTATTTTTCCTTCTGAGCAATGCATAGTGAAATAGGTCATTTCAAATTTTATTCTTCAAATTTATGAATTTGTGTACATAAATTCATCTAATTACTTTCCTTATATACATAATGTATAAGGAAAGTATTGTGACGGGGTCGAAAATTCGAATTCGAGTTTTCGACGGGAGAGCACGTTTCAAGCATCTCTGATCATGAATCAAACATTTTTGAAGCGATGTCTGTGTGTGTGTGTGTGTGTGTGAAAATATGTGTGTGTGTGTGTATGTGTGTGTGCTTGTGTGAAAGTATGTGTGTGTCAGTGAGTCTGTGGAGACGATAACTGACGAACGAATGGACCGATTCGAACGAAATTTGGTACAAAAATCACAATCTGTAAACACTAGAAGCCTATTGTTTTTATACGCAATCGAATGTTCAGAACTTGCCTAAATTTTCGAGTGAAATTTTGAAAAAATCGTCAAAAAAGCAAAACCACTAATAAAGTTACGCAAATAGACATTTCTTATGTAATTTTCCATTAGAAAACGATTGACATAAATTTTAGGACGCTAACATGAACTGTTGTCGAAATATTGTACATTTTTCAAAAAAATTATCAAAAAGTCATATAAAATAAAAAATAAAAATTCCTATTGAGAAACAAGTTCACTTTTCATATGTAATACCATGCGATAAATTTGGTGACATCATTCTTATGGATTTAGCTCGTTCCATTCATGAAAAAAGATACTTTGAGTAATACTTTTGTATTTGAATGCCAATAGTCATTTATCTGCTGTAAGAATATCTTATTTCTTCGTCCATTCGTGAGATTTTGGCGACGAATTTGGTGGAATGTCGCCAACTTGGCGACTTTTTTTAATGTTGCTAAATTAACGAAAAACTCGCCAAATGGATAAAAATGACGCTAAATCAATGACGACTCATTGATAATGACGACATGGAAAATGACGACTTATTGACGAAAATTCAATATTTTGGAAAGAATATAAATAACTACTATAAAAATAATCTATTTTTTTTTTACTGTAAAAGTAGTAAATTCATTGCATTTTATAAGGAAAGTCATGTGCTGCCCACACCAGAATTTTTTGTTTTGTTGTGAATAAAATGTGTGGTTCTATCCAATTGATTCCATAAATCCTATAGTTGCTTTAATAACTCTAAAACCCACACAAGCAGAATGCTATCAAAGTAAATTAATAAACACCTACCCTCGAGAATTGAAACCGTAGTAGATGATTAAAAATGAAGAACAAACTTCCATTATAATTAATTATATTTTTGCGTGAGAGTAGGAATTACAATTAAGTATGCACGATTCTAACCAAGAACATTTTAATATCTCAAAAGGAGCTTGTAATTTCTAGCTAACTGTTTCTATAAAATGTAATGTATCCAGGATATTATCATTCCTTTTATTAACTTCAAATGTGTTATTTTTATATTGGATGGAATAAATTATAGCCATTTTCTGTTTGTGTGAAAATAACATTTAAAACGAATTCTTACTTGTAATAATATGTAGTAAAATTCCAGCTTTTTATCAACGTTATAGTCTATGTTTTTAATGGCACCAAGTGCTAAAATTCCAAACAATGGCTAAATCTTGAGAAATATTTTTCCTGCAATAGTGAAAATGACTTCATTTGCTTTCTTGTGCAAAAATGCATATGAAACAAAAATTTCATAAAGGAGCCTTTATATGGTGGCAAGCGGTACACACTTCATTTTCGACACAGTTAAGTATTTTATATTATATTGTACACTTCGTAAAGTCAGACTAATTTTCGAAAAATGGCGTCTTCAGAACCAGAAGTCCTTTGCGAAACCTTCAAACCCCTCCAGAATTTGTGACTGCATCCATACCAATCATCATCTAAGCTCTATAACCGAATCTGAGAAATAAATGTTTTAGAGAAGATTTTGGGAGAAAACATATATGGCGAAATCCTTACCAACAACATTTGTTTCACGCAGTAAACATCATTTATATTTTCATTTTGGATATATTTTTCTGAACATTAAAAAAGATTTTTTCCACATCTGTTTCATGTCTTTACCAAAAGCACAACTGCAAATGCAGAAGGCATCTACTGTGAACGGAAAACGTTATAATGACCCAAAGGAGGAAGGAATTCTAAATTAAATATTTATAAATCGAAACATGTAATAAGAACTATCTACTGCCACATTCTTATGCAATATTTAAGATAACTTCAATGAATAGATTTTAAATAATTATTAATCAAATTATATTTGCAACCATAGTAAATCTTGCATAATGCAGGAAAATGTCTGTCTGTCTGTCTGCCTGTGCAGTCCGTATCGGGAAATCTAAGCTTCGAACGGCCATGAAATTTGGTACACTGGCATTTCAGTACCGAGAAAGTACACCTCGGCATTATTTTTCTTTTAATTTCTAATTAGATTTTTAGTTATTTATGTTTAGTGTTATTTTACGTCACAGAATTTTTATCTTGACACCATCGGAAGGATTGAAGAACGTTTTTACCAACGATGTTTGACCAAAATTCGTAGGACAATTCCTTTATGTTTATTTATCATTTTAAAAAACATCGAAATTTGCACTTTTTACGTTATCTAATTTATATATCGTCGCATTCGAAAATTATGATTGGCACTATTCTATAATTTGGCTGAAAGTTCAGCATGTATCTTAGCATTCTAACAAAAAAATTCGATTTCATAAGTAATTTTATTTTTCGTAATTTTTAAAATGATCGCACTGAATGGTCTCAAAGCATTCAGCGAAGTCCAAGTGCAAATCAATGACTCCGATCTCTCTACCGGTGGATTATACTGCGTATGTCCGCATTCTTTTTTTTTTTTAGCCTTTGTGGAGAGCATGCAATTTTGCAGCATGCAAGTTCCAGAAAGAAACCATTTTAAATTGTGTTCGAATGTATTAATTAAGTAGCGATCGCTTATTTAATTATTTATAATAAGCTGTGGGCGCTTATTTAGGACCCCGGCCGTATAATTCCTTCTACTACATAGTAAAGGAAGATGTCTGTGTGTGTGTGTGTGTGTGTGCGTATCTACGCAGTTTATAGAGGGAAATCTAAGTGTCACACGGTCATGCAATTTGGTACACAGGTACTTCAGGACCTGGATAAGTGTACCTTGGAATTATATTTTTTTAATTTCGAATTAGTTTTTCAATTATTTTATACTTTAGCATCTTCACAAATCGGTTCTTTGGCGACCGAAAATATTATCACAGAATTTCCGTCACGACACCATCGGAAAGGTAAAAGAACGTTTTTTCCAACAACATTTAAACCGAATCCATAATTAAATTTCTCTGCATTTCTTTTTTTTAACACTTTCCAACATAGTTAAAAAGTGTTTATGACTTTCTTCGTTCTGTGTGTCTGTCCGTTCGCACGCTGACTGCCGTAAAAATGACTTTATGAAAATGAAATTTTAGTATGTTATTCAAACGGTCTATGGGACGTATGCGAATGTAAATGAATAATATCACCCAATTAGGTTTGGATTGAACCCGGGTTGACAAAGTGAAATACAATGAATAATATGGGACCTAATATTTTAAACATTTTTAAAGCAAAGTTAAAATTCGCAAATTACTTATTTTTGCCTTTTTAAGAAATATTCAAATTATCCCATAAGATATATAAAGGGAATTTGAGAAAAATATGTTCAGTAGTTTTTTAAATAAAAATTAAAATAATAATTACACCCATATTATATGAAGAGATCACGTGACCCTCTTCAAAATAAAATATGGCATCCATCTTTTTTTCCCAGTGTCAACATCGTGATTTTTAAAGTTATTTTAAATTTATATTTACTGTTGCTTCCGTCCTAAAACTGCTTCATTTTTGCTTATTTTCTGTGCATCTATGTTCTGCTCCAACGCAATTACAATATTTTTTAGTTTAAATGATCATCAAACTTTGATTATTTCTACAACGGAGCCTAATTTTAACGTATGTAAATAAATCAGCTATAAGACGAGTTGTATAAGAATTGCTGAATTTGTTAACGCAGAATTATTTAGCTCTGGAGTCTAGAATATAGATGATATGAATGAAATATTCATTGATTTTGCGTAGAGGAGCCGACGATTTTATAGCATTGCCTATTTCGATGAAGATTTAAACATGGAGTTAGAAAGTACTTTTACCTCCAAGTTTTTAAGTAAAATAAATTATTGTAGAACTGTGATAATTTAAAAAATATCCCCGCTGAATGTATGGAATTTAGAGATATTTAAATAAATTGCATTGCAGTTAGAAAGTATTTCATAATCAATGCTGTATGCATGATTGATCTTCTTATGTACTGCCGTTGTAAAACGTATCGTTTTTTGCTTTTCTATCTTCTTTCACATTTTTCCGTGTTTTCTTCGCATCGATACTTTGCCTTTTTTAAGTACTTTTAAATTTGTTCATGGCTTTTTTAAATATTGTAGAAATATTATTTTAATATACTCAAAAGTTCAATCGAACTCGAAAAATCAATCAACTATTTTAATCGAATTTTAGTCGAACTAATCTATTCGACCATCCGACCAAATTTTTTATCGTGATTAAGGTTTTACCCATTAATCGGTACGGCCCTAATTTTTGCACACTTTATACACTAATTATTACAATATGTGAATACAGAAACGCTATTGATTTCAAACGCAATCAAATGTTCGGGAAACCCGCCAATTTTCGAATGAATTTTTGAAAAAATTCTAAAAACCAGGACCTTTAATAATGATAAAGAAATAATCAATTCAGAAGTAAATTTTTATTAGAAAACGACTGATACAAATTTTAGAACGCTGGCATGGAATATTCTTTAGATATTTCACGTTTTTAAAGTAAATATATTAAAATAATTGCATAAAATTAATAAACATATAGTAACAATCATCGTCACTTTTCACATACATGCACTTTTCACGACAAATATGTGAACACTGCCATACACCACTCTCATGCATCTAAAAAAAATATTTTATGTAGTAGTTTTGTATTTTGACAGCAGAAATTCGCCAATAATAATTTATATCACGGAATATTCATTACCAGTTAATTGCATTTTGATGAGGATTTTGCACGAATGTATGAATAAGTCACTCTGTTTGAACTCATAAGTTACCAAAAGCGCCCTATTTCAATTTACATGGTGTTATTTCAACGCCAAAATCTCCCTATTTCAATTTAAGTGATGCTAATTCAATGTCAAAAGCGCCCTATTTCAATTTACGCGGTATTACTTCAATGCCAAAAGCATTGTATTTCAATTTACATGGTGTTATTTCACTGGCAGAAGCTCCCTATTTTAATTTTGGCGAAGTTATTTCAATGCCTAAAGCGCCCTATTTTAATTTACATAGGGTTATTTCATTTCCAAAAGCACCCTATTTCAATTTACACTGCGTTATTTCAATGCCAAAAACATTGTGCCGTGAGTCTTGTACACAATTCTGTCTTTTCCTATAGAATTAAAATCATTACATTCTATAGGAAAAGTCATACGCTGCCCACATCAGATTTTACTTTCCTTGCAATACACGGTAATGTATAGGGAAAGTATTGGAATCATACCAAAAATCACAACTCGAGTTTTCGACAAATCCACATGTTTCGAGACCTCTAGAATAGGAAAAAACTATTTTTAGCGTGACGTCTGTGTGTGTGTCTGTCTGTGTGTATGTCTATCTGTCTGTCTGTGCAATGTATGTATCCACTCTAACTAAAAACTAATGGACTGAGTTTCATAAAATTTGGCATGTAAGTCACTTGGATGAGACCCTGGTGCTGATTAGTTTTTGGTAGGATTCGTAAAAACAGAACCCGCCTTTTTTGCGAAATGGCTCGTAAAAATTTCATGTATCCCATCTAGCTAAAATACTAATTGACCAAATTTTACAAAATTTGGTAGATAAGTTACTTGTGGGACACTCTGGTGCTGATAAGATTTTGGTACGATTCGGAAAAGAACAACCGGCCTTTTTTACGAAATGGCCAGCAAAAATCTCAAAAAAAAAAGAAAAAGATTACGTATGCTGAAATGTATCAATTAATTCTTGTTTTATACGCAATTTTTGACAAGGAAAAGAACATCACATACTCCATTATACTTTAGGACTAACCGTTCTCAAGATATTTGAGATTTCTTACATTTTTTGTTATGTCGCTATCGGAAAAATGTCCGATTACCAAATAAAAACAAAAATTGAATTATAAATGTAAATTTAGTGTTATTTGCTGCAATTAAACTCAATCTAATAAATTATTAAAGAAATAAGGAAAATATGAATTTGAGTCTGCAGGGAAAGTCATGTGCTGCTCACATCAGATTTTTCTTAATTTGGAACAATGCCAGAATTTCTTATTCGAAAAGAAATTACAATAAGAATAAGAGTAAATTATATCGCGATTCATTTACACCTTCACACCTCCAGCTAAGAATCTGCATATGCGGATTTTTCGCATTTTGTTATATCATGAATTACATATTTGGCCACATCCAACTGGTTAAATTATTCGTGGTGATGTTTTAATAACAGCAGGGCACACACAAGCTATCAAAATAAATTAATAAACATGGGCTTCAAAATTTGGAGCCGCACAGGCTGATTAAAACTAGAGAACACATTTTCATTACGACTAATTGTATTTTTGCGTGAGGGTAAGAAGAATTAAATTATGCATGAGTAGGGGCCCGAACATATTTTTAATAACGTCTGAAACCAGGCTTAGTTACTCCACGTGCACTGATTCTCAAAAAAGATGTAGAGTTGTGTATAGCATTCTAAAGAGAGTACTGTGTTTAAAAAGTTATTTTAAGCTACTTAATTTCAAAAGATGGGTTGTTTCTTATAAGTATGCATTCTAGACAGTTTTTTTGAACAATTAGGTCAATGTTTTCGAATCTGGCTTCAATTTGCGAAACAGGATTTATTTTTTCGGTTGCAGTTGCTTCTTTATCTTGATTTTGTTCTGGAATAACATCTGTAACCAACGCCGGTGTGAGTAGGTAACCAGGGGTTGAAGACCGGAACTCGGAACTGATCGGAGGAACTGAGCCAGCCCTCAATATATTTTTAAAAATTCTTGAGTGTATATTGAATTTTTCGAAAAAGTTATTAAATTAAATTATACTTTGAAATAACAAGTCTTGTTGCCAATCTCGCAGTAATTCTATTTGGCGTCTGATGCGAAATATATTTTAACTGCCTTTTTTTTCCTATATCGATGTAAGCACCTCCAAATAAATTCGACGTCTGGTGCGGGAGCACTACCCTTGCTTGCTACGGGGCTGCTTGTTGCATTCAAATCACGATTCTTATGTCATTTACAAAACGACTTCATAGTAGTATTTCTGATATGTTAAATGCTATCAAGCAATTAAAATCTTCTAAATATTTTGGTTATGATAATGTTCCTTCGTTTAATGTTATGGGCTGTTATGAGTCTTTTGCTTATCCGCTTTTAATTTTATTCAACTTGCCCTTAAAAAACAAATCTTTTCCTAACTTATGGAAGTCTACTAAAATTTCGGCTGTCTTTAAAAAAGGTTGCAGAAATGATGTTAAAAATTACAAACCAGTCGTTATTTTATCTCCATTTTCTAAAATTTTTGAAAGTATTATGTACAGTAAAATTTACAATCAGGTTAAAAACAATATTTCTCCTTTTCAACGTGGTTTTGCATCCAAACGTAGTACTGTTACTGATTTGCTCTGCATTTTCAATGAAATTCTCTGTTCCCTTAGGAAGAATAGCCAGCTAAATGCTCTTCATACTGACTTCGAAAAGGCTCTTGACAGAGTTGAGTTTAGTCTTTTAATGTTAAAATTGTATGAAATGAGGTTCAGTTTGTATCTATGCCGACGCAGTGGTCGAGTGGTCAAGGCGAGCGTTTCCACAGCAATCGCTCGACCGCTGCGTTGTGGGTTCGAGTCTCACGTAAGGCATGGATGTTTGTGTTGTGGACGTAGTGTGTTCCGCCCCCCTCTAGTGCGCCTGGGGCAAAGTCTGAGGACGGCTAAATGGTTCACGTTCTGGCCGCTGACGAAAGGCGAATGACGAAAGTCAAGTGCCTGGCCATTAAAAAAAAAAAAAAAGTTTGTATCTATTGGATTAATTTTTGTTTTCATATTTAACGATGAGATCTCTTACTGCCACATATTATTCTACTGTGTCATTTTTTTTCCGGTGATCCTCAGGATTCTAACCTGGAACCTTTATTATTCCTACTTTTTGTAAATGACATCCGTACGGTGCTTCAATTTTCGAGTTGTCTCCTGTTTGCTGATGATCTTAAACTCTATAGGTATATTGAAACTATTGATGATTCCTACAAATTACGATTTGATCTTGATAACCTGTATGTCTGGTCTGTAAATAATAAGCTTAAGTAAAATATTTCAAAATGCAATAATATCAGCTCTTTACTCATAAACATACTCGATTTTTTACGTACTGTATTAACTCTGAATTCCTATCTCGTGTGAATGGCTTCAATAACTTAATAACTTGAGCTTTCGATTCTGAGTTCAAATTCGATTTACATATTCAAGGTGTTGTTTCGAGAGCTTATAAACTACTTGGTTTTCTTTTTAGGAAGACTACGGATTTTTATAATATTAATGTTCTAATTCGATTATTTGTTTCTGTTGTTCGATCATTATTGGAATACGGTTCTTTAATTTGAGATCCTTTATATAGAGGCTCAGTTTATGTGATTGAAAGGGTTCAGAATAAGTTTGTGAGGTTCCTTTATTTCAAGGTCAATGGTACTCTGATGATATTTCCTCTGTGTATCTCAGGAACTGATTTGGTATTTATTTATTTAAATCTCGACGAATGCATTTTAGGAAAGTACTCAACCATCATCTTGATTGCAATGCTTGCTCTTTTAAATGAGATAGATGTTTATGCTACCAAACTTAGTTTAAGGTAGCATACGTTATTTCACATACCAGCTAATGTTAATCATAATTTTTCGAAAAACTTCTTTGTTTCTAAATTTTATACTTTATTTAATTTACGTCCTAATAGTTTGCTATGTCTGAATTTTTTTCAAAAATGTATGTTTGAGGATTTTACTTTGATGTTTATGATTCCCTGTACTGTGATCATTGTAATTAGACTTGTTCCGTTACGTATCACTGGCAGAAATAAATGAATAAATAAAATGACAGCAAAATACAATGAACATGATACAGAAGATAATAAATAAAACTGCTGTTCGTAAGAAAAGACCTTACAAAACTTCCTTGAAGAAAGCAGGCATATGTCAGTTAGGTGACGACAATGGTTAAAGCCTCACAGGCCAAAAGGATAGTATGCGCCCAATAACAAGCGCTAAGAACAAAATGCGACGAAACAAACAAAGAGCAATTCAATCAGAGCTAGAACACCCAACGCGAAAATTCGCTACCACGGAGGAGGGACCCTTGGCCCGTGTTGAAATGTTTATGGTTGTTTTTGCAATGGCTTTTTTGATCCGCTAGCAAATTTTCGCGTTGGGTATTCTAACTCTGTTTGAATTGCTCTTCGCTTGCTCGTCGCCGTTAGTTCTTAGCGGTTGTTAAGGGCGCACACTGTTCTTTTGACCTGAAGAACGTTCTTTTAACGCCCTCGAAGCAATTGTCGTCACCAAACTGACAAATGCCTGTTTTATTTTCATTTTGCAAAAAGCTTAAGAAATTTGATTTAAATGAAAAAAAAAGCACCAATGCAAGGATAGTGCCCCGCACCAAGTGTGGATTCGATATGGAGATGCAGCGGCATATTGTTTTCCTTTTAATGACACAGTATTTCGTGGAATAGGTAAACAATTAAGTAATTATTAATTACTATTAAGAAATCAGAATAAAACTTGGGTACAACCAGTTGGAGCTTAGATTCGAAAAGGTCCTAGTCCCGTGGCTAGTAATCACTTTCCAAGGAGTCCTCCGTAACCGGATTTTAATTTGATTTTAACTGTTCTGTTATTTTTTTCTTCATAAAGGTAAGTAATTTAATTTGTTACTTCTCGGTTTTCTCTTTATGTTTGATGTAATCGATTTAGTTTCTATAACTGGTTGTTTGCTTTATTTGTAACTTTTCTTTTATTTATTTTTCTGGTGAAAGTAGCTATTTTACTTTTCGAAACCAATTGTTTTTTTTTATTTTTACTCATATTAAGTGTTACTCACATTAAGTGCTTTGTATGTTCGTAATTAATTTAGTGTTTTAGCGAATTTTTTACAATCTTCTGATGATAGTTTTACTCTGTTACATACCTCATTAGATTTTTTGTTTAATTGTTATTATATTCTTTTACTGGCAACGCCAACGTCTATCTTCATGTACTGCGTGAGCATTTTCCTATTTTGACAGGAATTCCCCTTCATTTACTGTAGTAAGTGCTCCACCTCAATTTTTGACCTCCAAAGCAATAACTTTCGCGGCCAAACTATCTTGAATATACTGTGGATGTTATGACTATTTATTCAGTTTTGCCTTCATACGCCTATTATACGTACATTGACTATGGTTTCCATAGTAACAGAATTATTTTTAAATATCAATTTGGAAATCTCATGTCATCCCCGTCACATGTCTTTTATAATTTACTCAGACACTAACATATTCACAATTCACTTTTACTCGTAACATGTAACAACCAATTAAAGAATTACCCTTTGTGAACCTTTGTGAAACTTATATACCCTTTGTGAAATGTTCTAGAAATACACGTAACTCGAGAAATTCTTATCCAATCTACAAAATTCGAGAAAATACCAGAAGTTTCCAGTTAACAGTCACCAAGTGAACGCTATTTCGCAAAATTTACGGCCATGATAACTGAAATTGTCGCTAAGTTCATGCGACTCAAACTTTCAATTTTGTAACAATATGACGTCACTTCCGTTACTTACTTCCAATTCACTCCCGTCACATTTCTTTAATTTACTCCATACACCACTCCCTAGGATGCTTCACATGAAAAGTTTGAGAACCATTAGTCACCAGGGCTGCCAACAGGGGAGGGCAAAAGAATGCATAGCATAGAGGCCCGGGAAGTTTAGGGGCAAGAGTCGCATAAATAGTTTATTGTCAATATCTTATAAAATAGGATGCAGTACAGGAACCCTCACATTTGCTACATAAGAACCCGAAAATTCCGTCAGCGGCATTGATGCTCTGTACAGTAGTATGAGAAATCATGATATGGAAATAACATGCATCTCATAATATTTATATTCATATTTTTTCATTTTCAACAGCTGAAACTTTGTAGGTGTTTTTCCTTAAATTTCTCTCCGAACGCATGCTCGACTGGAAAAACAAAACACTCATGAATTTTCCGAGAAGGTCTTAAACATCTTTTCTTCCCCATCTTTCCAACCCTTTATTTCCCCCCATATTTTTCTGACAAGAAAATAGGGCCGTGTTTACGGAAATGCGATTTCAGGCGAGTTGCCAGCGATATAAATGCAAATGCCTGTAACACGCAGAAAATAAACAAAAGCGCAGTTGGCGAGAATTCTTTTAGTAAAAGAATGGTATTTTCGTTCTTAGAATCGAGCGCTCGGTTCTATCTCGGTTGAGGATGTACGCGGGTGGGATTCTGGGGTGATTTAAGCACCATTGTTCGTTCGTAACAAGCGTCATTCTTCTTCAGTTCAACGCGTATTTAGGAATTATACTTCCTCCTGTGAGGCTAATGTTAAACCTCGCAGGGTCGCCAATACGAATTGTGGGCCCTTTTATAAACATTTTTCCCGGTCTACCTCCATATTTAATTTTTCCTCATTGTCAATTTTCCATGTCTCCCTCTCGCAGAAAAGAATTTGAAGGGCTGGACGCCGAGTTCTTATTATGTTGAGGCCGGGTCTCTTCCTGGCGTCCGAAGCCTCCACTAGAGTTGTATCCTATCTACCTCCATATTTGATTTTTCTCATTGTGAATCTTCCACGTCTTCTCTCTCTCAGAAAGGAATCTGGAAGGCTGGACACCGAGTTCTTATTATGGTTCCTTGTTATGTCCGGGCCTCCTCCTAACGCTCTGAGCCTATACTCGAGTGGTATCCTATGAGTGGCCCTGAACCTCAAGTTTAATAAATTCACAGCGTGCGTGTTATTGTAATGTTAGTTTGTATAGATTTTTTCAACGTGCAATATTATATCAATCATACATATGCAACGATTGAATCGGGAAAAAATAGACATCCATATCTGGACATCCACAAATCTGGGCATCCCCATCGTTAAACACTTTACTTGAACATCCCTATGAATGACCAAACCAGTTAAGGGCATTTGTACAAAAAATGAAGAGGGGAGCGTGGCCCCTCGATTTAGTTATCCGATTCGCTTTTATGACCTACACGAAAACACAGTACTAACTCGGGCAGGGACGGATTATTCTCGAAGATTCGAAACGCTTATACAGAAAATAAAATTATAAAATGTCGAATAACTTTCTCTGGTTGTTGGATGGAAATTCATACACAAAGGATTGTCACCGTCTCTTTTGACTAAGGATGTTCACAAATTAGAGAGCTTAATGATGTTGACAAATTAGAAGGCAAATTAGAAAATGAGAACGTTTATGATATCAGCATAGAGAGTTTTTATTATGATTGTCGAAATTGTTTATCTTATTGCAGATGTAAATGAAATTTAGAAAACCATTTGGACTAAAAAAGCGAATAATCGTGAGAATGTAATGCGTTTAATTAAAAAGGTTTAAGATGAACTAGAGGTCTAAGAACAGAAATTTTAAATGAAGATTAATGTAAAAGTGGCAATTTTAACAGAGGAGGAAACTCTGGTCATTTTCTAGATATTAGTATAACAAGAAAGATCAATCAATCATAAAGCATTGATTATGAAACACTTTCCAACTTCAATGCAATTTTATACAAACATCTCTAAAATGCAATACATTCCTCGGTAATAGTTTTAAAATTATCAGAATACTACATTAATTTATTATATTTGAAAACTTCATCGAAGAAAATGAACTTCATTCAAATGACCGCATTGAAATATAAATTGCCTGGTTTAAACATCTCTAAAATGCGATACATTCCTCGGTAATATTTTTAAAATTATCATAACACTACAATAATTTATTATATTTGAAAACTTCATCGAAAACAAATGAATTTTATTCAAATGACGTCATCGAAATATAAATCGTCTCTATATAAAAGCAGCATTTCATTAATAAGCATTTTTCCAATCGTTTCATTCATCACAATACTATAATAATTCATTTTATTTAAAAATTTGAAAAATTGTCATCTACCATTTTTATTTTAAAATGTGAAACCTTTCTCATATATAAAATAGTTAAACTCATGGAAAGATATTTATTATATAATATATCTCTTTTTTCTTTCTGGAGGATATAACGAGAGTCAGAATTAAATTGAATTTGTTTTCCTCTCTATATTAAATCATTTTTATTTAAAAAACTACCTAACATATTTTACTGAAATTTTTTTATATATTTTATGGGAAAATTTGAATATTTCCTAAAATTTTCGAAGCAATTTGTGAATTTTAAATTCGCTTTAAAAATGTTTGAAACATTATATTCCATAGGGTTCAATGTATTTCATTCTTTCAACCCGGGTTCAATAAAAAATTAATTGGGTGATATTATTCATTTATATTCCCATAAGTCCCACAGACCGTCTGAAAACCATACTAAAATTTCATTTTAATAAAGCCATTTTACGGCAGTTATCGTGCTAATGGACAGACAGACAGACAGATAGACAGAACAAAGTCATAAACACTTTCAACTATGTTGTAAAGTGTTAAAAATGAATATGACGGTCAACTAAATATGAATTTATTTGATAAACGTGGTCAGTATAACTTTAATATTAAACGCATTCTGCACTTTAGATCTGCATTATATACTAATACTTGCAGAATCATTATTTAAATCAGGTAATTAAAATGAATGGAATTTGTAAAAAGAAAAATGCAGAAGAGCATATTATAAATCTCATTGAAGATAATGCATATCCAGTCAATCTAATTAATAGTATTATTAAGCATTTTAAATCTATATAAATAAAAATGAAAATCTGTATGTCTGTCTGTCTGTCCCATCATCACGGGAGAACGGCAGAACCGAATTTGATGAAATTTTGTGGGTAGCCTAGAAATAGCCCCACTTAAAATTTAGTCTATGGTTGGAATTTCTACGACCAGTGGTTCTCGAGATATTAATAAAAAACGAAACTTTCGTTTGTCTCATCATCAAGAGAGAACGGCTGAACCGAATTTAATGAAATTTTGTGGGTGGCCTTGAAATAGTCCCCCATAAATTTTGCCCAAGTTTCGAGTTTCTAAGACCAGGGGTTGTCGAGATATAAATGAAAAACGGAACTTTTTTTATAGGAGTTCTACTCTCCAACTCCGTGGTTTATCCAAATGGAAAGGATAAAAATCGTTTGTTTAAAACGTCAAAGGGAATTAAAACTTTATTTTTGAGTTTGATGCAGGATTTTTGCATTAAATAGTCACTATCTGAAAGCATGAATTGTATGAAACATGAATTTAAATGGAAAAATCTACCTCCATGTTTTATATTTCACAAGCTTTTACTCAACGATTAGAAGTATAAAGAAATTAAAATGGTTATTTAATTTCGCATTTTATGAGGAAGATTCTATCTTATATCATGTTGCTCGACAAAGGAATGGAATTAAATGTGTTTGTTAATGATTATTATTTTTTTTTCGATTTGAATAATAAATAAATGGATATTAAAATATATCTTATAAATGAACGGTTTGATTTTTTTTTAATTTTATTAATTGCGAACTGCATACATCACTTTCATGTATTTTAGCAAAGAGGTTTTAAGCTTATATATTGTGTTTAGCTAATAAACTTATATTCTGTTTACCCAATAAATTCATTTATCCAATTGTTTAAACAGAAAAAGAGTAGAATGGGTATATCTTCTAATAATATTTTATTGTTTTCATTTAGTATATACAAACTGGATCACGATATTTTATTCAGATCTGCGAATTTAGAGCTACGAATTTGGCTGGATATCGCTAACTTGGTAACTTTTCTTAAACTTTACCAAATTAGTGGAAATGTCTCCAAATTGATAAAAGTGACGCAAATCAATGAAATTAAATTTGTTTTGTTAAAAGAAAGTACTGAAATGGTGTTTCGTTAGCATTTGTCTGTCAGTCCAACCGCCCTACTTAGTAACCCATTTAGCGAATTTTTAAAATGTCACCAAATTGATAAAAATATTTATAAATCCATAAAAATATTTTGAAATTGATGAATTGCCCTAAATAAACGAAATTGTGTTTTTTTTAGGGGATAATATTTTGATGATGGTTCGTCAATTTATCGCCAAGTGGGACTGTCACTTCTACAGTCCCACTTGGCGATAAATTTGGCGATTTTTTAAAATGTCGCCAAACCTTCATTAGAGATATTCAGACGATATTTTGACCACCAATTTATTTGAAGCAAGTCATAACATGTCGCTTAACAACGGATTTAAATTTAACGTGTTTATGAGGAAGAAGATTTTTATTAAGTCTTTCCGATTTTAATGATGAAGATATGTATATAAAATAAATTTCATTGCCATCGTATTTTTGACTGGATAATATCAATTACGATCTTCATGTTTAAACATTATTATTATTGATGCTTTCGGGGATTATTGATTCAGAGATTATTGATATTTTCAATTTCTTATGGCATTGTTTAATTGCGGCAAAAATTGTTGAAACTCATATATTGTGCGTTGTACGAGTAATCTTCTACAAATGCACGGGTATATCTTCTAATGTAAGAGAATATAAGTAGTACATGTATATTGGCATATATTGGAATCAAGCCTTCCGGTATGAAGATGACGGGGATTATTGATATTTTTAATTTATTAAGTAATCTGTTATATATTGGCAAACATTTTTCAAACTAAATATTATAATACGGGTAATCTTTTACTAACACTAGGACATATCTTCTAATCTATGACATTATAAGTAGTACGGGTTTATCTTTCCATATAATTTTAGCACTTTCATTTGGGCACATATTGGAATTAATTACTGCCTACTGGTTTAAAGATTACGGATTTATTGATATTTTCAATGTATACATGTAATGTCATAATACAGGTTATATCTTCTAATATTCGCGTATATAAGTAGTACGGGTCCCATACAATACTCTATTATTTTGCATATATTGATTCAATTCCATACTTTTTATAAATTTGCTTGCAAAAAAGGCCAGGATATTTTATTCTTCAGATCTACCCGTGAAGATAATTTTGTATAGTGAGAACAGAGATCCTGAGGTTTCTTTTTAGGAGCATTGTATTAAATATTTTAACAGAATATTTTGATTAAGCATGTCATTTAGTATACTATAGGAATTTGCACATGATTGTGAATTTTAATATTATATACTCCGTATATAATATTAAAATTATATAGCTTTTTTATATTATATACTCCGTACGAAGAACGGGTATGCTGCTAGTCTATATAAATAAAATTGAAAATCTGTCTGTCTGTCTGTCTGTTTGTCCCATCATCACGGGAGAACGGCTGAACCGAATTTGATGAAATTTTGTGGGTAGCCTGGAAATAGCCCCACTTAAAATTTAGCCCATAGTTTGAGTTTCTACGACCAGTGGTTCTTGAGATATTAGTAAAAAAAAAAATTTTCGTTTGTCTCATCATCACGGGAAAACGGCTGAACGGAATTTAATGAAATTTTGTGAATAGCCTTGAAATAGCCCCCCATAAATTTTGTCCAAGTTTTGGGTTTCTAAGACCAGGGGTTGTTGAGATATTAATCAAAAACGGAACTTTTTATTAGGAGATCTACTCTCCAACTCCGTGGTTTATCCAAACGGAAAGGATGAAAATCGTTTGTTTAAAACGCTAAAATGAAATAAAACTTTATTTCCGAGTTTGGTGCAGGATTTTTGCATTAATTAGTCACTGTAGGAAAACATAAATTGTTTGAAACATGAATTTAAATGAAAAAATCTACCTCCATGTTTCATCTTTCACAAGCTTTTACTCAACGATGTAAAGTATAAAGAAATCAAAATGGCTATTTAATTTCGCATTTTATGAGGAAGATTCTATCTTATATCATGTTGCTCGGCAACTGAATGAAATTAAATGTGTTGTTAATATCTATTATTATTTTTTCTATTTGTATAATAAATAAATGGATGTAAAAATATATTTTATAAATGAACGGTTTGATTGTTCTTTTAATTATATATATTGCGGACTGCGTACATCACTTTCATTTATTTTAGCAAAGAGGTTTCAAGCTCATATATTGTGTTTAGCTAATAAACTCATACATTGTGTTTACCCAATAAATTCATTTAGCCGATTGTTGAAGCAGAAAAAGAGTAGAACGGGTGTATGTATCTTCTAATACAATTTTACTGTTTTCATTTAGTATATACACACAGGATCAGGATATTTTATTCTTCAGATCTGCAAATTCAGAGCTACGAATTTAGAGGAATATCTCTAAATAAATTGGTAACTTTTCTTAAACTTTACCAAATTAGTGGAAATGTCTCCAAATTGATAAAAATGACCCAAATCAATGAAATTAAATTTGTTTTTTTAGAATAAAGTACTGAAATGATGTTTCCGTAGCATTTGTCGGTCAGTCCATCCATCCTACTTAGTAACACATTTAAGGAATTTTTTAATATCACCAAATTGGTAAAAATATTTCTAAATCCATAAAAATATCATGAAATTGATAAAATCGCGTTTAATAAATGAAATTAATTGTGTTTTGTTAGGGGATAGTATTGTGATGATGTTTCGTCAATTTGTCGCAAAATGGGACTATCAGTTCTACAGTCCCACTTGGTGATAAATTTGGCGATTTTTTAAGTTATAGCTAAATTGACGAAAATGTCGCCAAACCTTCCATGGAGATTGCATATGATTTTTATTAAATCTTTTCCGATTTGAATAGTAAAAATATGTATATAAAATAAATTTCATTGACATTGAATTTTTGACTGGATAATATCAATTACGGTCTTCAGGTTTAAACATCATTATTACTGATATTTTCGGGAACTGTTGATTCAGGGATTACTGATATTTTCAAATTATTATGGAATTGTTTTATTATGACGAAAATTGTTGAAACTCATATATAGTACGTTGTACGAGTAATCTTCTACAAATGCATGTTTATATCTTCCAATTTACGAGAATATAAGTAGTACAGGTATATTGGCATATATTTTGATATATATTGGCATATATTGGAATCAATTACGACCTTCTGGCATTAAGATTACGGGGATTTTTGATACTTTCAATTTTTTACGTCATCTCTTTTATTTTGGCAAATATTTTTGAGACTCATATTGAAATACGGGTAAGCTTCTACTAACACACTGGCATATTTTCCAATCTGCGACAATATAAGTAGTACGGGGTTGCATATATTGATCCAATTCCTTTTTTTTTGTAAATTTGCTTACAAAAGGGAGACAAAAGGGGCCAGTATGCTTTATTCTTCAGATCTGCCCGTGAAGATAATTTTGCATAGTGAGAACAGATATTCATAAACTTCCCTTTATGAGCAATACATTTAATATTTTAACAGAATTTGCACATGATTGCGAATTGTAAGTTTTTTTATATTATATACTCCGTACGAAGAACGGGTATGCTGCTAGTTATGTATAAAATTAGTAATTTTAAGTAATTCGAAATTCCTGATTTCTCACTGATTTAAGTGTAATGAATGTATTTTCAGTTTGTTAATTGACCTTCGGACAACAAGTAAGGAAACTCAGCAGTTATGAAAATATTGCAGGAGAAAGGAATTGCAGGAGAATGGTAGGAAGCACATGACATTCCCTATAAAATGCAACTAATTTACTTCTTCGACAGTGATAAAATTTTGTATGAGATCTATGGCATAATGTTTTTAACGTTGAATTATACATTTGACGCTTTTCCGGATGACAACATGTAAAATTATTTCGAAGTACCCGATTAACTTATATTTTACGTAACTCTAAATTGACAATTATCAATATGGATAGCATCCTTAATAAGCAATATCGTCTGTATATTAAAATATTTTAGTAATAAATTTATCAATTTAGCATTATTTTCTCTAATTTAGAGTCATTTTTGCAATTTTGATTATATTTCACCCAAATTTATCGCCAAGTGTTGAAGAACACTTCTTATATATAAATGATAAAATGACTATTAGCGAATTATTGGGCATCAGAATGCAAAACTATTACTTAAAGTATCTTCTCTCGTGAATGGAACGAACTAGATCCACGAGAATAATGTTGACGCATTTTTCGCATAATATTACATGATATGAAAAATGAACATATATTCGCTAATAAATAAATGAACATATATTCGCTAATAGTCATTTTATATAAATGATAAAATGACTATTAGCGAATTATTGGGCATCAGAATGCAAAACTATTACTTAAAGTATCTTCTCTCGTGAATGGAACGAACTAGATCCACGAGAATAATGTATGACGCATTTTTCGCATAATATTACATGATATGAAAAATGAACATATTTCCCAATAGTTAATATTTTTTTTATTTTATGTAATTTATTATATAAATATATTTGAAAAACGTGCATTATCTAGAAAACAGTTCATGACAATAAATTTGTGTCATTCGTTTTCTAATAAAAAATTACATAAGAAATGATCATTTATGTAACATTATTGAAGTTTGATATGTTTTAATGATATTTTAATGATTTTTTTTTTTAATTTAATTCGAAAATTTATGGATCCTTCGAACATTTGATTCCTTTTAAAATCAATAAAGTATTCACCAATTGTAATATTTGTTCTAAATTTCGTTCGAAACGTTCCATTCGTTCATAAGATACGTATCCACACATTCACTAACACACAAACACACCGAAACATTACCTCAAAAAGTTCGATTCACGTTCAGGGATGCTTGAAACGTGCTCCTTCGTGGAATACTCGAATTCGTATTTTCGCTCCCATCACAATACTTTCCTCATACATTATACTATGTATATAGGGAAAGTAATAATGAAATTCACAATTATTAAACTGATTGATCCCAGTTTTTAAATTAGTGATTAATGTCGTCATCCATATACAGTAAAGCCCGGCTTAGAGTTCGCCAAGACTCAGCAAGCCCAGTTAAAGAGCAGTTGTTTAGTTCTCGGAAAACCGTACCATTATGCGCATGCTGTTAATTATCCCTATTGTAAGTGATTACCTTTTAAAGCGAAAGCAACTACCTAGTTTTGAGATGTGTCATTGCTTACCATAGCAACCAGCTACTGGAAAAAAAGCGTGAAAATCAGAATTGTTCAACAGTCACGTATAATGTACATAACTAATTGTATTTATAATCAGGATATTTAATAATTTTTTCGAAGATTTGAAGATTTGGTAGCAATGATAGAAAATTTCTTTCCTTCTGAAGTAAGCACTTTTCCCCCTTTGAACAAAGCATAAATTTCTCGCAATTTTTCAAACTCGAAATTGTGACATAAACTTGCATTTGAATCCTCCTGAACACATTTCAAACACATTTGAAAAAATGACGATCTATGTGTTTATGTGAGGCAGTATGGACATTGTGGCAACTGAACATATGTAGGTATCGCTGAAGAACATATGTATTTATCGCTATGAAATAAATGTGTAGTGCAAATACATCATGTAACATATGTACGCATCGCTGAAGAACATATATGTACGTATCGTTATGAAATAAATGTATAGTGCCAATGCATTATGTAACATATGTACGTATCGCTGAAGAACATATGTACGTATCGCTATGAAATAAATGTGTAGTGCAAAAGCATTGTGTAACATATGTACGTATGGCTGAAGAACATATGTACGTATTGCTATGAAATAAATGTGTAGTGGAAATGCATTGTGTAACATATGTACGTATCACTGAAGAACATATGTACGTATTGCTATGAAATAAATACGTAGTGCAAATGCACTGTGTAACATATGTACGTATCTCTGAAGAACATATGTGCATATCTCTATGAAATAAATGTGTAGTGCAATGTGTGTGTATCTTGAATGCGCATTTCTATAGAAGAAATTCCTTAGAAAAAACATATAAAACCTTTTCCATTTTTGTCATCCATGGTAAATAAAGATGTTTAAAAATGTCTGTATACAATGTTATAGGAATCTACAGTTATATGGTATTTTTCCACTTCAAAATTTTTCAGACTATATCAACATGGTGTTAAATTTTATCCCTAAATAGTAATAACGGAACAAAATTGCAATAGCGTTCTTAAAATAAATTAATTTAATTCCGCATTCCTTCACACTTTAAATTATATGTATCCAATCTCTCGCACCAACTTGAAAAATAGATTACCAATTAAAGGCATAAAAAACTCTTTATTGTTAACTTTAAAATGGAAAAAAATGGTTGTTCATATCTTTTTATGTATCTGTTTGTGTCGCCTGTAGCGGAAAACCAAAGAGTCGTACGGCCATGAAATTTGGTACAGATGTTCTTCAGGAGACCCGGTAAATGCACATCGGTAATATTTGTTTTTAATTTTGAGTTATATTTTTAGTTATCAAATGGTAAAACGTCATTTTACGTAATTTTTGAAGAGTTTATCACAGAGTTTCCGTCTCAACACCATCGGAGAGGTCGAAAAATTATCTTTCAAACTCTGAACGTAATTTTAAACAAATTTTTAAGACGTTAGACACTGATCGAAACAAAAAAAATGATATTTCTGCTGTATTCCGTTCATTATTATGCATTTTTTTTTTATAAAAACTCACAAATTTTCAAAAGAATTCTAGCAGCATACGAGACTGGTGATAAAACTCCGTCCTCGGGAAGAGGTCAAAATGTCTCTTCTTGAAGCAGGTACATAGGGATCGCATGTCATATGTCAGGTACCATAATCAAAAATATTATCAAAGTTTTCAAGCATTTAGAAAACGTGCTGTTGATTTTAAGCATCCCTAATTTGAATGCGCCCCGCATACTTATTTATCGAAGTATCTTATACATGGTGTTACAAAATATTTTTAAACCGTATTACGGCCGCACACAGAACGAAAGGCGAATTTGGACATATCAAAGAAGATTATTTAGGTCGTATCAAAGGAACTTATTTATGGCGTATCAAAAAAGCTTATTTAGAGCATATCAAAAGAACTTATTTGGGGGGTTTTAAAGGAGATTATGTACCGCGCAGAGGGCAAAAGGTATATTTAGAACACAATACGAAATTGTGTTAGGGCAGAACGGGATAGCCAAGGCAAGGAGGAACCGTGTTCGATTCCTGGCTCTGCTCAAACTACCCCGTGTTTACGCGGAGTATAAGCATGTTAAATCTGTGGGTCTGAAAATCCTTCTGAGAGGTTGATGGCAGATTTTGTTGACTTTCACACATTCTTATTCCCTGGGAGCTGTAGCCCAGTGGTTTGCGGGCGGGAATTACACTCGGTAAGCCCGGGTTTGATTACCTCCGCTGCCAAAACTGCCGCCGTGTTCACGCGGAGTACAATCACGTTAAGGGTGAGCGTCAGTAAATTTTCTGCCCTATCCGCGCTTTGTTAACTTTCGCAGGACACATTTTTCGTCGAAATTCTGCTCAATACAGTTGCGAAATATTTTCTGATAGATAAAATGCAATGCTTAGATTATATTAAAACTAAATTTAATACCCAATAAAACATAGAATATATTTTTTATTTTAATTCAAAATATTTTTGGTGCTGCCATCTGTTGTCGTAATTTAATTCATACCGACTGTTTTTATTTTTTAATGAACATTTTTAAATGTCTATTTCATCTAATACGCTATTAAATACAACAACAGATCAAATATAATAATGCCACAATCAAGGAAACGTAATTGAACTTGGACTTGAACTTAAAGACAAAACTGCAGTCCTCAGTGATGTACATTCACATCCCCTTATCAAGTTTATAGAATGAGAAATTACTTTTCCGTGATTGTGGCATCATTATATATGATCTGTTGTTGTATTTAATACTGTATTAGAAGGAATAGATATTTAAAAATGTTAATTAAAAAATAAAAAATACTCGGTATGAATTAACTTACGACAACAGATGGCAGCACCGAAAAGACTTTGGATTAAAATAAAAATATATTCCATGTTTTATTGGGTATTAAATTTAGTTTTAATATAATCTAAGCATTGCATTTTATCTTTCAGAAAATTTTTTACAACTGTTTGAGCAGAATTTCGACGAAAAATGTGTGCCGCGAAAGTTAACAAAGCGCGGATAGGGCAGAAGATTTACTGACGCTCACCCTTAAACATGTGAGTCCGTAAGTGCTTCCGAGAGGTTGGCTGTAGTGGACGAAGGGTACGGTCCCCTGTGTATATCGTCCCCACTAGGATTCAGTCTAAATTGAGTGGACGTGTCCCAGACATCCAAAATGACACCTTGCACTTTCAGGTAGGTTGAACGGTTTAGGAAGAAAGTCGTGTCAAAACGCAGTGTTCGATGCCCTCAGCGCCGGGGCCAAGGTATATTACGTACCCAAGAGGCTGGCTAAAGTATTATTATGTGCTTATTTAGAGCGCAGCATGTGCTCCTGTGTGTTTTGTAATTCAAGCGTGTGCTTGAGTAGTGGACGACAGCGTTTTTCGAAAAACTAAATGAATGAATTCAATTCAACCTTGTTTTAAATCTCGGGCAACTCCGTGTTCATTTTTTAGTGTTTAATAAAACAAGAATGTCTCATATTTCTTATTATTTCAGAATATTTCATACAAAAACAATCTTAGATAAATAATGTTCATGTATTACTGCATACCCTACTCTTCAATGTATTTATTCATCAATATTTAACACTTTAAACATCACTTTTAATGTGTTGCTGTCCTTTCTTGCCATCAAAATCATGAAAACATGTGGGTGATGCAATTTTTAGCACCACTCTATGTATATAGGTATCATAATTAAAGACGCTAAGGCCCAGAACGTTGAGGATTTTTAAATTGGATAAATAATATTGGCGTGTTCATAAAATAACAAAAAATTGAAAAAATTATTGGATTTATGATTATTTACAAAACACCCCCAAAATGTTTACTTTACATCATCTCTAGAAATTTTATTTAGTTTACAATTATCTTATGCTTATTAAAAGCGAGGGGATAATAACTTTTAATGGATGCAATGTTAATAAAGGCAAACCAGGCTTAAATTAACATTTCAACAATTTAAAGTTCAGAACTTTTTCGTTACATCCAGAATCTCGCTAAACGTTCTTGTTATAAGCGTGTTTCGCTACGTTTAAAAGAATGTAAAATGTTTACATTCATTTTTTTTTAATTTGTTAAAATATAATATTGATATAATTTCCAAGTAACGGCTTACAATGAACCCCAAAGTTAATTCTGCCAATCCCGGGTTTGCGCAAGTCACTCTATGGCCCATTTCTGGTTACAGCCCTGCCCTAAAACGATGTGGTTTACATGCTCCTCACACATTCTATCAGAGTTCGAATTTAAATCCCTCATGAAGAATGATCTACGAGGTACCACGAAGAACTAATATATCCACCACAGAGCAACACCCCTCTTCAAAATAACTAATAATAATCACACAGCTTTCAAACTTTCAATTTTGGGAAATAACTGTTATTGCGATATTGTAATTTCTTCGTCAAAAGACATCGTGAACAAGTGTATCTTCTAACCTGCGTGCAGTTGCATTTCCTCCCTCATGTCACTCAAAGCAGAATTTTCCTCCAACGATTAGTATCAGGTATTAGAGGCTAAGTGCATATATACTGTGCTGTAACCAAAAAGCTAGTATCAGCTTAGATTACTCCTCGAAGGCTGTAACCCAGCGACATTTAACCAATCCCCTTTGGTATTATTATCTACCATCGCGCTGGGAAAGAAATGTCACGAACCAAATAGATCACTCATCCTAGATTAATTGAAGGTTAAAAGGTGTGTTTTCTTCTTTAAAAATAAGGGTTTTTTTTCAATATATTGTCTTGCGTGTTTTAGAAAGATGGATGGATGTGGGGAAAGTTGCAGTTTTCAAGTTTGCAGTTCAAAAAAAATTCTGAGTGATTATTACTTTGCGTTCTTGAAGTGTATTTACAGAAAAATCTTGTTCAGCAACGTAGAGTAGAGGTATCTGCATGGGCCTAATATTGAAATTTTTACCCGATCCGTTCCAAAAATATTAAGATTTGACCCGACACGAGTCCGAGAATTGTTCAAAATAATTCACCCGAGCTCGAACTGGCCAGAGGGCACTCAAAGTCCAGTCCGACTCGGCCCGGCGCCCGAATTTGCATTGAAGCCTGACTATGAAGCATTGAAGCCTGACTAAAGCTAGCACGCTGTTGCCTCGTATCATGATTAAAATTTGCTTTTTAAGGAATTAAACACAAATTACATTACATATTAATAAATCAAAAATAACTTAAATTTGAAAAATCCGTACGGGATAGGGAGACTTCTTCCATTTATTAAAACATTTGTTTTATATGTAATTTGAAACTTTTCTGCTCGTTTAAATTTTTCTGTTTAAATGCCGATCTATTTTTGTTTTGTTTTTATTTATTTTGACCCGACCCAACCTGACCTAAATTTGATAAAAGTGTGATCTCAACGTCTGCCTCCCCCCCCTCTTTTCCTCCCGGTGACCTTCCAAGATCACAATCAATTTCTGAGTATCCATGTACGAGCCAGTTTTAGTCACACTAGTAAATTTGATGGCTTCATTATTTTTATGCGAAGGTTGGCAATACCATTATTCGGTGTTCTGTACCCAAATTTCTTGACGTGATTCCACAGGAAAAAGTCCAAATGTGTGGCATCAGGAGAGCGTGCAGGGTCAGGCAATTATACCCCCAATAGATTTTATATGAACTAGATCCACTATTGTGCAGGGACTTGCTAGTTAATTGAAGCACTGTTACAGAACACCAGAGTACTTGGTGTGTGGTCTGATCGAAGAGACTGCCAGTGTCCAATCGCTTCAGAATTGTCCAACAACCAGTTCTTTTTAACATGTTTTAAACTGACGAGCAATTTGGCTGCGTGCTAGGTATCCCTATGTCTGTTTGCAAGGAAAATGTTCTTTCGTAAATCTACTACTTTAAAGATCTATTGGTATGTTACTGAGACCATCCAACTCTCATAATAGACCGATAAACAATGAAAAAAAAATCTATTTTCTTTTAGAATGGCAGAATACTTTGCAAAATACCGTCCTGCTCTATCTCCTATGGTTGTAACGTTATGATTTATTGAAATGGTAGCAGAACATTATGGATATATTGTGACAGCTGCGCGACGAATATCAATTTAATAAATAACGTTTGTGATTCAGCTATTTTCAATAAATTAGGAACTGCATGTATTTTTTATGGTAGTAAATTAAATTATAAATAAGCAATTTCTAATTAACTTCAATTTCTTTTTTTTACGTGATAGGCCATTCACCATGAAATAAATCAACAGAGGAAAACATGATTTTTAATTTGATCCCTCCCTCTGTTCTTTTCTATTGCCAGTTTTATTGCACATTTAAATCAATAGGACAATGCAAAATTTTAAGTTTCTGGTTGCATTAGGTTTTTAGGTACATCATATAAAATCACAAAATATTGATATTTCCATCAATTTGAACTTTGACCTTGAATTGCAAAAACCATGTATCTTTAAATTTGCTTGGAAAAAATATTTTGTAAGTACAACATGTTTTTGCATCATATATTTGTCAGTAGTTGGAAACATTATAGACAAACATTATTTTTAATTACAAAATTCTGATGTAAATAATATATTATATTAAAATGTGGTAAAGTAAGAAAAATAATTTTCTACCCTGAAGTATAACTGTAATTTAATATTTATCTACAATATATTAAACTTACATTAACTCGATTTATTTAAGCCATGAAATAAAACTTAATATAAGATAGATATATGTATTACATTATTTTGAAATACTAATAATATATTTCGAAATATTACTACACATATACAACATCATGAAATAAAACCATGACATCAAAATCATAATTCCCACAATCAGTGTAATTAAATTATTAATTATTTCTCAATGATGTTTAATTCGTGTAAACAAATTAATATAATTTCGTATATTTCAGAGGGATGTGTTCAGATAGTTTAAAAAATATGTTTGAAAATCTAACAAATTATTTTAAATGCAACACTACTGCAATTATACCATTTATAGTACATTACACTAGATTATTAAACTATTTATTTACTTGATTGTTTACTTATTTATTAGAATACACTTCTTAACAAGCAAGCCCAGTTACAGAGAGGCAAATACAAATAATACAAAATACACAAACAAGAACACAATAACTAACACAATAAAATAAATACTTAAAGCATGAAAATTCAAATAAATAATTTAAAAATTATTGCATGTTATAATGCAGAAAATTTACAGTAATATCAGAAAATTTACAGTATGGAGTTCTTAAAATCATCAGGTGTATCATAAAAAACTGTCAAATGTTCAAAGAAAACTACGACCTGACAAATTGCGCTATTGATTGATTCTTTAAGAAATTTTTACTTCGAAAAGTTTCATTGAATGAAAACATATTTCTAGTATTGTAAGAAGGTACATGAATATTAATCTCACTTAGCAAGCTGGGACAACGTTAGTGTTATAAAAAAATATCAAAGCAAATATATATTGTCTACATTCTAAAGAAGTATTATTATATTTTGATCAGAACAAAGAACCAAATATGCAGCTGATACAACACTCCAGTTGATTTGTTAACATTTATCTCAGAAGTATATTGAACTGTATATTATTTCTATCATTGTTATTGCTATTATTAAAAAAATAATAATATTAATAAATATTACTATTAAAATATTTATAATATGGACTCCAGACTGCGCATCATACTTCAAAATAGGTCTTGCAAAGGAATTATAAAAACAAATAATCACAGTAATAACTTTAATATCTCTGCACATTCTTTTCAAGAATCTAAGCATTTAATATTAATATACTAATTGTTATACTATTTAATATTATTACTACAGAAGAATTGCAGAAGAATATTTTATAACATAGAAAAATAAATATAAGATATTAGTAGATGGAAATATGTAGGATATACATGTATTGAAAAGTCAAAAGAAGACTCCTCCAGATATTTTTAGTTATGAAAGTATTAATGTTCGCAAAATGTGATTTTATTTAAGTATGACTTTTCATCCGCAGCACTGAACAAATAAAGAAAATTAATCAATCTTCGTTCTATTAAATTTAACCCTATTTTTCAATATTGAAAGTAACGGAAATGGCAATAAATAACACATTGTAAACAGCAGGTTTCTGACTTAGTTTCTCCACAAATTCATTTATCGGTTTGTATCCCACACATCCGTTTTTCATCCGATAAGAAATTTAATATCAATTAGTTCCAGTTCACCACACTCCGTGGACTAAAAAAGATCTTCATGAATGGAATTCCGATAATACTCAGGAATAGCCGCGTCTCCAGTGGATGAAAATATCTTGGGATTTTGAACATTTTTTACTCCACCATCAAAAGTAATGAGAAGAAGCCTGATAAGCTTTCCAATGAATCAGGACCTTTCAACGCCGCGTTTTAAAAGGTCATCCTGGAAGACTTCATACACATTTAATGCGTTACAGAGTATTTATAGAATTTTCTTTTAATATTTTACTTGGTAGATATATTTTCGTTCTGAATTAAATTACCATACTTGCATTCTTTTCAAAGAATTAATAAAAGGATTTTATTTTTTTGCGTGTTTTGTACTCCACTTTTTCTTAAAATGTTACAGAATTTGATTTGCCGGAAAAATTATTTGATCGGATGTTTACAAATGACAAAATTGAATTTTGCGAAGTTGTGTTTCGCTATGCATTAAGAAAAAGTCACGCCATTGTAAGTCCATAAGTACAGGTATAGAATTGTTGCCCCCCCCCCAAAAAAAAAAAATAAATAAAATTAAAAAATAAGTAAACTTATGCTTAATAAAATATTCGAAATTTAAATTTTTATTTTATTTCGTTCACAATACATAGTATAATTATAATGTACAGGGAAAGTGTTGCAGTGGGGTCGAAAAGTCGAATTCATAGTTTCGACAGATTTGCAGGTCTCGAATTTGAATCGAACGTTTTTGAAAGGCTGTCCAGGTAAACAATATTTATCTATATAATAGTATAAGAAAGAAACAATTTTCCCCAAATAACAAATATTGTTTCTATTCTCAATCTCTATTCTTTATTACTTTCCTTATATACATAATGTATAAGGAAAGTATTGTGACGGGGTCGAAAATTCGAATTCGAGTTTTCGACGGGAGAGCACGTTTCAAGCATCCCTGATCACGAATCAGACATTTTTGAGGTGATGTCTGTGTGAGTGTGCGAGTGTGTGTGTCAGTGAATCTGTGGAGACGATATATCACGAACGAATGGTGCGATCCGAATGAAATTTGGTACAAAAATCACAATCCGTGAACACTGGAAGCCTATTGTTTTAAAACACAATCGAATGTTCAGTACTCTCCTAAATTTTCGAGTGAAATTTTCAAAAAATCATCAAAAGATCAAAACTTTAAAGTTACGCAAATAGACATTTCTTATGTAATTTTTCCTTTGAAAACGATTTACATAAACTTTAGAACGCTAGCATGAACCGTTCTCGAGATATTGCACATTTTTCAAATAAATTTATCAAAAAATCCCATAAATTAAAAGAAAATATTAACTGTTCAGAAGCATGTTCACTTTTCATATGTAATATCATGCGATAAATTGGATGACATCATTCTCGTGGATCTAACTCGTTCCATTCACGAGAAAAGGTATTTTAAGTAATATTTTTGTATTTGAACGCCAATATCCGCTGTAAGAATAACTTATTTCTCCGTTCATAACGCTTGGCAAGATTTTGGCGACGAATTTAGCGGAATGTCGCCAACTTGGTGGCATTTTTAAATGTTGCCAAATTAACAAAAATCTCGCCAAATGGATAAAAATGACGCTAAATCAATGAAAATGACGAGTAATCGAAGAAAACTAAATATCTTGGAAAGAATATAAGTATCTACTATAAAAATAACATTTTTTTAACTGTAAAAGTAGTACATTCATTGCATTATATAAGGAAAGTCGTGTGCTGCCCACATCATATTTTTTTTAGAAATACTTTCAAATTGTTCCAAAATATATTTGTTATTTATTGCTTATTTAAATGGCAATTTGTTAAAAGGACCGTAGCCAGGACAACTGATTTTCCATGAAGGAGCTGTGATTGGCAGAAAACTTGAATTCGAAAATTTTGTGAATAAATACTTTCTCTTAAAGAAAATAAACTTTTGAAAATAAACAATACTTTCTCTAAAGAATAGTATAAAAAAGAGCTAATTCTCCCGAAATGCATTAAAATGTTTGGAAAATCAAAGATCAAGTTAAAAACAATACGTGTTCCTGTATATTAAAATAATCTGACGAAGAAATAACTTATCGATAAAATGTCAAAGGACGATATGTTCCAACCGTAAAGATTTATTAACAGCCTTCTTCAGCTTTTCAAACTAGTTTTAATGAGTAATTACCGCAGTACAACTCCCTTCGCTATATGAAAATTAACACTCCAACAGAACTTTCGACATCAGCTTAGAATTTCAGAGAACTTGTTACTGAAATCCGCAAAATTATTAATAAAGTATGGTAGAAAAATGTGAAGTAAAGCGGCTGAGAGTAAGATTTGGTTCCCCGAAGCTGTAATTATTTTTAAAAGGTTGAAATTATCTTGACTTTATCCTCGAAGTGTGTAGATTCAAACTTTGTATTAACATCCGGGCATACCACGCCAGTTAGAAAAGAGTCCCTTCGGCTTGTCATATGGGACTGGTTGAATGATAAGGTTTTCAGAGAGTTTAATTTATAAATGACTATTATTAGAAAATATTTATGGAAGTTATGAATCTATATTTAAATTTCAAATTTATATGCATATTTTACACTGGTTTTAATTTCCCAATAATACATAATATGTAAAACGAGAATAATGTACCAGGGTCTAAATTTCTAGAGTTTTTCACATATTTTACATTCTGATATTTAGCATCCTAGAATACGAATTAACTGTCTCCAGCATAGCACCTGTAATATGTGTTCCTCTATGCTAGTGATTTCCAACCTATTACTTCCCTGCAACACATTGCAATGTATTGTATAGGGAAAGTATTGGAATCGTGTCGAAAATCGCAACTCCGGTTTTCGACGGATCTGCACGTTTTGAGACCTCTATAACACGAAAAAACTATTTTCGTCTTAAACGTCTGTGTGTCTGCCTGTGCAGATTTTGTATCCACTCAAACTGAAAAACTAATTGACCGAATTTCATACAATTTAGTAGGTGGTCCTCGTTCCCTTGTAGGTGGTCCTCGTTCTGATTAGAATTTAGTACTATTCGGGATAAAAAAAAAACCTGCGGATTTTTCTTTTCTTGCGAAATGATCCGGAAAAATCGTCAGTATCTACTCTAACTGAAAAACTAATTGACCAAAGTTCACAAAATTTGATAAGTAAGTCGCGTGTGGGTTACTTTTGGGCTGATTAGATTTTGGTACGATCCAGGAAAGGACAATCTGCTTTTCTTTTACAAAATGGCCGGTAAAAATTGCCAAAATCTATAATAAGAGACTACATATGCTCCCCTGTATCACTTAAATATTTGTTTTATACGTAATTTTTAAAAAAGAAAATGATAAACCAACTCCATTACGCTAGGACTAACCGTTCTCGATATATTTGAGATTTTCCACATTTTTGTTACGTCGTCTATGGAAAAATGTCCAATTACCAAATAAAAACAAAAATTGATTTAAAGGCGCAAATTTAGTGTTATTTGAAATAATTATGGGTTATTTTATGCAATTAAAAAGTTGTCATTATCCACTCAAACTCAAAAACTAATGGACCAAATTTCATAAAATTTTATAGGTAAGCCACTTATAGGTTAACCTGATGCTGATAAGATTTGGGTACGATTCGGAAAAAGAACCTGCCTTTTTTGCGAAATGACTGGCCAAACTCGTTAAATCTAAAAATAAAAGACTAAATATGCTCAAATGTATCCATTAAACGCTTATATTATACGTAATTGTTGATAACAAAAAGAATAAGATCAACCCCATTACTCTAAGACTAGCCGTTCTCGAGATATTTTAGTTTTTTCGCATTTTTGCTACGCCACCTTACCAAATGACATTACCAAATGAAAACGAAAATTGAATTAAAAGTTCAACTTTAGTGTTATTTGAAATAGTTATGGGTTATTTTATGCAATTAAACTCAATTTAATGAATTGTTAAAGAAATAAAGATAATGTAAATATGAGTCTGCAGAGAAGTCATGTGCTGCCCACATCAGATTTTTTTATTTGAAGGAAACCTTTTTTCGTAAAATCTCAGAAAACCCATGATTAGCACAATAGGATCGACATGGTAAATTACAAAATAGACGTGTAAAATAGCAGGGTAAATAAATAACCGATAGTTAACCGACCGCTAATTGTGAATAGCATATTACAATACTATTCATTGCCTATTTTTATTTACTAATCACTGCTAAAAAATGGCAAATATTTTCACTTGATATCTAGCTTACAAACAAACATTATGTATACGTTTTGTAATGATTTTGTATTAATACGTATAATAAATCACGTTAAAACCATAATATCTTTAATTTATTAGTTCAATTACAAAAAAAAATTTGATGTGGGCAGTACATTACTTTCCCTTCAGCCTTACTTATAACCACGTTCTCTTTATTTTAATCAAATTAAATTCACTTTTAATTCAATTTTCGTTCTCATTTGGTAACTGAACTTATTTTCAAAAGTGCCGTAGAGAAAATATGAAAAAACTTAAATATCTCGAGAACGGCTAGTCCTAGTGGAATGGGGTTGGTCTTATTATTTTCTTCGTTAAAAATTACGTATAAAACATGCATTTAATGGATATGTTTGGGCATACGTAGTTTTACTTTCCCTGCAATACATGGTAATGTATAGGGAAAGTATTGGAATCATGCCGATAATCGCAACTCGAGTTTTCGACGGGTCTACACGTTTCGAGACCTCTAGAATACGAAAACACTATTTTTAGCGTGATGTCTGTGTGAATGTCTGTGTGTCTGTCTGTGTGTCTGTGTGTGTGTCTGTCTATCTGTCTGTGCAGATTTTGTATCCACTCTAACTAAAAAACTAATGAACCAAATTTCATAAAATTTGGTAGGTAAGTCACTTGTGGACGAATCTAGTGCTGATTAGTTTTGGATACGATTTGGGATAAAATAACCCGCCTTTTTTTGCGAAATGTCCAGCAAGAGCTTGTATCCACTCCAGCTGAAAAACTGATGGACCAAATTTCACAAAATTCGGTTTATAAGTCACTTGTGGGACACCCTGGTGCTGATTAGATTTTGGTACGATTCGGAAAAAGATAACCTGCCTTTTTTTGCAAAATGGTCCTCAAAAATCGCCAAAATCTAAAATAAAATACTACGCATGCTCAAATATATCCATTAAATGCTTGTTTTATACGTAAATTTTAACAAAGGAAAGAATAAGACCAATCCCGGTACACCACGACTAGCCATTCTCGAGATATTTTAGTATTTTCATATTTTCTCTACGCCACCTTTGAAAATAAGTTACGCAATTATAAGTTAGCAAATGAGAACGAAAATTGAATTAAGAGTGAATTAAATTAAAATAAAGACAACGCAGGGAAAGTCTGCAGGGAAAGCCACGTGCTGCCCATATCAGATTTTCTTATTTTAGATTTTGAAAATTTTTGTTGGCCAATTTGCAAAAAAAAGGCAGGTTATTTTTTTCCGAATCGTATAAAAATCTAATCAGCACTAGGGTAACCAACAAGTGACTTATCTACCCACAAGCGACTTAATGGACCGAATTTTGTGAAATTCCGTCCATTCGTTTTTCAGCTAGAGTGGATACAGGCTTTTACGGATCATATCGCAAATAAAGGAGGGTTCTTTTATCCCAAATCGTACTCAACACTAATCAGCACCAGATTCGCCCACAAGTGACTTACCTACCAAATTTTAGGAAATTCGGTCAATTAGTTCTTTAGTTAGAGTGAATACAAAATCTTCACAGACAGACACACAGACATATACACAGACGTCACGCTAAAAATAGTTTTTTCGCATTCTAGAAGTCTCGAAACGCGAGATCCGTCGAAAACTCGAGTTGAGATTTTAGACATGATTCCTATACTTTCCCTATACATTACCATGCATTGCAGGGAAAGTAATATGGCAAATTGTGCTTGTTTTTACTCGCTTTTCCCGGGTATAGATTTATGGAACTCCTGTGTTCCGCAGAGCCCTAGTTTAAAATCACTTATCTATACAATGTGCATAGCCACTCTATCTTATTTTGTTGTGATCTGCTTTTCAATGTGCTCAGTTCTTCGAAATCAGATTTTTCATCTGCATAAAGACCTTTTTCCTCAGCTGTTACAAAACCACTTTGTCTCTTAGATGTTAGGATTTTACAAATGTTAAAAATATCTGTTATAAATAAAGAATACATTTTTTAGAATAAACTGGTTCATATAAATCAACTTTTACTGGTGTTTGAAAAATTCCCAAAACCTGTAAAAACAACAGGAAATAGAATATCAGTTAACTATTTCCTAATTAGCCAAGTTTCTTACAATGAAAGACATCGATTATTTTTGTCACATTCGGCATAAATATCACGTTAAGTATATAGACATTACACGACGAATTGGCTACTTACCAACTATGATAGCGAATGGTATTGATTCGCGATTTCGTATTCAACAACTGACATCCCATTTTCATAAATACGGGCAGCCGGTAATGGATTCACGAATATCACTATGGTAACACATTTTAGTATGAGGAACTTCAGCAGAGGACCAACTACACATTAATTTGTCACAATGTAACAAGCTGAAGCAGATAATTTTGCATTCTTACCATCATAGAGCATCAAGGAGCATCAAAAGTAAAATATGATTATTCACAAAAATGGATCCTGACTTTGTTTATGCCTTATTTCTTAGCACCTAAATTGAACAAATACTATTGGCATACATAACACCCTTGAGAACTTTCCCTCGAATTTCCCCTTTAATACGAGTGACTACTTCACTTTTCCATTCTCATTCATTTCTAAAAGATTCAAATGAAATTACGAAACATTTCAAAAGAAGAGGCATTTCACAGGAAGAGAGAATAAAAGATAATTCAAAATGACACGTGATTTACTGTTCATACTCTGCATTCGTGAATTAAAGATATGCGATTCTACCTTTGATAATAACAGTACTTTGTGTTTTCACAAAACAAGACTATTTTCAATGATCTAATATCTCAATTAAGCAGTTCAATGAATTTGCCTCATAAAACTTCACAAAAGCACCAAAAATCACTCTAACATTGAATACTTTCAGAAATATTCTTGGATTTAGAAATCGGAACAGAGAATTTTAAGTAAATATATTGAAAATGATATTTCGTTTACTGAACTTCGATATTTAAAAAATATTATTTAACTGTCAGAACTTGTGCCATAGCCTTGATCACTCATTCGGCAGTAGGTAGATCACGATCAAGGGTTTGATCGTTCGAATTTTTTTCTGTTAAATACTGTTAAATACATAACTCTGTGTTATATCATGAATAATACAATTATAAATTTGCAATGTCTACATATAATATGAACACTAGATCGAGGATACACCCACATCAAATCTCTACCTAAAACAGTTTATAAAAATCTGATGTGGGCAGTACATGACTTTCCCTGTAGACTGATACCCACGTTCTCTTTATCTTAATTAAATTTAATTCACTTTTAATTCAATTTTCGTTCTCATTTGGTAACTGGGCTTATTTTCAAAGTTGGCGTAGAGAAATTACCAAAAAAACTAAAATATCTCAAGAATGGCTAGTCCTAGTGTAATGGGGATGATCTTATTATTTTTTTCGTTAAAAATTATGTATAAAACAAGCATTTAGTGGATATATTTGAGCACACGTAGTTTTTTATTTTAGATTTTGACGATTTCTGACGGCCATTTTGCAAAACAAAGGCAGGTTATTTCTTTCCGAATCATACCAAAATGTAATCAACACCAGGGTCCACAAGCGACTTATCTGCAGAATTTTGTGAAATTCGATCCATTAGTTTTTCAGCGAGAGTGGATACAATTTTTGCAGGCCATTTCGCAAAAAAAGGCGGGTTCTTTTATTTCGAATCGTACACAAAACTAATCAGCACCAGATTCGCCCACAAGGGACTTGCCTACTAAATTTTATGAAATTTGTTCAATTAGTTTTTTAGTTAGAGTGAATACAAAATCTTCACAGACAGACACACAGACGTCACGCTAAAAATAGGTTTTTCGTATTCTAGAGGTCTCGAAACGTGTAGATCCGTCGAAAACTCCAGTTGTGATTTTCGGCATGATTCCAATACTTTCCCTATACATTACCATGCATTGCAGGGAAAGTAAAAATATAATAAACTTCCAATAGTGTATAAAATACATTCAGTAATAGAAAAAGTAAAATTCACTCTACTTCCAAAGCATAAAAATACACAGATGGATTATTCCGTATAAATTATTCGACTCCTACGCAAACAATGCAACGAAAACCAACATGTCATTACTTTTACACTTGTAAAACTATCTAGTAACTAACTTTATATAAAGAAGTCGAAGATACCTGTCTTTGTCCAAAAGACATGGATTTTAGGAAACTTAGATATAGCACATTTATAAGATACACGTTATGATTTCCTCACTCTAGAATCGTTAAATGAATATGACTTTTCATATATGCTGTAAAACTTAAATAGCTTTACCAGTTTCATAAGTTGCCACTTAATAGAATGTTGTTGTTCTTTTACTCCTAAATTCTAATCATTTACATATTTCCTCAAACGATACATACATGCCGGGTTTCTCTTCTCGAGCTGTATCTCTTATGTGTGTATATATATTTTTATTTTTTTATGGGTGAAATATATTTTTTGCAATTTCTTTTGGGTGCATATATATATTTTTGACTAATTTCTTATGAGTGTATTATATTTCTTGAAATATACCGAATTTTTAAGTGTGTGTGTGTATATATATATATATATATATATAACCATTAAAAACGAATCAGAAAGGGAGGGGGAAACCATATGAATTGCATATAAATGGCTGAGAGGGATAGCGACCTCTCATTCCCGTTTTAAGTACTTTTACGTCTAGACAACGCCCACGGATATCAATGCAATTCAATGATAGATCCCCGCAGCATGTGCAAAAATGAAGGCACCAAAGTGCAGACAGAAATGGAACGACGAAAACAATAAAACATTGTGCCAACCATACTACCGACTAAAACGGAACACCCGCAACGCCACTTAAAGTATGTGCCCATACGCATGCGTACATTGATAAGTCCAATATGATGTCATACATTCAAGTCATCACTGAATGAAAATCCTCTTCTTTAAAGAAAGATTTATAAATATCTTTAAGGAAATTCCTTGGGTAATGATTTTTAAGTGCTTCTTGTAAAATGTGTTTATTACTAGTAAGACAATCCTTTCTGAAAGTATTATTATTGCGATTTCTTCTAAGGTGTCCTGTTATGATGTTACGGAAAATATTCCTAGTTAAATTCGACCGCCATCCAATAATTTGGTTTATCTTCATATCATAATTATTACGTTTATTGTACATTACTGTATGAATTCCATTTTTATGCTTGTATCTTATGGTTATGTCAAGGAAATTTACTTCGTCTTTGACGCTATTAGGGTTCTTAACAAGTTCCAATTCCGGAGGATAAAAGTCAAATTCAAGTTCAGGTGTACTTGAGTAATGTCCTAAAATCACATCGTCCACATATCTGTAATATGGCATCTCGTATAATACCTGATTATTTCTTTCAAAGTATGTTAAATATATGTCAGCAAGGACTGAAGAACAGCCCCCGCCCATGGGAATTCCTTTAATTTGCTGATAAAATACTTCTCCGTTACATAGTATGTTTTCAAACAATACCAGCTGAATTAGATCCATATACCTACGCAAAGTGATCACTTTTTTAAGGTTGTATTCTGTATGCACCAGTAAAAGTATCGCATATGTAATTTATTAAGATCAATGTTGTTGAAAAGGTCACGGAAGTCATAGCTTGTAAACTGTATTTCTTTATTGCAATATTTCAATCGCTTTATGACTTCATAGCTGTTTTTTATGATTATTGGATTTTGTACCAATAAAGCCTTATATGCAGGTTGAAGAATTTTCATAAGTTTTTTGTTAGCTAACGTAATATATGTATTAGATCCAACAGTAACCGTACGGAATTTTACTGGTGTTTTATGCAACTTCGGAATGAGTACTAAATAAGGAAAGGATACATTTTTTAAAGTGATACCGATGTGCTCCTCATGTAATATCTTATATATAGGACAAACCAAGAATCCTTTGCATTTGCGTATTAATTTACATAGAAACCAAATAAAGCAGAGTATGACCTTGGATCGCCCATCTACGAACATCGAATTAAAGCATTACCATGTACATGAGTTTTCTAATTGTGAAATCACAATTTTGGATATTGTACCTCACCTACGGGAACGTCTGTGGTGGGAATACACGCACATTATGCAATACGGTTCTGCTTTCCCATTTGGCCTAAACACTGCAATTTTCAATGAAAATTATAATCTGCATCATTGTAAAAATGTAGAATCATTCCCGGTCTCTAGTTTATTAGGTTTGCAAAAAACCTCTAGATGGAAGCGTGGCAAGAATAATAGATATATTGACTATCAAGACACTCACGCAAAAATAAAACATCTAATGGACTCGTTTAGCAATAATACTCAAGTCAAAAATAATTGGATAAAAAATATTGTATTTGGAATCAGACGAAAATTCTTACGTAGAATATGAGAATACATCATTGTGGATCATCTGGCATCTATAGATCAAAAATACATACAAAATCAATATTTTGCCGTTTTACTTGATTTTATGAAGTTGAAGGCACAGAAATCTGATATCATTTTAAAGAGTCACCCCTATAAAGAAAACCATAATGAATATTTCGTTACCACTTTTAAAAATAAGACATTTGACAAAATACCATTCAAACTATTGTTTGATAAATTGAATGAGATGATTCCTATAGCTAACATCAAAGTTAAACTTACATACCGTTATGTACGTCCTAACGGACGAAGGTTATACAATTATAACCATTTACGTAAAATTATCTCTCTGATGAATAGTAAGGTATGTAATTGCCATCTTAGTAACTTACGAGATAAGCACCATAAACATATAATTACAGGTAATCTTCAAGTGATTGATGATTAGCCTTTAAGAAAACTTTTTAAAAAGGGTACGAAATTCCGCAGACAGGAATTTGACCACGTGAAAGAAAAGTTTAATCTAGATCTGGAAGCTTTCATATACAAATTAACTATCAAATATGGTTTACCCATCATAGCATTTGAAGAATGGAAATACAATCTCCTGAACAGTTTTGACAACCAATATCATAGCAAACTCAAAAATCAGCAAAAATCATTCATTCCCACTTCTATCAGGGAAATACAAGAACGTTTTGTGATCACATATACAAAGTGGTATCTAATTACGCATTTACCTGCAAACCTTTTTACATAGAAGTCTTACAGAAATCTTACATGGAATCCACTATGTACAAAGCTTTACCTTATAATTTAACTATTATGTCAAATAAGATCAGGGCTTTGTACAAGCGAATCGGTATCACTTTAAAAAATGTATCCTTTCCTTATTTAGTACTCATTCCGAAGTTGCATAAAACACCAGTAAAATTCCGTACGGTTACTGTTGGATCTAATACATATATTACGTTAGCTAACAAAAAACTAATGAAAATTCTTCAACCTGCATATAAGGCTTTATTGGTACAAAATCCAATAATCATAAAAAACAGCTATGAAGTCATAAAGCGATTGAAATATTGCAATAAAGAAATACAGTTTACAAGCTATGACTTCCGTGACCTTTTCAACAACATTGATCTTAATAAATTGCATGCGATACTTTTACTGGTGCATACAGAATACAACCTTAAAAAAGTGATCACTTTGCGTAGGTATATGGATCTAATTCCGCTGGTATTGTTTGAAAACATACTATGTAACGGAGAAGTATTTTATCAGCAAATTAAAGGAATTCCCATGGGCGGGGGCTGTTCTTCAGTCCTTGCTGACATATATTTAACATACTTTGAACGAAATAATCAGGTATTATACGAAATGCCATATTACAGATATGTGGACGATGTGATTTTAGGACATTACTCAAGTACACCTGAACTTGAATTTGACTTTTATCCTCCGGAATTGGAACTTGTTAAGAACCCTAATAGCGTCAAAGACGAAGTAAATTTCCTTGACATAACCATAAGATACAAGCATAAAAATGGAATTCATACAGTAATGTACAATAAACGTAATAATTATGATATGAAGATAAACCAAATTATTGGATGGAGGTCGAATTTAACTACGAATATTTTCCGTAACATCATAACAGGACACCTTAGAAGAAATCGCAATAATAATACTTTCAGAAAGGATTGTCTTACTAGTAATAAACACATTTTACAAGAAGCACTTAAAAATCATTACCCAAGGAATTTCCTTAAAGATATTTATAATTCTTTCTTTAAAGAAGAGGATTTTCATTCAGTGATGACTTGAATGTATGACATCATATTGGACTTATCAATGTACGCATGCGTATGGGCACATACTTTAAGTGGCGTTGCGGGTGTTCCGTTTTAGTCGGTAGTATGGTTGGCACAATGTTTTATTGTTTTCGTCGTTCCATTTCTGTCTGCACTTTGGTGCCTTCATTTTTGCACATGCTGCGGGGATCTATCATTGAATTGCATTGGTATCCGTGGGCGTTGTCTAGACGTAAAAGTACTTAAAACGGGAATGAGAGGTCGCTATCCCTCTCAGCCATTTATATGCAATTCATATGGTTTCCCCCTCCCTTTCTGATTCGTTTTTAATGGTTATATGCTGCATCAGTATATAGAGCTGCATTGCGCCCTTTGCTGAGTGGTATTTGGTATTATAATAGTATCCCTTTTTGTTGTATATTTCTATATATATATATATATATATATATATATGTGTGTACATATATATATATATATATATATATATATATATATATATGCAGGTTTTTTTAAGTTGTTCCTGTACTGAGGATAACTTAAAAACTCGGTATTTGCAACTGGAACGCAATCCAAACTTAATTTTGGAATGCGCTCTTTAGGCAGATTCTGTGAGTATCAGCAAATCCAAGCTCAATTCGAGTGTTTGGATGATTGAGCTTTTTTCCCTAAAATGTGTATGCTTTTATTGTTTCACAGAATAAGACACACAAACACACAGACGTTCGAAAAACTGTTGATTCTTCTTAAAGGACTCTCGAAATGTAAAAACTCCAAATTCCTACTCAGGTTTCGACCCCTTTACATATACCATATAATGTATGGAAAGTCAAATAAGAAAAAAAAATGTTAATAAGAGATAAATAAAACAGGTGACTGAACTTGAGTCCTTTGACATATTTTTCCCTATTCCTCTAATCAGAATGAGTATTGCTCTCAGGTTTATGTGAAAAATTATTACAGTAGATTAAATTTCAGAACTTTAATAAAAGACACTTTCAAAACGGCAAAAGGATGAAAAGAATACAAAATGCCGCGTGGTCTTATAAAACCCTCATGTTGTCCGCTGAAAACTAAAAATCTGATGTGGGCAGCACATGACTTTCCCTGCAGACTTATATTCAGGTTATCTTTATTTTAATTAAATTTAATTCACTTTTAATTCAATTTTCGTTTTCATTTGATAACTGGACTTATTTTCAAAGGTGGCTTAGAGAAAATACGAAAGAACTAAAATATCTCGGGAACGGCTAGTCCTAGTGTAATGATGTTGGTCTTATTCCTTTCTTCGTAAAAATTACGTATTAAACAAGCATTTAATGGATGTATTTGAGCATATATAGGTTTTATTTTAGATTTTGGCGATTTTTGCGGGCTATTCTGCCAAAAAAAGCAGGTTATTTTTTTTCTGAATCATACCAAAATCTAATCAGCACTAGGGTGACCCAGAAGTGACTTATCTTCCGAATTTTGTAAAATTCCGTCTATTAGTTTTTCAGCTAGAGTGGATACAAGCTTTTGCGGGCCATTTCGCAAAGAATGGCGGGTTCTTTTACCCCGAATTGTACCCAAAACTAATCAACACCAGATTCGCCTACAAGTGACTTACCTACCAAATTTTATGAAATTCGGTCCATTAGTTTTTTAGTTAGAGTGGATACAAAATCTGCACAGACAGATAGACACACAGACACACATTCAAACATCACGCCAAAAATGCTTTTTTCGTATTCTAGAGGTCGTAACTAGTTCGTTCTAGAGGTCGTAACTTTTCGTATTCTAGAAACGTGTAGATCCGTCGAAAACTCGAGTTGCGATTTTCTGCATGATTCCAATACTTTCTCTATACATTACCATGTATTGCAGGGAAAGCAAAAAAATGCTGCTTTTGATAACAAATATACAAGTCCTTCCCCGGAGAAATCAAATCACCTTCAGAAATCAAATTTCTCAATTAAATTGTCAAAGAAATTACCTGTTTTCCTTTAGGAGCTGCGTGTTTATTTGAATACGACATCAAGAATCACTCTAACGGCAATTGACTTTAGAAAAGTACTTCAATTTGGAATTCGTAACTTCAATTTTTAATTAACTGAAGCTCAGAATATATGTCACATTACATTTACCGAAATTCAGGAATAAACGGATGTTTAATATAATTGATTATAGTCTCAGAACCTGTCGATACGTCACGTTAAAGAGTTTGTATTCACGCATCCAGTAGACTGAAAAGCATAGACTGACCTGTTTCGTGCTTTTCAGTTTCAGCACCAAAGAGCCGATAATTGCACTGACAGCAATAAAACTTGGTATATACCGTAAATGTTCTTATATCTGTGGTTAATGAAAAAAAGCAATAAAACCAAACGGTCTGCTTCAATTATTAAATTTGAATAAATGTACTTATTAAATTTTATGCCATTTAAGTGGCTGACTTACTCTCTCACTACGAATTTTACAAAATTACGAAGCCAATCTAGTTTTCATGCTGCCAGAGCAGTTATCGCTTATTATTGAAAAACGCTTAAAAACGCGAAATCAGTCTACTGACATTGATTACTTAATTTGAACATGATTTCATAACTATTGAAGTTAGCATTTAAATCATGTTATTTTAGTTTCATACGGGCTACATGAAGATTATTTAAACTATGAGAATCAGAAAAATTCCAAGTCCATGAATAACAATTATATTCTAACTGAAAAATAGTTGGTTTGACTCTGAGGTTTTAGTGAATTTACACTCTTGTGGCATCCCTGACTACGAATCAACCGTTTTAGCAATATCTGCATGCGTTTAAATATCCGGTCAAGCAAATTGGGCTACTAAAATGAAATTTTGTAGAATTATTTTAATCTATAAACGTAAAAGTCCTATAGATTTTTTAAGAGGATCAAATCACGGAAAAATTTTCAATTTTTCGAATATTTTGGGGGGGATGAAAAAAGTAACGAAAGATCGTTTTAATAATATTAAAAACTAACGATTTTGTATGTAATGCCTATTCAAAAGCGAATGACATTATATACAGCATTCTAGCAAATGCCATTCTCGTTATATTAAACGTTTCTAATCTAACATAAGAAGAAAACATTAAATATTAAATTTGCTCATTTTTACCAAATTGAATGTCAAAAAGACAAAATGGACCAAGAACCGATTCCTCTCTTTGACTCAGGGTTTGTAAGTCTTTTAAGCACTGATGAAAGGGATTCTGTGTGTCTTCGAAACAGCTCTATGGTGCATTTATTTTATGGTGCATTTATTTTATGGTGCATTTATTTATTGCTTAATTACGTTGCATATTTTCCCACACAGTGTTTGTTTTTTCGTACAGAAGAATGCAATTAAAATATAAAATCTTAAATAACTTTTGCCTTATCATGCGATTTTTTAGAAATTTAAACCTTTTGTCAAAACCACTCCTTTATCTCAGAAACTAAAAAAAGTAGAACTTTGATTTTTTAATTTTCTGAAGGGTAGCAGTAATGAGTCAAGATGGTATTAACTTGGTTCATCCCAGCCAATGTTTTGCATAAATGCAACGGTGATGAGTCAAGATGATATTAATTTGGTTTATCCCAGCCAATCCTGTGTATAAATGCCTCAAAGTTAGTACATTTTGTTATTCTATGAAATTTCTGCTTTTGCACCTACACTCTACAACCAACTAACACAGCAGTTTTATATTCGTCATGTCGAATATTTCAATGATACTCTTAAGGAGACAGGCTGAAAATTCTCACATATCATATTTTAAATAATCGTAATGAATATTCGAAATCTCTCAAATATCGTATTTATCAATGTTTACAGTTTTCTTTTCAAATAAGATGACTTAAACCAAAATTCTACAGATAATCTGTTTAAAATACACTACAGATAATCTGTTGAAATTCAGTATGTAGAATGTCTCAAAGTAATCTATAAAGAAAAATGTAATAAATTCGAATGTTTTAAATTTTAAGGAACCTTAATGACTATTCAAAAGCTTCCAAATGTCATATTTAAAATCTACAAAAGAACTGATATCCGATAAAAAGCAAAAAAACAATAAACCCAAGTTCTTCAGCTTTAAAAAAAGTATCAGTCATAAAAATGATTGAGATGAAGAACTATTTGCAAGTTTATCAAACTTTATTGGTCAAAAGTATAGAAACGAAAATTTATTGGATGTATTTCGTAATAAACCTGGCAAATTTATCTCTTTGATCCAAAGCAGTTTTCTTGCTGCAATGAACTTAAATAAATTGAAAGGAGTTGATGTGATAAAACCTTAACTGCGTATACATTGCATATCTATATATCGTTAGTAGCTCAATTTGCCAAGTTTATTACAAAATACATCCAATGCATTTTTCTCTCTATACTTTTCACTTATGAAGTTTAATGAACTTGGCAATAGTTCTTCATCTCAATTATTTTTATGGCTGACACTTTCTATAGAGCTGAATAACTTGGCTTTTTTTTTAAACTCTTGTTTTTTATCGGATATGTTATAGCATTAAAATATAAAATTATAAGGCTATTAAAATAGATGTCTGTCGTAATGCCACAAGCTTCTAACAATTTTTATAATAAATGTCTAACGCGTTTGTATCTTTTCCGACTCTTCAGAAGACGCCCTATGACCTAGAAGACTGAATCTTTGCACACTTATAGTATCTACTCCAGGACAGAATCTAACTTGGCCATATTTTCGTTGGGGTGGAGGGGTGAAAAATATTTCCAGACGTTTCCAAAAACCCCTATGGCGGAGAAAGCTGAAACTTTACAAACTTATAGGATCGACCACATAACAGAAACGAGTATAGTTAATTTTCGATAAAGACAACTAACAATTTTCGGCTCTATCCGCCATACATTATAAAATAAAATAAAACTTATTTATAAAGCCGCGATTTACTTGTGAAATAAATAACCAAATTCTTCAGCTCTGCAAAATGTATCACTCATAAAAGTGATTCAGAGGAAGAACTATTGACAAGTTTAACAAACTGCATGAATCAAAAATATAGAAAGAAAATATGATGTGGGCAGTACATAACTTTCCCTGCAGACTTATATCCACATTCTCTTTATTTTAATTAAATTTATTTCACTTTTAATTCAATTTTCTTTCTCATTCGGTAACCGGACTTATTTTCAAAGGTGGCGTAGAGAAAACAAGAAAAACTAAAATATCTCGAGAACGGCTAGTCCTAGTGTAATGGGGTTGGTCTTATTCTTTTCTTCGTTATAAATTACGTATTAAACAAGCATTTAATGGATATATTTGAGCATACGTAGTTCTTTAGTTTAGATTTTGACGATTTTTGCGGGCCATTTTGCAATAAAAGGCAGGTTATTTTTTTCCGAATCGTACCAAAATCTAATCAGCACCAGGGTAAACCACAAGTGACTCATCTACTGAATTTTGTAAAATTCGGTCCATTAGTTTTTCAGTTAGAGTGGATACAAACTTTTGCGGGCCATTTCGCAAAAAAGGCATGTTCTTTTATCCCGAATCACACCCAAAACTGATCAGCACCAGACTCGTCCACAAGTGACTTACCTGCCAAATATTGTGAAATTCGGTCCATTAGTTTTTTAATTAGAGTGGATACAAAATCTGCACAGACAGACAGACAGGCAGACAGACAGACAGACACACAAACAGACACACAGACGGACAAACGGACAGACACACAGACACACACACAGACGTCACGCTAAAAATGGTTTTTTCGTATTCTAGAGGTCTCAAAACGTGTAGATCCGTCGAAAACTCGAGTTGCGATTTTCGCCATGATTCCAATACTTTCCCTATACATTACCATGTATTGCAGAGAAAGTAAAAAATCTGATGTGGGCAGCACATGACTTTTCCTGCAGACTTATATTCACGTTCTATTTATTTAAATTAAATTTAATGCATTTTACTTTCCCTGTAATACATGGTAATGTATAGGGAAAGTATTGGAATCATACCGAAAATCACAACTCGAGTTTTCGGCGGATCTACACGTTTCGAGACCTCTAGAATACGAAAAAACCATTTTTAGCGTGACGTCTGTGTGTGTGTCTGTGTGTCTGTCTGTCTGTGTGTCTGTCTGTCTGTGTGTCTGTCTGTCTGTCTGTCTGTGCAGATTTTGTATCCACTGTAACTAAAAAACTAATAGACCGAATTTCACAAAATTTGGTAGGTAAGTCACTTGTAGGTGAGTCTGGTGCTGATTAGTTTTGAGTAGGATTCGGGATAAAAGAACCCACCTATTTTTGCGAAATGGCCCGCAAAAGCTTGTATCCACTCTAACTGAAAAACTAATGGACCGAATTTCACAAAATTCGGTAGATGAGTCATTTCTGCGTTACTCTGGTGCTGATTAGATTTTGTTACGATTCGGAAAAAAATAACCTGCCTTTTTTTGCAGAATGGCCCTCAAAAATCGTCAAAATCTAAATTAAAGAGCTAGGTATACTCAAATATATCCAATGAATGCTCGTTTAATACGTATTTTTTAACGACGAAAAGAATAAGACCAACCCCATTACACAAGGACTAGCCGTTCTTGAGATATTTTAGTTTTTCGTATTTTTTCTACGCTACCTTTGAAAATAAGTCCGGTTACCGAATGAGAACGAAAATTGAATTAAAAGTGAAATAAATTTAATTAAAATAAAGAGAACGTGAATATAAGTCTGCAGGGAAAGTCATGTGCTGTCCACATCAGATTTTTTAATTCAATTTTCGTTCTCATTTGAAAACTGGACTTATTTTAAAAAATGGTGTAGGGAAAATACGAAAAACTAAAATATCTCGAGAACGGCTAGTCCTAGTGTAATGGGGTTGATCTTATTCTTTTCTTCGCTAAAAATTACGTATTAAACAAGCATTTAATGGCTATATTTGAGCATACGTAGTTCTTAAGTTTAAATTTTGATGATTTTTGCGGGCCATTTTGCAACAAAAGGCAGGTTATTTTTTTTCGAATTATACCAAAATCTAATCAGCACCAGGGTGGCCTACAAGCGACTTATCTACCAAATTTTGTGAAATTCGGTCCATTAGTTTTTCAGTTAGAGTGGATACAAGCTTTTGCGGGCTATTTCGCAAAAAAGGCGGATTCTTTTAACCCGAGTCATACCCAAAACTAATCAGCACCAGATTCGTGCACAAGTGACTTACCTGCCAAATTTTATGAAATTCGGTCAATCAGTTTTTTAGTTAGAGTGGATACAAAATCTGCACAGACAGACAGACAGACACACAGACAGACACATAGACACACAGACACACAGACACACAGACACACAGACGTCACTCTAAAAATTTTTTTTCCGTATTCTAGAAGTCTCGAAACGTGTAGATCCGTCGAAAATTCGAGTTGCGATTTTCGACATGATTCCAATACTTTCCCTATACATTACCATGTATTGCAGGGAAAGTAAATATTTATTGGATGTATTTTATAATAAACTTGGCAAATTTACCTCTTTGATCCAAAGCGACTTTTTTGATGAAATGAACTCAGATAAATTTAAAGAATGTGGGGTGGATAAAACTTAAACTGCGTATATATTGTATATTTATATGTCGTATTAGTTTATTAGACAAGCGTTAACGGCCTTGTCTTTAATAGGCCTAAATACTATTAATTCATAATAAATACAAAGAAATACATCATAAACTAATACTATAATATTTCACTGAAAAAGGCGAATCCCATAGTTTCATCGGTTAAACTTTAAGCTTTTTATTCCATATTTTAAGCTTTTATTCCATATACATTTATTATTCCTATTCAGAAACATAAGTATTTGCTTAAAATAAACCATATTTTCAAGAAACTACACGTTCAGCTTTACAAAATGTCCATCCAACACTTACTGCGTTGTCTTTAGAAGATAGAACGTGGCTGAAATGCTTTACAAGCTAATCCCTTTATTTACATCACGAGCATCTATCTCAATGAAAGGCAAGACCCTTGAATTCTTACTTCAAAACTATTTCTACATCAATGAAGTGCAGACTCAAATAATGCATCAAATCGCATTTATCTTCTGTTATTATTACAAAGAAAAATATCAAAATGAGTACAATACGGGATTCAGGGAAATGATTGTCTCATCTTTTAATTTTAACGCGATGTTAATTTGAGTCAAGATGTCAATTATATTCTTGAAACTATTTAATAATTGTCAAACGCAAAGGTTCCTGCTATTAGAGTGTGGTGAATGCAGAGCCACTTCAACGATAAGGGCTTCCAATTCGTCCCAGAAGCTCAACGGTAGAACGTCGGCTGGCCAGTTCGAAGATCCAGATTCAACTCCTGGTTGAAGCAGGACGATTCTTTACAAAAGATATATCAAAATATTGTAATTAGAATGTGTTTTATGATAAAATTGGTGAAACAAAACATGAACAAGACGAGCAAGCCTCCCTGACTTTGAGATCGTTTTTCTTAAAGCTAATATTTTCAACCTTGCGAGCATTGTAGGGTCAAAACCTCAAGACAAATTAACCCATGAGCATATATACATATTCCACATAAATTTAATAATTATTATTAAATAAACTTTTATTTAATAAAATTTCTGGTACTTAATCAAAAACTACCTTAAAATTTCACTTTTTTCTTCTACAAACTTCAATATTATTTTAGGTGGAGGTTAAGCGTAATCTCTTAAAATATTATATTTAAATTGGATTATAATAATATATAAATTAGTACATAAATTTGTTATATTGGGAATAAAATATATCTAGAAGTATAAGTATCTAGAAATATCTAGAATCCTACGACAAAAGCACGTAAACAGTATAGCAACAAAGCACATTTTCAAAAAGTATCAATCAATTTATTATAAAAACAATTTTTTTAACCAAAATGCTTTTAAATAGTTACTGTAGTAATTGATAAAGAATGGAACTATACACCCTAAAATTCGGTTTTAATAAAAGAAATAATGCCAGCCAGCACCATGAAATTTTGATTATTCTACTATAAACAACAATTTTACTACCATAATTTTATTAAATAGTTTCTGTAGTAATTGATAACGAATAGAACGATGCACCCTATAAAATTCGATTTTATTCGGAGAAATAATGCCAGCACCATAAAATTTTGAATATTCTATTTTAACAACGATTTTACTACCAAATTTCTATTTTATTTTTAAACAGTCTCTGTAGTAACTGAAAAAGAATGGAGCGATGCACCCTAAAAATTCGGTTTTTATTTAAAGAAATAATGCCAACATCATAAAAATTTCAATAATCTACTATAAACGACGGTTTTACTGCCATAATTATATTAAATAGTTTCTGTAGCAATTGATAAAGAATGGGACAATACACCCTAAAAATTCGGTTTTATTTGAAGAAATAATGCAAATATACCATAAAATTTTGAATATTCCACTTTGAATATTCCATCACAAATTTTGAATACATAAAATTTTGAATATTCCACTATAAACAACGGTTTTTAGGTCATCTCTCCATTTAACTCAATATTGAAATTTAACTTCTTATAAAGTCTTGTTTTCTTTTGAATCGTCTAATTTCGGCTTGCATTAGCTGTCTTTATTAAAATATTTACTATTAAGCACTACTTCAAATGAACTGTTTCCCCCAAAGCCCTAATTTTAATCTAGCACAACAAGGCATTCTAAATTCACCCTTACCGTCATAAAACACAAAGTCTTGTAACCATCGATAAGTATACACATAACACTAAACTTTGAAGTCTTCTGCTTTTATGGTCGATAAGGGTTGTAAAGGAGAAAACATCAATTTTTTCAAGCAGAAACTATAGGGTTAAGTAAAATAATATTGAAACTGAATAAAAAGTTGTAAGCAACTAACAAAAATATGGAAATAAATCAATACGTAAAATAGCAAAAGGGATCTGTATGTGGATAATCACATGTCTGTTTTGTATGTGGGTAATCACATATTTCTTTAAAAAAAACTGCCATTGAGGGTATTTCCTTAACCAAGATCTCAGAAAATATGACATCGAGTATAATATATCTACAATTGAATGTTTAATGGAAAAAGTCTCAGAATATAACTACCAAAATTCATTTACCGTTCTTGTTTCAAAAATGAAGTTATGATGGCAAGACTAGGTTTCATTAAATTTTCGAGTAGATTTAATCAAATGGATTTTATCTAGTGTTGTAGATTTAATTAAATTCAAAGCTCACACGATCGAGAATCCCGTTTGAAATATCGAAAATCACATTTTACATTTTATACTTTCCCTGCATACATTATATAATGTATAGGAATAATATTGTGACAAGATCAAAAATTCAATTTTCGACGGAAGAGCAAGATCAAAGCATCTCTAAACTCGAATCGAACGTTTTTGAAGTAATTTCTATATGGGTGTGTGTTGTATGTGCATTCATGAGTCTGTGGATGTGATATCTCACAAACAAAAAAAAAACGTTTCAAAAATAATTTTACACTATTATCATAATAAGTGAATACTGAAATCTTGTTGATTTTAAAACGCAGTTGAATATTCGAAAAACCTCCCCTCTCCACAATTTTTAAAAGAATCTTTGAAACAATTATTAAAAAGACGGATCCTTCACTAATGATAAATAAACAATCATTTAAGACCTAATTTTTTATTAGGACAAGCATGATATAAACTTTAGAACTCTAGCATGACCCATTCCCTAAATATTGCATGATTTACGAATGTATTTTTGTAAAAAAACATTGAGAAATCAAGACCTTCAATACTGTTAAACAAATAATTGTTTCATGCGTAATTTTTCATTTAAAAATAAATGACATAAATTTCAGAACGTTAATACGAACCGTTCTCGAGATATTAGATTTAATATTGAGTTGATATCGAGTTAGTTGAGTTTTATAAATAACTTTATAAAAGAGTTACATAAATTTAAAAAGTTTTCAGTATTATCTAATATGTTCACTTTACATATGCAGCATTTTACAACAAATCTGTGAACATCATTCTCATAGATCTAGTTTGTTCTATTCACGTAAAAAGATGAATTTTGTAATAGATTTATATTTTGACGCCGAATAATTCGCTATTAATCATTTATTTTATAGGATACTAAATTTACAGGATATTAAATCATTTTGATTAGAATAACGCACATGAGTATGAATAAGCCATTTTGTTGGAACTAATAAGTTAGGTGCCAAATGTCAATTCATCTGATGTTGAATCAATGCCAAAATCATTGTTCTGTGGATATTGAACAATGTACATAACTTCGCTGTGAAAGAAGTCACTGCATTATGTAGGAAAAATCCTGTGCTGTCCACATCAGAATTTTATTTTTCTTTCCTTCATAATTTAACCCATGAAATGTTCCGTAACAAAACTGAAAAGAAACAAATTTTCCATTTATTTTCCAATTATTCCACGAGTTTTATGCGTTCCTAAAAATTAATTGTTTTTCATGGTGTGAAGATGAGTTTTAAATAATGGAGTGTTTTCACAAGTATGGCATCGATTACTAGTTTTGTTACAAGCAACTTACTCGACGGTTTTCCTGCATTATCTGAAAACGAAGAAACAGCAAAAATAAGAGACACTCTTAATTAACGGTAAGATACTCATTTTCTGATAAGTTTTCATTAACTTTTAATTATATGAGAGGTGTTTGTGGTTAGGTTCCTTCCGTTATAAGAAACTTACTCGCCAGTTTTACCTGCATCATCTGAAAACGAAGAAAGGGCAAAAATAAGAGACACTCTTAATTAACGGTAAGATACTCATTTTCTGATAAGTTTTCATTAACTTTTAATTATACGAGAGGTGTTTGTGGTTAGGTTCCTTCCGTTATAAGAAACTTACTCGCCAGTTTTACCTGCATCATCTGAAAACGAAGAAAGAGCAAAAATAAGAGACACTCTTAATTAACGGTAAGATACTCATTTTCTGATAAGTTTTCATTAACTTTTAATTATATGAGAGGTATTTGTGGTTAGGTTCCTTCCGTTATAAGAAACTTATTCGCCAGTTTTACCTGCATCATCTGAAAACGAAGAAAGGGCAAAAATAAGAGACACTCTTAATTAACGGTAAGATACTCATTTTCTGATAAGTTTTCATTAACTTTTAATTATATGAGAGGTGTTTGTAGTTAGGTTCCTTCCGTTATAAGAAACTCACTCGCCAGTTTTACCTGCATCATCTGAAAACGAAGAAAGGGCAAAAATTAGAGACACGACACTCTTAAATAACGGTAAGATATACTCAAATTTCGATAAAAAAATTTCATTATTTTTAATTATTTGAAAAATGTTTTGATTAAGTTCTTTGCGTTATAAGAAACTCACTCGCCGGTTTTCCTGCATTATCTGAAAACCGAAGAAGCAACAAGAATAAGAGACCTTACACTTTTGATTAGCGGTAAGATACTCATATTCTGGTAACAAGTTTTCAGTAATTCTTAATTATTTGAAAAGTATTTTGATTAGGTGTTTTCCTATCTACAGCAATTTAAAAAGGTATTTACTAATGTGAGATATGTTCACTTTTCATATGTAAAATTATGCGATAAATTGTTCATCATCATTCTGGTGGATCTAGTTCGTTCCATTCACGAGAGAAGATACTTTGTTGTTGTTGAGACCCAGACCGTCTGACCTACCGGAAAGTTGTAAGGTAACGATTTGAACGGCCGGAAAGAGCCACCCAATTTAGACCGGAACCAAGTAGGGGAGACATCAACAGGGATCGTACCATCCATTCTCTACCACCAACCTCTCGGAAGGACTTACGGACCTACATGTTTAACGTGATCGTACTCCTCGTGAACATGACGGCAGTTTTCGCAGCGGAGCGAATCGATCCCGGGTCTACGGAGTGCAATTCCCGCATGCTAATCACTGGGCTACAGCGCCCTAGAAGATACTTTGTGTAAGTCTTTTGCATTTTGATAGCTGGAAATTCGCCAACAGACATTTATATATATATATATATCATAGTAAACATATAAAATTGAAATTAATTCCACAGATATCTAATTTTTCTCCAGAAGTTGGTACAAAGCAGCACACTCTCCTACTCTCCTAAAGTAACATACAAGATTCATATGACAAAAAGGGGGAAATGACCAAATGCAAGGCATAAAATGGTAGAGGGGAATGGAGACCCCTCTTTCCCGTTTAAAAGACTGCTTTTATGCCGGGGCAACACTCACGGTACCAATGCCATGCAGTAGCCATACTTCCGTAAATGTGTCAAGTCAAAGACATTCGAAAAAGTGCAAAGTAAACAAATAGGAATCAACCAGGATCGCAAGGGAAAGAAAAAGAATGGAAATGCAGCAAATGCCCCTGTCGGTTAAGACAGAGCGCATTATATGTAAAAGTAGAAGCATGAGTACTTCGTTTTTTTCACTTTCATCGTTCTATACCTCTGCCATATCCTTTAAGTAAGCATTTTCTCCCTTTTTTGTATTAAATAGGGAATTATAATAACATGTCAGGAAGCCAATTGGATAATTCCGTTTTATTGCCTAATTCATAATATTCCTATTATGCATGATGCAATCAGATTTGAAAGTATTAATACGTTGACTTCTTTTGAGGTGACCAGTGACGACATTTCTGAAAATGTTTTTGGTCAAATTGGACCTCCAATCAATATTGTGATTGATTTTCATATTGAAATTGTTTCTCTTGTCATATAAGACGGTATATGTACCATATATACTGTCATGTTTTATTGTGATATCTAGAAAATCAACACTATCTTCCTCCTTACTTATATTCTCAAACAATTCCAGGTCTTTTGGATAAAAAGTAAAATCAAATTGGGGTGTATTCTTATATTGTCCAATAAAGACATCGTCAACATAAGGAAAATATGGCATTTCATGTAATATATGAGTGCCATTTTCAAATTTACACAAGTATAGATCGGCGAGCAAGGATGAACATCCCCCTCCCATGGGAATACCCTTAACCTGTTGAAAATAGTTGGTGCCATCAAATAAGATGTTTTCAAACAACACAATGCGAATCAAGTCCTTGTATTTTCTGAATGTAATATGCTCTTTTAAGTCATATATTTCATGTAGTTCCTTCAAAATTTCATATAGGTTTTCCAGATTGATGTTGTTGAATAAATTACGGAAATCGTAACTTTTGAAACGTATATTCTTGTTATAAAATTGAAGTCGGTTGATGACACATCGTAACTATTATTTATCATTACTGTTCCTTGTTTCTTGAGTATAATCATAACATTTTTAAGCACAGTTAAAAGTTTTTCATTTGTAATTGTTAAATAGGATCCACATCCCACTATCACTGGCCGGAACTTGACTGGATTTTTATGAAGTTTTGGTATGAGTACCAGATATGGAAAGTTAACTGCTTTAAGTTTGATACCAATGCTTTTATACAGAGCTTTAATTTTTTTTACCAAACAATTTCCATTTTGTTGTAAAGGGGAGTACATTTGTTTGTCAAGATAACTATTTTTTAAAGTATCAGCGTAGTATTTTCTGCATGTGAAAGCGTAATTTGATACTACTTTATCAGTATAAGTTATAACATATTTATCTTCATATTTATTGACTGTATTTTGAAGAGAAGGATAATACGTTTTTTTACACAATATTTTGTAGTAGAGATTGAACATTTTGGTAAGGTTGTATTGCCAGTCTTTGAAAGCTTGTATTGGCATGCTGTATTTTACAGCGAGTTTATATGTAAATTTCTTCAAATCTTGTTCAAAATCTTTTTTAATATTTGTGAAATCTTGTATTCGAAATTTCGTACCAAGTTGAACCATAGATTTTAACTTGTGATTATCCAATAGATCCAGGTTTCCAGTGATAATGTGTCCATGATGGGTATCTATATAAGGGCTGTTTTGACAATTACACACTTCACTTTGATATACATTGATGTCTTTACTTATGCGATTATAATTAAATATTTTTCTACCATTGGTTTGCACAAATTTATAAATCAGTTTTACTTCGATGTTAGGTATTGGTAAGAGATGTGCCAAGTTTTTTTATATATGTCTTGATTGGTAATCCATCATAATTTTTATTTTTGTAGGTTGTAACAAAAGGCTCTGCTGTAGTAGTTTTCTTCTGGGTAGAGGATTTCAATACTATGTTTAATGTACTGGCTTTTAGTTTAAGTAAATCCATCATTATAGCGTATTTTGTACATGCATTTTTATTATTATTAACAATTACTTGTTCTTCGAGTTGATACACTTTCAAATAACACCAGATGCGTTGAATATAACTTTCTGACAAGTTGGGTACTACATCGACGATTGTAACTATTATTTGTGAAAAATTATGGTTTCCATAATGACGGAGTTCTAAATTGGTGATAGTTGCATCAGTGAGAAGAGATTTTCCAATTTGACTGCAATGTAAGTTTATTCGCAAATGTAAACGATTTTTGATTTGGCCGATATATTTGGCTTGGCATGTTTGGCAAGTAATACAGTAGATGACATTATAGGTTTTGCAGAATGTACCGTAACTGGGATCTTGAGTAGATATTTGGAGAGGGGTCTGCCACTGGGCAGAGTTTACATCGATGGGATTGGCATTTTTTAAACTTGAAATCACGTATTCTATTAAAATAATGACGATGTGAATATTTAAAAAAGGGCGATCCATTTAGATTAAGAATCGAGTCGGTAGAACAATGAGAAACATTACAAACGCTATTTATATTTGTCACAGAATTGGTAATAGCATGTTGCACAGGCTTGAAATATTTCTTTATGTTAGGCATCATATACAAAGCATGAGGGTAACTGGTTATCGATAATACTACTACCCTGTATTGTTGTATTACCGGGCATATATTTTATAACAGTATAATTGTCAGTCGCTAAATAATATAGTTGTATTCATTCATAAAGTATCATTTCAACAGTTTATATCTCTTATTGAGGAGTAAATGTAAAACGTGATTGTTTTTCACTAGATCCACTATCTTGCTCATTAAAGCTGTGAAGAAATTATTAAACATACATTAAACGCTATATCTTCATAAAGCATATTAGAATGGCCTGGATGTGCGAATGCATGACTCAGTGACTTTTAAAACATTTTTAACTTTTTATGGATTTTATATAAATATCATTTCATTGAAATACCTTATTTGTAAAATGGACGTAGATAGGTATTGTCCGTGTTAGATAACTTTAAAACACAATAAAACACTTAAAACACTATAAAACACTTAAAGGGCAAATACTACCTTGTTAAAAACAAGCTAAATGAGTTACAATTCATGATATAAGAAAACAACATGGAATCAAAATAACACAACACACCATAGTGCGTCCCCAATTTTAACCTAAATACTGATCCAACAACACACGGAAGACCACCACAGCACGTGTATGGTCCGAGAAGTAACCCAGGTCATAAAACGTCGAACAAGAAAAACGAGACGATATATCCGCGCAATGCTGCAAGACACAGTGTCCCTATATACCGGGTGGTCAGAATTAAAACACCCCTACTCTGAGCTCTCTATACATCGAACTACTCAGTGTAAAGGCTCCAAAATTGTTGAAACTACTATTCAAGACATGGGGAAAGGGATTACGAGAAAAAAAAATTAGTTCCAGAAACACCGATAGGTGGCGCTGTACAACAGAAAATATGCTGAAAAGACACAAAATAATCACAAAAAAACAAACACATGCGATACGGAATGCGATATGTACAGCGCCACCTATCACTGTTTCTGGAACAATTTTTTTTTCGCGTAATCCCTTTCCCCATGTCTTGAATAGTAGGTTCAACAATTTTGGAGCCTTTACACTGCGTAGTTCGATGTATAGAGAGCTCAGAGTAGGGGTGTTTTAATTCTGACCACCCGGTATACAGCATAGTAAACATATAAAATTAAAATTAATTCCACAGATATCCAATTTTTCTCCAGAAGTTGGTGCAAGGCAACACACTCTCCTAAAGTAACATATAAGATTCATACGAAAAAAGGGGGGAAATGATCAAATGCAATACATAAAATGGTAGAGAGGGATGGAGACCCCTCTTTTCCGTTTAAAAGACTGCTTTTATGCCCGGGCAACACTCACGGTGCCAATGTCATGCAGTAGCCATACTTCCGTAAATGTGTCAAGTCAAAGACATTCGAAAAAGTGCAAAGTAAACAAATAGGAATCAACCAGGATCGCAAGGGAAAGGAAAAGAAAACAAATAGGAATCAACCAGGATCGCAAGGGAAAGGAAAAGAAAACAAATAGGAATCAACCAGGATCGCAAGGGAAAGAAAAAGAATGGAAATGCAGCAAATGCCCCTGTCGGTTAAGACAGAGCGCATTATATGTAAAAGTAGAAGCATGAGTAATTCGTTTTTTTCACTTTCATCGTTCTATACCTCTGCCATATCCTTTAAGTAAGCATTTTCTCCCTTTTTTGTATTAAATAGGGAATTATAATAACATGTCAGGAAGCCAATTGGATAATTCCATTTTATTGCCTCCTTCATAATATGCCTATTATGCATGATGCAATCAGACTTGAAAGTATTAATGCGTTGATTTTTTTTTAGGTGACCTATGACGACATTTCTGAAAATGTTTTTGGTCAAATTGGACCTCCAATCAATAATGTGATTGATTTTTATATTGAAATTGTTTCTCTTGTCATATAAGACAGTATATGTACCATATCTACTGTCATGTTTTCGTGTGATATCTAGAAAATTAACACTATCTTCCTCCTTACTTATATTCCCAATCAATTCCAGTTCTTTTGGATGAAAAGTAAAATCAAATTGGGGTGTATTCTTATATTGTCCAATAAGGACATCGTCAACATAACGAAAATATGGCACTTCATATAATATATGAGTGCCATTTTCAAATTTACACAAGTATAGATCGGCGAGCAAGGATGAACAACCCCTCCCATGGGAATACCCTTAATCTGTATGTATATATATATATATATATATATATATATATATAAATTGAAATTTTTTTAGTCGAAAACTATGCATAAACTACGGTAAATACAAACAAGAAAGATCAATCATGCTTAAAGCATTGATTATGAAACACTTTCCAACTTCAATGCAATTTTATTTAAACAAGTCTAAAATGCAATACATTCCTCGGTAATATTTTGAAACTTATCACAATACTGCATTAATTTATTATATTTGAAAACTTAAACCTTCATCGAAAAAAATGAACTTCATTCAAATGACGGCATTGAAATATAAATTGCCTGGTTTAAACATCTCTAAAATGTTATACATTCCTCGGTAATAGTTTTAGAATTATCATAATACTACGATAATTTATTATATTTGAAAACTTCATCGAAAACAACTGAAATTAATTCAAATGACGTCATAGAAAAAATAACACGCCTGGATTTCTCTATAAAAACAAGATTTCATTCATAACTTTCTCCCATTCATTTCATTCATCACAATACTATAATAATTTATTTTATTTAAACATTTTGTTTAAGACCATGGAGCTACAAAAAATTAAACTCTATGCTTGAAACTTCATCGAAAAAAATCGTCCTTCTCTTTATGAAATCAATTAATATTTCATTCATATCAGCCATGCAGACTCCATGGACTAAATTATTTTGTGTTAAAAAAATACAGGAATTCGAATACAACTCATTCTATATATTTTGCTGTTTACATTTTACATAGGAGAAAAATAGGCTTAGTTGTAGAAATAATCAAATTTAGATGAGCATTTAAACTCAAATATATTGTGATTGCGTTGTTTTAGTATGTAGATGCACAGAATTTAAGCAAAAATAAAGTAGTTTTAGGACGGATACAACACTCAATATGAATTAAAAAGAACTTTAAAAAATCACGATTTTGAAACAAGATGGATGCCATATATCATTTTGAAGTGGGTCATGTGATCGTTTCATATCATGGTCACGTGATCATTTCATATAAGAGGTGTAATTATTATTTTAATTTTTATTTAAAAAACTACTGATATATTTCGCTGAATTTTTTTTTTATATATTTTATGGAACAATTTGAATATTACCTAAAATTTTCGAAGCAATTTGTGAATTTTAAATCTGCTTAAAAAATGTTTAAAAAATTAGGTCCCATAGAGCTCAATGCATTTCATTTTTTCGACCCGGGTTCAATCCAAAACTAATTAGGTAATATTATTCATTTATATTCCCATAGGTTCTACAGACCGTCTAAACAACATACTAAAATTTCATTTTGATTAAATCATTTTTACGGCAGTTATAACGGACAGACAGACTAACGGCAGGCTAACGGACAGACAGACAGAATGAATGAACAAAGTCATAAACACTTTTCAACTTTGTTGTAAAGTGTTAAAAACCCATCTCTAGTATATCTGTTACAAATAAGTAACTACAGACCAAGACTAAGGATAAAAATAGAAGGTAACTTATCGCTATAATGGAAAAGCGATGAGGGGAATATTAGTATACATATATCACAATTAAAAAGTTATATGTATAAATATATATAAAATGAAAAAGCAAACACGGAAAAATGAAAAAAGGCAATAATAATTAACTCAAGATTAAAGATCAAGGCATGGAGAACAATTAATTGAAACTACACAAAAAATGGCGGTCAGTTCGAAATTGCATTCTCATCAGGACAGCCATACCATTCGAATTAAAACCGATGGAATAGCCAGTTTCTGACAATGGCGATAGTATTTAACTATAGGCACCATTGGAACTGTCTACTGGCTAGTGGAAGGGGAAATAATAAAAACCAAGTGAATTATAAACCAGAAATATAAGAAACAGAAACATTAACTCACAGACACAGACACCACTTGGGAGTCGACATGTTCGCAGGTGAACATACGACACAGCATTTCACATCTCTTCGTCAAAGCGAGTGGACACCGGAATGAATACACTATTGAACTTGGACGAAAAATAATTTGTATGAAGACCTTCAAAAATAGTAATCGGTATAGGACTCAAGACAAGTGGAATGTTGTCTTTCAAAAATAGTAAATAGTATCAGATTCAGGCCTAGTGGTAAGTTAGGAGATAAGAATGGGTAAAATTCACAAAAATGAGTTATCCAATCAAGGATAAATAAAGAATTTGTAAAATTATTACATGGTGTATTTGAAATTGTTAATAACATTATTTACAAATATTTCCGGATAGAGGTAATTTTGACAAATGTGTTTAAGATTATTGATGTGGAGATAGTGAAACTGAGGATCAGAAAGTCGATGTATTCGAAATAGCTGGCTTAAAATGATGTTTCTAAATAATTGAATAGAATTACAAGATCGAAATAATAGCAGCTTAATGATAGTGAAATTATAAGAATCTTTTTTATCATATAGATTGGAGATAATATGATTATTGAGGGTATCTAAATTTAGGTCTAAATAATTTACAGTTTGACTAACACTAGGTTCATTAGTGATTAGTTCTAGGTTAGAGGGGTAAAAATTAGTATTAATTAGATAGGAATCATAAATGATGATACCAATTAAGTCGCCAAGATATCGATATATAATATATAATTTGGAGATAAAATGACATTCATAATAATAAAGATATAAGTTAGCTAGAATACTGCTACTACAGCCCCCTTGAGGTACACCAGATGTTTGTAAATATATGTTATCACCATGGATAATATAATTATTGTATAACAGAAAGTACAATAGCATAGGAAAGTTTTTGACATTAAATGGAACATTATTGGAAGATAGATAGTCATGATAAAGAGAGATAATAACTTTATATAAATCTTTAAGGACAATATTATTAAATAGGTCTTTAAAATCAAAGGTATGGAAACCAAGAATATGTGGAAGCTTGCTAAGGTGATTAACTAAATCAAAACTATTATTCAAAATGAAATATCCTGAATTCTTAAATTTAAGAGATTCATTGATTCTATTTAAACAGTTTAATAAGTACTTACTTGCAGTAATGGTAAAGGTATGATGTCCACAAGTGATCGTTCTAAAACTGAGAGGCGAGTTGTGGAATTTAGGAACCAATGTAACATATGGAAATTTATAAAACTTACAATTAATATTTAATTGTATATATAAGCAATGCTCTTCTCTTCGTCTGTTTGTAACGCTTGGCGATACATTTGGCGAACTTGAAGACTAAATTAGAGAAATATCAGCGACTTGACGACATGTCGCCTTAGATTGACGAAAATATCGTTAGAATTTTTAAAATGACGCTAAGTTAACGAAAATGACGCTAAATTAATGAATTAATTATTATAATATTTTAATATATAGACGATATATATTTTATTGCGGATACTATCAATACTGATTTAGAGTTACGTAAAATATAAGTTAATTAGTTTTTCAGATTGACATCTGGAAAACCGCTAAATGTACAATTTAACATTAAAAACATTGTGCCGTGCATTGTACAATTTAACATTAAAAACATTGTGCCATCTTATACATCATTTCTTCACTCTGAAAAAAGTAAATTCATTGCGGAAAAGTCTTGTACTGCCCACATCAGATATTTTCTCTTACTTTCGATACATTCGATTATTTCTCTCTCGAATATTTTTATAATTTGTATTCGAAAAACATGCAACTCTAGAAGCGTTCATGGCATGGTTCTTTTCCTTTTGCAATCATTGATGAAAGCTTTGTGAGTTTCTTTATACTCACCACAAGTTTAAATATAATACCGTAAATTTAATAATCTCGCCTGTCACGATGATGAAACAAAATATGTATTGGTGGCACAGGGAAAGAATTCCTGTCATCATATTTATTTTCCCCACTACATAAATAACACAACATTTGAAATAACAAATACGAAAATACAACCTATTTTAATAACAATCTATGCCGTCACATATAAATGCATCATTAGATATAAGTGGATACTTTTGTTCCTTTAAATGGAAAACAGTTAGGTAATCAACAAGAGAAAACCATTGTCTCAGTTTGATTCGCTGATGAAGTCATTTGCAATGAAATGTACGAATTCACAATTGACGCCGCAAGCGTTCGATTTGAGGGATAAAATTACATACTTCTGCCTTCAATTTAGTCAATTGGCAATTTCCGTTTACGCATTCATACACTGAAATTATTTTTTACAACGAGAAGTAAGTGTTTTAGAAGCAAAATTACTCATCTATTTCAAATAGTAAACTTAATTTCATACCAAAAATCTGACATATACCAAGTACCAAACTCCATCTGATTTCACATATTGATGTATTTGCCTCTAAAATCGATAATAAGCACATCTACTCTCCTTTAGCAATTATTCCCACTTTTACGCTTATGATTTTGTATCCATTACAAGAAAAAATACTAGCCTGTAAATTTATTGATTTAAGCTGTCACATTGATGAACAAAAAGTGATTTATGACTCTGAAATGATGATTTCTGACATTGCAGTAAACGTAAAAGTCAGTAAAAATAATTCACTCTCATTTTCAACTACATCGGATGTTCCACAATGATTGTCAGAAAGGAATATAAAACCAACGATGGGTTGTAGAAGTGAAGGGAAATGTGAAAATTTTCCCCTGGAGTTAATAATTTCGAAATTTAAATTTTTATGCGGTCCCCTCCACTCAAAAAATGTCAATAAGTAAAATTTGTGCCGTTTTTAATAGGGGCGAAAAAAAATTTAACCGATACCTTTCAATGAAAAATTCGCTGAGATATTCTAATCATTGCTATTAGGTAGTTTTTGTTCGGTCGCAACAGATAAATTATTCAAAATTAAATGGTGGCAAATTAAATAGTATTATACTACAATTTTGCCATGTTTGTGATAAAAAAGATGTAACTAATAAACTGAGTATCGTCTGTATAAGAATCAAATCAAACTCCTCTTATGTATGAAAAGATAAAATTTCGGTTTTCGTACTTCAATTAGATTTGCAGATTTCCCCCTGCTATGTGGAAAACCACACGTCCGGTAAGGACGCTAAGTAGGCCGTTTTCGTAAAGGGAAGTAAATTAAAATACATTTTACAAGAAATTAAAATGAAGAGACAAAATTTTAAAACAATAACAAATAAACATTTATTTTGCGATATCCATTATTACTAACATTTGATCAAATCAACAATTACACATTTATTGTTTAATATTCCAGTACTCATAACAACCCATTTAATTCTGCAATTATGCAATTATATCCGGAAAACCATTATTAATAACACCTCGTTCCATCCTACTTTACCTATAGGATAAATCTCCCACTTACAATGTTTAATTCAAATACTGAAAATTTCTTTTATCACATTTTGCCTTACATGTGAAATACATTTCCCACATGCATCATTAAATTCAATAAGTTTTCAATAATCCTAACGCTTGCTTGGCTTAAACGAGAGAGAGAGAGAAAACTCCACAATAGGCCTTCGTGCAAGATACATGTAAGGAATTAGCCTTCCTCGGTCATCACTGTCGGACCCGGGCTTGTCGGCGGCTCGTAGCGGCTTTCTCCGATAGTCTCCGTGTCCACGTACGTCATCGCACTCGCGACCTCCCTTCAGCACAGTTCAAATTCAACTCCCCGTTCGATTTTCAAATTTCTAAAGTTTAAAGTTTCTCTCCGTCTCTCCCCTGTCTCTAAGGCCCCCAATCTGTCATTGGTCCAGTAAACATATAAACTCCGTCTTCCGGCTGTCTTACTGGCCAAAGCCCCCCTTGAAATATCAGATCTTTGAGTTTTTGTTTTTTTGGTGCAGAGAATTCTCACGGATATTTTCCCATGTCCATGTGAAAATAAATTGACCTCGCGGGTCAGGAAGTTCAACCCCTTCCATTTATCATAGCACCTGATGCTGACTTGAATATGAGAAGCCCCCTCTTTCTTTCTCGAACCATGTCCGGTCCAGCTGCGTTATAGGGAGCGTTATATATATTGCCTCGCTGTAAGAGAGACCGTCTTCTCAGGCCTTGTTTCACATTTCAAAGCAGCAATGTTACATTGGGATTGCAAATCACAATATAACAATTACCCTTCTCCCCCCCCCAAAAAAGTTGATGGGAAAAAGCCAATTATCGAGTGACGAGTTCTCAATCACTATAGCAGTATTACCTGTGTCATCACCTCCTTCCTCTCCCAACTACTGCATCTTCTGTAATAATACACCTTATATACATATATCATACATTTCAGTACTACATGATATTAATGGCAACAAAATACTGTTTGCATATATACAATTCAAAGTGATCCTGGAAAGTTTATTGATGTAAGCACCAGTTCGCTTACTTTTATTCTGCATCAGACATGTTGTAGCTGCATTCGTGGAATGTCTTTTGTAAAGTTTATAGGGAAAAATGTTTAAACTGTGTATCTTTGTAAAATTGTTCCCATGTCATTTATAAGTGTCAGAGGTTGACACCTATGTCCCGAAATAGCACTATTTTGTCACTCCGTAGCTCGTTTAATCCACAACATGGCGTAATCACAGGAGTTTCTCTTCGTAATGGTACGAATGAGTTTAAACAATCTCCTTAGAACTAAACACTGGCCTCGTTGCAGAAATGGAAATGAATCACTGGAATTGCTGAGCAACAGGAATTGCTGACCAATTGAGAATCGTTGTATACCTGGAATTGTTGATCAACCGGAATTGCTGACCAATTGAAATCGCTGGACAACTGGATCTGTACGTTGTTTCATGCTTTGTTTAGGCAAATCAATACACATAAATTACACTCAGGCTCATTAACATACTCTTCTCTCTTAAAACTCTCCTAAGTATATTTTTTATAAAATTCTCTATCCCTATTTTAATTTGGCACTCGGCACAAGAAACACTACAAAAAAAGAACTCTTTTTTTTTCTTCTTTTCTCTTACCCATTTAAATTTGGTAACATTCTCAAAATTACCCATTAAAATTCCTACAATTTATTTACTTCTTTTATTTTACAATTTATTTATATCTTTCCACTTTATATATATATATATATATATATACATTTCTTATTTAAATTTGTTACTCTACTCCAACTTAAATTTTTCAAATTCTCATAATCTCTTAACTCTATATCTCATCACTTTTATATATATATATATACAATTTTCATCCTATCTATTTAAATTTGATATTTTATTCAAACTTAAATTATTCCAATTCTTACAATCTCTTTACTTTATATCTCACCACTTTTATATATATATTTACATTTTTCATCCTATCTATTTAAATTTGATACCTTACTCAAACCTAAATTATTCAAATTCTTACAATCTCTTTACTTTATATCTCACTACTTTTATATATATATTTCTCACTTCATCATGTGTTCTCAACCGAACATGCCATAAATATACCTCATGTACATACTTATAATAATAATACTTAAACAATTACACTATTCTCTCCAATACTACCAAAATAAAACTTATACCCACTCCAAAATTTCCGTAAAACAGTTTAAAATTTTAGTACATCACTTCTCTGAGATGAAAGAAAAACCCATTTAATCATTCAATTACCAACCTACTGAAACTCTTATAACCCACTGCGATTCTATCATTGTATACATAATTATACATTTTCTCTCAATATCTTCTAACTCACTCCAAATCTATAAAATGTACATTTCTTTCATATCCCTTGAAATTGAATCCTAAATCTCCCGAATTCATTAAATCTCTCTTCTTCATCATTTTGCTTTCCCAAAACTTGTATATAATTTATTTTAGCCTTAAAACCATCTGTTCAACTCCTATTATTCTTTCAGTTCCCTAAAATCTAATCCCTGGACCCAAGGTCGCAATGTCCTTGGCTTATTGTGTCATTCTCCGGGACGAGCTCCACTTTTTGACCTGCGGCTGATCCGGACTTCTCTTCGTGTGAGGTCCAATACCCAATTATCTGTACACGGCTTTAATCTGTCGTTTTTTTTTTTAAGGGTGAGCGTCAGTAAATTTTCTGCCCTATCCGCGCTTTGTTAACTTTCGCGGCACACATATTTCGCCGAAATTCTGCTCAAACTGTTGCGAAATATTTTCTTATAGATAAAATGCTATGCTTAGATTATATTAAAACTAAATTTAATACCCAATAAAACATAGAATATATGTTTTATTTTAATTTAAAATATTTTTGGTGCTGTCATCTGTTGTCGCAATTTAATTCATACCGACTATTTTTATTTTTTAATGAGCATTTTTAAATGTCTATTCCTTCTAATACGCTATTAAATACAACAACAGATCATATATAATGCCATAATCACGAAAACGTAATTGAACTTGGACTTGAAGGCAAAGGAACTTGAAGACAAAACTGCAGTCCTCAGTGATGTACATTCAGATCCCTTATCAAATTTATAGAATGATAAATTACCTTTCCGTGATTGTGGCATTATTATATATGATCTGATGTTGTATTTAACACTGTATTAGAAGGAATAGATATTTAAAAATGTTCATTAAAAAATAAAAATAATCGGTATAAATTAAATTACGACAACAGATGGCAGCACAAAAAATATTTTGGATTAAAATAAAAAATATATTCTATGTTTTTCGGGGCATTAAATTTAGTTTTAATATAATCTAAGCATTGCATTTTATCTTTTAGAAAATATTTCGCAACTGTTTGAGCAGAATTTCGGCGAAATATGTGTGCCGCGAAAGTTAACAAAGCGCGGATAGGGCAGAAAATTTACTGACGCTCACCCTTAAAATGGTACAAATTCTCCATCCGCCATGTTGGCCAAAGTGTTCACTGGCTTTCATTTGTGTCTGATGTGTGTGACCTACCGAGGTCCCAATGGATTACCTTATTTTGGATTATACATTTGATTACCTTATGGATTAAATAATTCTTTGGATTATTACAGTTAGTGGCTTTTTGTTCTTACGGTTTTATTGTTCTCCCCTTAATGTTGTTTTAGAAAAATATTATATCTTAAAATTTCCCTTGTTCCAAATCTTCATCGCTACGTCTGGCGTTCCTTTCGAAAGTGCGTTTCTCTCAAAGCTATATGTATGTAGCCCCTTTTTAAATACCTATTAAAAATCTTTTTTTTTTCAAATACTTTTTATTTAAACTACCATTTGCGTATTTTTTTTATTAACAATTATCAATTCAATTTAAACTACCCTTTGTATTTTTATTAAAATTATCTATTCATTTTAAACTATAATTTGCGTATATATTTTTTTATTACCAATTATCAATTCATTTTAAACTACCCTTTGCGTATTTTTATTAAAATATCTATTCATTTTAAACTATAATTTGCGTATATTTTTTATTACCAATTATCAATTGATTTTAAACTACAATTTTGTATTTCCTCTCGCGTATTCACATAAAAAAAGGTTGATCAGGCCGTTAATTAAATGCAAGACACGAAAAGAAAAATTATCTCTAAAATTTCAAAACATCTTTTAATTTCATATTCATTACTGTCCTATCCAATTAAATTTTAAAATGTCCAGTATTTAAAATTTTCTTGTTTTCATTTTATTTATTTATTTATTTTTTATTTTAATCTCCCGCAGATTTCTATTATAGTATTACCTATTATCAGTATTCCTAATTGTAGCCTACCTTTCTTCACTTTTTTTTTCTGAATTACAACCATATTAATATGGACTTGTAAAGATTCCCCCCCCCCCTTTTTCTTTATTTTCAACGTGTAACCTGATTTCTCTGCTATTTATGCTCTTAAAATTTGAATTACGTTTTGCCCGTGTTCTTATCCATGTTTGAAATAAATCCGTGACTTAATTGTATCAATTTAAATTCTTTAAAGATCTCAGCGCATAGTTGTGTTTAGACCTTACCGGTGTGGGAAGAAGCACTGTGCGTAACCGAACTCTACTATATATATACCTTCCCCCTGTAAATTTTGTGTCGACTCATCCTTCCCTTGAGCGTTTCCCTGCTCCATTTGTATACAACCCCCATGTACTTGTGCTGGACCCTGTTGTGTATCTTCTCTCATTTTTCCCGCCGTTTTCTCCGTGCTTTCTTCAATTTGTGTAAAGTCCCTCTGTTCTGTAGGCTTTGAATTCTCCTGCGGTTCTAGCGTACCTAGTCTGTTTGTGTCTCCCCGTATAGAAAAGATGTTTGCGTTCGAAGTGTCATCTCGAGAGATGGTTGCGTTCTGGGGTGGGCTATGAGTGTTTCCGTTCTGCACTTCTTCTGTAACAGGTTTCGCGGAATTAAGAGTAAGAGTGTTTTCGTGAGGATGCTGTGACGTCACCTCCGCGCTGTGTGGACACGTTTGACTATACTGTGCCTCCTCATACCAAATGAAAAGCGGGATATTCTCAGTGTGTAGATTTTCGCGGCCCTTTAGTTCCGGTTTCGGTTCTGTGTTCTGTTAGGTTTGTGTAGGATTAGGGAGAAGAGGTGATTTACATCTGATTACGTTCGACGGTTTTAGGTGTGGCTTTCGCTCTGGCAAAGTCCTTAGTCTATTTATGTGTGCTTTAATGATTTTGGAAGTAGGCTTGTCACACTGTTTTATTTCATACACAAATCTATTTATTCTACTTATTACGCGATAAGGTCCCGTGTGGTTCCCTGTTTTAAACCTGTTGTTGTTATTTTCCATAAACACCCTCGACCCGATTTACAAGTCCCTGAATTTTGCTCTTTGGAGTTGTTGTTTTTTAGGCGTTCTTTCCCGAGAATTAAATTTTTATTCGCTTCTTTGAATGCGCTGTTCATTACTGTGATTTTTCTTGCTATGAAATCCTGATATGTTGTTTCTGGAGTGTTTTCGGTGACGTTTGTTTCAAAAAAGGTTGGAAGGTCTCTTCCAAAAGAAAAGGAAATTTGGTGTCTCTTTGGTGCTTGAATGTACTGTCGCGTTGTAAACAGCCCAGGCGTGTTATTTTTTCTATGACGTCATTTGAATGAATTTCAGTTGCTTTCGATGAAGTTTTTAAATATAATAAAATATCGTGGTATTATGATAATTCTAAAATTATTACCGAGTAATATATCACATTTTAGAGATGTTTAAACCAGGCAATTTATATTTCAATGCCGTCATTTGAATGAAGTTCATTTTTTTCGATGAAAGTTTAAGTTTTCAAATATAATAAATCAATGTAGTATTGTGAGAAGTTTTAAAATATTACCGAGGAATGTATTGCGTTTCAGACATGTTTAAATAAAATTGCATTGAAGTTGGAAAGTGTTTCATAATCAATGCTTTAAGCATGATTGATCTTTCTTGTTTAAAAGTTTTATTAGGTTTAACGATGTGTAGCGCTAAGCGTGGGAAGTATTATTCTTAATCTAAAATTGACTTTATTAGATTATGGTCCGTGGTTGATACTATAAGTGTGCTAAATTTCAGCCTTCTACGTAACCAGGGAGTTCAGGGGGTATGGAAAAGCTTTTCGATCCGTCTTCTTATTTTCTTTGCCCCCGGGAGAGAAATCAAAAATCCGGATATAGTATTAGGTTCTGTTCGTGGTCGGTATTATAAGTGTGCAAAGATTCAACTATCTAAGTCAACAGAGGCATCTGGACCGTCTCGAAAGTCTTTTTGAAATTCCAGATTTTCTTCGCCCCGAGAGAGCAAATCAAAAATCAAAATCAAGTTTTGTCTCGTGGTCGATACTATTCGTGGGGTAAATTTCGACTTTCAAGATCACCGAGAATTTCTGAGGGGGGGGGGGTAAAAACATACTTTTCGACCCCTTATTTTGTTCGCCTTGGGGAGAAATTGAAAATCCGTTTGTGTTACGTTCTGCCTCAGGGTCAATGCTATGTGTATAGAAAATCAGCCTTTAAATAACCGGAGGCCCTTTAAAGGGTCCAGAAAGTATTTATTTCAGAACATTGCCAATTTTTTCCAGACGCGAGAAAGAAAATCGAAAATCCAGTCCCATTTAGTTTTCTGTTCCGTATTCAATAATATAAGTGCGCAGAAATTTAATCTGAGTAGCAGGAGGGCTCCGGAAGATCTGAAAAGATAACAAGAAAGATGAATCATGCTTAAAGCATTGATTATGAAACACTTTCCAACTTCAATGCAATTTTATTTAAACATCTCTAAAATGCAATACATTCCTAAGTAATATTTCAAAACTTATCACAATACTACATTAATTTATTATATTTGAAAACTTAAATCTTCATCGGAAAAAAAGAACTTCATTTAAATGACGGCATTGAAATATAAATTGCCTGGTTTAAACATCTCTAAGATGCAATGCATTCCTCGGTAATATTTTTAAAACTATCATAATACTACGATAATTTATTATATTTGAAAACTTCATCGAAAACGACTGAAATTCATTCAAATGACGTCATAGAAAAAATAACACGCCTGGATCTCTCTATAAAAACAGCATTTCATTCATAACATTTTCCCATTCATTTCATTCATCACAATACTATAATAATTATTTTATTTAAATATTATGACCATGGAACTGCAAGTAATTAAACTCTATGCTTAAAACTTCTTCGAAAAAAATCGTCCTTCTTTATATAAAATCAATGAATATTTCATTCATATCAGCTATGCAGACTCCATGAACTAAAGGATTTTGTGTTAATGAAATACAGCAATTCTAATACAACTCATTCTATATATTTTGCTGTTTCCAACTTCAATGCAATTTTATTTAACCATCTCTAAAATTCAATACATTCCCGGTAATATTTTAAAACTTATCACAATACTACATTAATTTATTATAATTGAAAACTTAAACCTTCATTGAAAAAAAATTAACTTCATTCAAATGACGACATTGAAATATAAATTGCCTGGTTAAAATATCTCTAAAATGCGATACATTCCACGGTAATATTTTTAAAACTATCATAATACTACGATAATTTATTATATTTGAAAACTTCATCGAAAACAACTGAAATTAATTCAAATGACGTCATAGAAAAAATAACACGCCTGGATCTCTCTATAAAAACAGAATTTCATTCATAACTTTCTCCCATTCATTTCATTTATCACAATACTATAATAATTTATTTTATTTAAAAATTAAGACCATGGAGCCACAAGTAATTAAACTCTATGCTTAAAACTTCATCGAAAAAAATCGTCCCTCCCTTAATAAAATCAATTAATATTTCATTCATATCAGCCATGTAGACTCCATGGACTAAATGATTTTGTGTTAAAAAAATACAGCAACTCTAATACAACTCATTCTATATATTTTGCTGTTTACATTTTACATAAGTGAAAAATAGGCTTAGTTGTAGAAATAATTAAATTTGGATAATCATTTAAACTGAAATATATTGTATTTGCGTTGTTTCGGTATGTAGATGCACAGAATTTAAGCAAAAATAAAGTAGTTTTAGGACGGATAACACTCAATATGAATTAAAAAGAACTTAAAAAATCACGATTTTGAGACAAGATGGATGCCATATATCATTTTGAAGTGGGTCATGTGATCGTTTCATATCATGGTCACGTGATCGTTTCATATAAGAGGTGCAATTATTATTTTAATTTTTATTTTAAAAACTACTGAATATATTTCGCTGAATTTTTTTTTATATATTTTATGGAACAACATGAATATCACCTAAAATTTTCGAAGCAATTTGTGAATTTTAAATCCGCTTAAAAAATGTTTGAAAAATTAAGTCCCATAGGGTTCAATGTATTTCATTGTTTCAACCCGGGTTCAATTCAAAACTAATTGGGTGATATTATTCATTTATATTCCCATATGTCCTACAGACCGTCTGAACAACATACTAAAATTTCATTTTGATTAAGTCATTTTTACGGCAGTTATCGTGTTAACTGACAGACAGACAGACAGACAGACAGAATGAACAAGGTCATAAACACTTTTCAACTTTGTTGTAAAGTGTTAAAAAAGCATTTGACAATTGTTGTATAGATAAATATATTTATGAAACTAGAAAGAAATAGAACTTTTAGTAATCCTTTAGTAATCCTCCTTTTAGTAATCCTATAATTATAACAAGAATTATTCGAAATTAAATGTTCTTTCTTAAAAAGCAATGAAATTGATACTTTGAACTGAGTAATTTATGTTTATTAGATTATCGTGCATCTTTACAGAAATCAGACAAATACATTGAATTCAGTGGTGTGACGTACCTTGTTCTTATTTAGAAAAATAAATGCTAAATTGAAGCATTTATTTTTCAGAAATGTTCCATTTTAGAAAAATAAATGTTTTTAAAAGATTTTAAAGAAAATTTTTAAAACAACTTGTAAACGAAATCACGATAGATGCAATAACTGTTTATTCTTATGCAGAATATGAAATTCGAATCTGAACAATATGGAATATGAATGAATACATGAGAAAGTCGATCTCCACATATAAATAAACTCATACTCCACATATTTTACACTTATTTTCCTTTGAATTGTTTAATTACGGTCTTCTGCTATTAATATTTTTTATTAAACAGCTCTCCTTCGAACGAGCCTTATCTCAAGAGTCTTAACATGAATCTGGCTCGACAGTTTGTGCCAAAAATCTTTTCACCGATCATAAATCAGAAAGCTTTGTAAGCAGTGATAGACACACATAATCTTAAACATTTAAGTTCTCCATTTTTATGGTCGATAAGGCTTGTCAAGTGGAGAGCATTACTTTTTTGGAGTAATAACCATCAAACTGAAGTAAGAGATAACAAAAAATGTTAAAACTATGAATAAGGAGTTTTAAGCAATGGAAAATATATGGAAATAAAAAAAGATGGCCTTAAATAGAAAGAAAAATAGGAGAATATTATATTTTCTTTGAAAAACTACTGTTTTTGAATGTTTTACAACTGTAAGACTTAAGCTTTAAGACATAAAATACATAATACAGAAAGTATTATACCTATATAATTATTTATTATATTAAGTAAATCAAGGTAAATTCAAACGTCCTATATTGATAGTTATATATAGTCAAACGACCTATATTGATAAAAATAAACGATTAAATTTACAAAGCAAAAAACACAATATTACATGTCGAAAATCAGTTTTTGGTGAAGCTACCATGCACTGTAATAAGTGCTTCTATGCGACGTGATATCGAATATGATAGATTCCGAATTTGTACTTGAGGAAGAGCATTCCAGATTACTTCTATCAGAACCCAAAGTTCAGCTGTATTAGTTACGGGACGAGAGTCACGAGCGAGACGCCAATTGACGAAATTCCAGACATGTTCAATACACGATATAGCCGGTGAATAGACAAGACAAAAAGCTGTATCTGTTGTGCTGAAAAAAAGTCTTAAACATTCCTAGCAACATGTGGACGGGCATTGTCCTGTTGAAATACAACTTCAGGAATGCGTTGAAGGAAGGGTACGACTTTGGGATCCAGAACTTCTCTGATGTACCAGCTGCTGTTGAGATTAGCCACAATTCTTAGCAGCTGAGATCGTCCAAAATAACCAATGGCACCCTAGACCATCACGCTCTGCGTTCGTCCAGTATGACGTCGGATGACGCACTCCGGAAGGTGGCGTTCACCGTTATAGCGTCTAACGTGGATGCAGCCATCACTGTACCCCAAATTAAAGCGAGATTCAGTTGAAAAGACGATTTGTTGTCAATCAGCGCGCCAGTGTTTATGTTGGTGAACCCATTGTAGACACAGGCGTCGATGATTTAGCTTCAGGGGGATCCTGTACAAAGAAATTCTTGCACACAGTCCACAGTACGACAGACACCGACGAATTGATGATGCAGACGATGACACACCTGTAGCTTTGTGGTGCCTAACACACGTAGCAATTACAATCATTGACAAACCCACGTCACGCAGTTCCGGGATACTGTTTCGTTCTCCAGCCGTTAACTGCTGGTATACAGCTTGCTGATGTCTTGCTGATGTCTAAGCACTTCTTCACATTTTCGAAAAGTCCGGTTGCTGCAAATCATCGCTAATAGCATTTACGGAACGAGCCGTCTGCTGGTCATTATCACCCGAAACTGGATGTCACGTGACCCGATACGTACAAAACTTAACATTTGCATATGGCTACGTTCATTCCTTCATGGTGTTGCAATTTCACTTTTAACGAGTGTACAAAAGGCAAAGATATACCGAATTTCAGCCCCGATTCTCGAATTATTCCCAAAAATCCTGTTTCTTAACATGACTGACTCAGTACAGACTGGATCAAAAAGTTCGAAATTAAAAGAATGAAAATATACCCCGAAAAGCAACAGTATTGTTCTTTCCACCTGCTCCGGTTTTCGAGTTATTTCCAAAAGCATGTACCTTTCTTTCCCAGGAGAGGCTTGGCCAGTAAGATTTAAAATATGTAGATTAAAAATACACAACGAAAGACAACAATAAGCCCAAAAGCGTGTGAATTTTCTAACTGTTCCAGTTCTCGAGTTATTGCCTAACAACGAATAAAGTCCTGTTGCGGACCTAGGACAGACTGAACAGAAGGAGATCAAAACCCCTTTAAAATATCACGAAAAGTAGAATGCCTAATTTCAACTTTTTTTCAAAACGTGATCAAATAATTATTACGCTTGTTCCTGCCCCTTTATTTAATGAGCATTGTCAGACAATAACTTGAATAAAACTCAATAATTTTTTAATTATATTCTGTAAATTAATGTTTCTCAAATCGAGTTCGTTGTTGAACGTGATCGCATACAAATTGCGCGCGTTGTGCCGCCTACACTGAGGTACGTCATCCACCGATAATTCATTTATAAATAACCCACATTTTTAAATCGTTTGACTATGTAGTGCTAGTTGATGTTTCACAGGACGATTTCGTGGATGAGGTTATCAATTAAAGATTTTGCATGCTGCTCCCCTTTTACTGATATGCATTGTTCATTAATATATCCTCTAGAACTGAAAGAATTATTTCGAAATTTGCATAAGTGGTATAGATAAATGTTTTACAAATCGAGTTCATTACATTGTCGGATAATAAAGTGCACTTGTTGTGTAGCTAGCACTGCTATATGTTAACTGATCACAAGTGAACTAACACTATGTTGTGCAGATGGCATTCTTTAGTGACAACTGTAGAAAAAATTGAACTAATTGTGAGGCAAAAACCTTTGCACAGTTGAATGTCCTAAGATAACTTTAATATACATTTTGTGCTTTTTGCAGGTGTGATATATTTTAATGTTTGAAATACAAAAGGACCCAATAACTAAGATATTTTTATTTATGAAACAAATTGTTTCACTTTAGTCCGTTTACTATGTCCGACGATAACTCTTCTTAAGCAGTTTTCCTAAGCTATTTTTCTTATATATATTTTTCTCGTATATTAATATATATTCATCTTAAGCTATTTTTTTACGAAATTTTTAATTTTCGTGTGAATCAAAATTTGCACTATTGGTAAATTATACACAAATCGCAAAAGTATTGTGAAGCAGTAACTGTTCCACTATGTCTATAGTAAATCTAAAAACCCTTACATATTGTGAAGGAAAACTTCTTGTTTAAATTAAATTGAAAAGTCCCTTACTTCATTTTGAGTCAAACGAATGCCTAGTGATATATGGTGGTTTACACAAAATTTTCTAAATCATTTTAACATTTTTACTTTCCTTATATACATATAATGCATAAGGAAAATATTGTGACGGGGTCGAAAATTCGAATTCGAGTTTTCGACGGGAAAGTACTTTTCAAGCATCCCTGAACACAAATCAGACGTTTTTGAGGTTGTCTGTGTGCGTGTGTGTGCGTGTGTGTGCGTGTGTGTGTGTGTGTGTGTGTGTGTGTCAGTGAGCCTGTGGAGACTGACGAACAAATGGACCGATTCGAACGATATTTGGTACAAAAATTACAATCCGTGAATACTGGAAGCCTATTATTTTTAAACGCTATTGAATGTTCAGAACCACCCTATATTTTCGAGTGAAATTTTGAAAAAATCATCAAAAAATTAAAACCTTTAATAAAGTTACGCAAATAGACATTTCTTATATAATTTTTCCTTAGAAAACTACTAACATAAACTTTAGAACGCTAACACGAACCGTTCTCGAGATATTGCACATTTTTCAAATAAATTTATTAAAATATCCCATAAATTAAAAAATATATTAACTGTTGAGAAACATGTTCACTTTTCATATGTACTATCATGCGATAAATTGGGTGACATCATTCTCGTGGATCTAGCTCGTTCCATTCATGAGAAGAGATACTTTGAGTAATATTTTTATATTTGAACGCCAATAATCATTTATCTGCTATAAGAATAACTTATTTCTCTTCATAACGCTTGGTGATTTTGGCGACGAATTTGGCGGAATGTTGCCAAATTAATGAAAATCTCGCCAAATGGATAAAAATGACTCTAAATCAATAAAAATGACGACTAATTGACGAAAATTCTATGTCGTGGAAAGAATATAAGTATCTACTATAAGAATAATCTATATATTTTTACTGTAAAAGTAGTAAATTCATTGCAGTATATAAGGAAAGTCATATGCTGCCCACGTTAGATTTTTTAAGTTAATAAAACAAACCAGTAATTTGTTTCTTAATATTTTGTAGTTATCTTTCTATTAACGTGACTCTCCTTCTTCGACCCAGACAGTCCGGCCTACCCGAAAGTGTAAAGGTATGTGTTTGAACGGACTTGAAATGTCACCCAACATGCATACATATATATATATATATAGTGTATAAATGATTCATCCATCTATTGATCCAATGAGTGCATCGTCGACAAATCTGAAATACGGGACTTCATTAAGGATATGTGTACCAACTTCATATTTATTTAGATATAAGTCGACTAGCATTGAAGCGCTTCCACCTCCCATGGGATTTCCGTGTATTTGTTGATAAAAATTAATGCCTTTATAAAGGATGTTCTCGACCAATACAATCTTTATCAAGTTTTTGTACTTGTTGATAGTGATCATTAAGTGCATATTGTTTGTTTCGAAAGTTTCGATGATAATATCGTATAGATCCTTTAAATTAACGTAATCCTTGAAGTCGTAACTTTGTAAATCCTTGAAGTCGTAACTTTGTAAATCCTTGAAGTCGTAACTTTTCAGATATATCTGATCAGGAATTTTGTTTAATTTATCAATAACCTCGTAACTGTTTGAGACCATTACTGTTCCTCTTGATTTGATTTCTTTCATAATAATTTTCAAAATGTTTAGTAATATGGAATTGGCCTTCGTTAAATATTATATATATATATATTATTTTTAATGCGTATAATAGTATTTTGCTGTCTCTAATTTGAGCGTAATTTATTATGTAAAAGGAGTTTTAAAATTTTTTGCTTTTTTTTATTAAAAACGTTCCTTGCGATAGGGATTTTAAATTATTTGAATTTACCTAATTTTTTATATCAAACCCAACTGTTTACAAAGTGTTCTTTTTTATGTTTTTATGTTGTTTTCTGTCTGTATTGTATTTCTATGCATATTGCCTCTATATGTTAGTGTATTGTTATTTCTGTGCTTTTCCCGACCGTCCCCTGTAACTGCTCCATACCCTTTGGGTGAGCTGCACAGCCTAGGTAATAAATAATAAATGACTGTACCCTGCTTCCCCTACCATTAATCTCTTGGAAGGACTTATGGACCCACATATTTAACGTGCCCGTACTTCGCGTGGATACAGGAACATCTTTCGTAGAGCCGGGAATCGAACTGAGGTCGTCCGAGTGCAATCCCCGCGCGCTGACCACCGGGCTATCCCACACCTATTAATATAACCTTACATTGCAGCATTTGTATGACAGTAAAATCATCGAATGTTTTCTTGCATTGAGCATATTTTCTTCTAAAAGAGCGAATAGCTGCGCCTAACGAACTTGACTCCTTTCATCCTATATCATTACAACCTCGTTCATTTCTATATCATTACAACTCAAATGCTTACCTCATTATATCGAAATAAAATAATAATTTATTCCGATACATACAAGGAACTAATAATTAATTTCCATTATTCGTGATCCTTTCACGTGAAACAAAATATGTCAAAATATTTCGTTGTCAAAGGCAATAAAGTCAAATATCATTCTTTTCAGGAAAAATAAATTAATGAGCTTGAAAATCAAAAGAAGGGAAAATGTCTGATTTTCGGCGAAAAGGCGAGAGTTTGCGAAATTATTGTGTCGGAATTAATGAGCCGTGAAGCAGACATAGCTGAGGAAGAATCACATTTGAGTCGCATCCTGTCCAGTAAGATGTCAGGAAAAACCTTTAATTGCAACACAGATGACTGCTTAAATTTGCACTTCCAGTTGTTTCAGAGTGTGATATTCAAAAATCAGATTACATTTTTTTGGCATATTTCTATGCTGCTTGATGTATTTTTAATAAACAAATATTTAGGTCGCTTAATTTGTCATTTTTATTCTTAAAAGAACTTGAAACTAACAACCTAAATTCGTGCCTGTCATCCTTCATTTCAAATTCTTATTCTTGATCACACTGTTTGCTATATTGTTTAATCACACGCAATATACTATATAAAAAAATCTGATGTGAGCAACACATGACTTTCCTTATATAATGCAATGAATGTACAATTTTTACAATAAAAAAAATATAGGTTTTTCTTATAGTATATTCTTTCCAAGAAATTGAATTTTCGTCAATCAGTCGTCATTTTCAATGATTTAGTGTCATTTTTATCCATTTGGCGAGATTTCCGTTAATTTGTTAACATTTAAAAAAGTCGCCAAGTTGGCGATATTCCGCCAAATTCGGCGCCAAAATCTCGCCAAGCGTTATGGACGGAGAAATAAGTTATTCTTCTAGCAGATAAATAACTATTAGCGTTCAAATACAAAAGTATTACTCAAAGTATCTTTTCTCATGAATGGAACGAGATAGATCCACAAGAATGATGTCACCCAATTTATCGCATGATCTTACATATGAAAAGTGAACATGTTTCTCAACAGTTAATATATTTTTTTTAATTTATGGGATTTTTTGATAAATTTATTTTTAAAATGTGCAATATCTCGGGAACAGTACATGCTAGCGTTCTAAAGTTTATGTCAATCGTTTTCTAAAGGAAAATTACATTAGAAATGTCTATTTGCGTAACTTTATTGAAAGTTTTGATTTTTTGATGATTTTTTCAAAATTTCACTCACAATTTAGGGGGTTCTGAACATTCGATTACGTTTAAAAACAATAGGCTTCCAGTATTCATGGATTGTAATTTTTGTACAAAATTTCATTCGAATCGGTCCATTTGTTCGTCAGTTATCGTCTCCACAGACCTACTGACACACACACACACACACAGACATCACCTCAAAAATGTTTGATTCGTGATCAGGGATGCTTGAAACGTTCTCTGCCGTCGAAAATTCGAATTCGAATTTTCGACCCCGCCACAATACTTTCCTTATACATTATGTATATAAGGAAAGTAAAAATATGATGTGAGCAGCACATGACTTTCTCTACAGATTCAAATTCATATTGTAATCATTTATTTCATTATGCATTAAATTTAGTTTAATTGCAGAAAATAACATAGATACTTTTCTGATATTATATTCAATTTGACTTTTTATTGCATCTTCATTTCATTTGGAAACTTAATTCACTTTCAATTCTTCAGGTCCTCAAAATTTAAAAAACTACAATATCTCGAGAACGGGTTATCCTACAGTCATGGGGTCACTCTTATTCGCTTAATTGTCAAATTTTACCTGAAAAATAAGTACTTAATGAATATACTTCAACAATTTTAGTATTTATTTCAGATTTCCACTATTTTTGCGGGCCATTTTGCAAATAAGAGTCGATTATACTTCGCCGAATCATATCAAAAGCTACTCAGTATTAGAATAACTATCAAAAGACTTAAATGCTAAGTTTTAAGAAATTTTGTTAAATTGTTTTTTAACTACAGTGAAAATCGTCTTCATTTCCCCAAAATGAAAAATTCAAATATCTCGAGAATGGTTCATCTTAGAGTAATGAGATGAATCTGATTCCTTTTGTCGTCAAAAATTACGTATAAAACAAGAATTTGATTGATACATTTGAGAATACGTAATTTTTTATTTTAGAATTTGTCGATTTTTGCTAGCCATTTCGCAAAAAAAGGCAGGTTCCTATTTTCGAATTGTACCAAAATCTAATCAGCACTAGGGTAACCTGCAAGTGACTTATCCACCAAATTCTGTAAAATTTGGTACACTACTTTTGTAGCTAGAGTGGGTGCAGACATTTTTTGCAAGCCATTTTGCAAAAGAAAGGCAGGTCCTTTTAGCCCGAATTATACCGAAATCTAGTTAGCATCAGGGTACCTCACAAACAACTTACCTATAAAATTTTATGAATTTGGTCAATTATTTTTCGAGTTAGAGTGGATACAATGTCTGCACAGACAGACAGACACACACACACACACACACACACACACAGACGTCACACTGAAACATAGTGTTTTCGTGTTCTAGACGTCTCAAAACGTATAGATCCATCGAAAACTTGACTTGCGATTTTCCACATGATTCCATTACCATGTACTGCAGGGAAAGTAAAATTGCCCCTATATTTATGTGTCTGTCACGCTTAACAAACAATTTGGCGACATATTGTCAAGCTTGGTGACAAAATTTGGCAATACATTTGGCGCAATGTAGCAAAAGATTTTTAAGAAATGTCGCAAAATTAACGTTAACATAATATCTCTTAAAGTTATGTTAATTATCTCCGTCAAGTTCCTTTCGCTTACAGGAATTATTAACTTAATGTCCCTGATTCAAAGTATAACAAGTTTCTCTCTTCTTTAAACAGGATTGGTTAGAAAGGTATAGCGAGTTATCAAATAATATCGTTTTGCTTGTGAGATCATATTGTAATTACGTTTTGTATAGAGTCGTATAGAAAATCATAATAGTGTTAAGGGATTTTAGAAACGCAAACGCGGTAAGCGGGCCGATGGGCAGAAATTATTTACATAAATTAATGTACCCTTTCATATGACGGGCTTAACGTCCGGTATAATAGTTTCAAAATTCGGTTAATTAAATATTTGATTAACTGCGTGATATCCGATGCGAAATCATAATCCGATAAAAGATAAAATTTTTACATCTCGCTGATAAAAAAAATTTTCAATTCTCTATTCTCTGCTTTCTCCGATCGAAAAGTTTTTTAATTTAAAAAATATATCATTTTTTTTTAAATACGGTTTACCGAATACCGATTAACAAGTACCAGTTGACCGAGTTTAGTTGAATTATCTGTTACCGTGTCCAATTTATCGAATGCCGGAGCTGTAAAGTAAGAACGGATCGATTGATTTTCCTTCAAAATTTATTGACAAATAAAATATTTTGACTTTCTCTCTTTATCGGGAAAGCATTACAGTGCAATCTCAGTAATTCTGCACTTCAATGCTTCAGCACGTCTAATAATCCGAAACCATATCGTAGGTAGGGGACGGCCTTTTTCATGTCACGTGATGCGTGTTATCATGTACGTGATAGTTGATTCCATTTCTGAAAAAATCGTTCGCAAAAACAGTGCAGAGCCGCCCACACAAATTATGCCCCCTTTACATACGTTTATCACGGAGCCCCTCCATGTTTGATTTTCCCCCTCCTTGTGAATCTGTCATGTCTTCCCCATCCTTTAAAAAATTCGGAAAATGGGGGTGACTGTGTCTTTTTAATCACCGGGCCCCTGCTCTTGAGTAGTATCCGTCTTAATGACACTCTGAAGGACCTCTGAAGGACACTTTACAATGGAACAATATAGAGAATCTATTGAAGAAATCGTGATTTTACGAAAATTACTTGAGAAAAGGTTTTAGGCAGGGGTCTTAATCAAAGAGACAAGTATATATTAAAAACTATTTCTATAAGCAAAGATTTTTTATACCAAATAGTAACCTAGGAAAGTACAATAAGCGTAAGATTATAATACACAAATCGAGATTCGTTTTGTACATGTCACAACTCACGTTATAGTAAGTTTGAAGAATCTACTTCGACGATAAGAGCTTGCAATTTCGTCCCAGTAGCTCAACGGTAGAACCTTGGCTGGCCAGTTCGCAGATCCATTGTTCTGTTCCCGGTTCGGGCAGCAAGGATCTTTGCAATGGCGCCCGAACAAATCAACCCTGTAGGTTAGTGCAAAGATGTCTGAGATCTAAAAGTGGCCCTAGTAGGGCTAGCACAGATTCAGTGATCTCTGTAATATGGAACGCCGAATTCAAATTGAGAGGATAACGACCACGCAGGATATACCTAGGTAAAAATAGTAGTAGCAGGTGGCTAACCTGAGTAAAAATAACAGGAGGTGGTCAGTCAGATTGTCGGTAACTCACCAACCTGACATTAGAGGACTGAGAATGCAGAGTTTACTTCGATAAGAACTTGCAATTTCGTCCCAGTAGCTCAACGGTGGAGCGTCGGCTGGCCAGTTCGAAGATCCAGGGTTCGATCCCCGAGTGAGGGCAGCAACCATCTTTACAAGTTTAATTGCATAGATATTATGATGACTTTATCCCTAATATCCGATAATCCGACAAACCCAGTAATAGTTCTGGTTTTTAATAGTGACGGATTGCTGAGAATGTACTGTATATTCAGAAATATTTTAATTCGAGATTTTAGCAGAAAAGTACATTTTAAAACCGCATGAACACATTTTGGAAACTTTAGGAAATATTTAGTTTATTAGGCGTATGCGCATGTCTGTATGACATAAATGCGATAATTCAAGAACGAATGCTTTGACCATTATAAAATTCTGCATTTGAATGCATCACATAAAAGTTTAAAACTATATATAATTTTTTGTGTAATTCGCTAAATATAATTATCATGATAAGAACAGGAATAATTTGAATATTAATGCATAACATTAATCTATGTGAGAATAGTATAGTTTTAACCACGCTATGTAGTATGGCATTAAATGTCATTTAAATAGTATATATTAAAACAAATCAACCGCATTCATTTAATTCATCAGCGTACCTAAGATATTTACAACTTCAAAATTGAAAGTTTTAAATAACTGTTATGAATAACTTAACAAAATTATTTAAAGAATACCATAAAAAGTAAAACTCTTGATAGACCTGTTGCTAACTCAAAAATATTTTATGTGGGCAGCACATGACTTTCCCTGCAGACATAAAATCATTTTATCTTTCTTTCTTTCTTTCACAATTCATTAGATTGAGTTTAATTGCACAAATTAAAATCATTATTAAATTAAATATTAAATTAATAAGTAACATAATTATTTGATATTGCACTAAAGTCGCTGTTTTAATTCAATTTTCGTTTTCATTTAGCGGCTGGACGTATTTTCAAAGGCAAAGTGAAAAAATGCGAACAACACTAAATAACACTAGAACGATTCATCTTAGAGCTATGAAGTTGGTCTTATTCCTTTTGTAGAATTAATTATGCATAATAAAAATTACGTATAAAAACGTCCAAAAAACTGGCACTTAATGGATCATTTGAATTTTTTGACTGGGATTTCTGCAAAAGAGGCGGATTCATTTTTGTTTATTTCGAATAATACCAAAATCTAATCAGCTCTCGGAGAACATACAATTGACTTATTTACCAAATTTTCTGAAATTTGGTCAATTAGTTTTCAGATAGAGTGGATACATAGATTTTTGAGGGCCTTTTCGAAAAAAATCTAATGTGGGCAGTACATGATCTTCCTTATATAATGCAATGAAATTACTACTTTTACAGTAAAAAAAATCTGATGTGGGCAACACATGACTTTCCTTATATAATGTATTAAATTTACTATTTTTGCAGTAAAAAAATAGGTTTCTTAGAGTAGATATTTATATTCTTTACAAGATATTGAATTTTCGACAATTGTCGTCATTTTCATTGATTTAGCGCCATTTTTATCCATTTGGCGAGATTTTCGTTGATTTGGCAACATTTCAAAAAGTCGCCAAGTTGGCGCCCTTCCACCAAATTCTTCGCCAAAATCTCGCCAAGCGTTATGGACGGTGAAATAAGTTATTCTTACAGCAGATAAATGACTATAAATTACGTTCAAATGGCGTTCAAATACAAAAGTATTGCTCAAGGTATCTTTTCTCGTGAATGGAACGAGTTAGATCCACGAGAATGATGTCACCAAATTTATCACATGATATTACATATAAGTGAACATGTTTCTCAACAGTTAATATTGTTTTTTAATTTATGAGATTTTTTGATAAATTTATTTTCAAAATGTGCAATATCTCAAGAACGGTTCATGAGTTCTAAAGTTTATATCAATCGTTTTCTAAGGAAAATTTACATAAGAAGTGCCTATTTGCGTAACTTTATTAAAGGTTTTGGTTTTTTGATGATTTTTTCAAAATTTCACTCGAAAATTTAAGGGGGTTTTGAATATTCGATTACGTTTAAAAACAATAGGCTTCCAGTATTCACGGGTTGTGATTTTTGTAACAAATTTCATTCGAATTGCTCCATTCGTTCGTGAGATATCCTCTCCTCAGACTCACTGACACACACACAGACATCACCTCAAAAATATTTTCATCAGGGATGCTTGAAACGTGCTCTCCCGTCGAAAAATCGAATTCGAATTTTCGATCCCGTCACAATACTTTCCTTGTACATTATGTATATAAGGAAAGCAATAATGTATAAGATCCAGGGTACTGTGTTTTTGTCGTTAAATTGTACATTTGGCTATTTTCTGGATGACAACATGTAAAACTATTTCAAAGTACCCAATTAACTTATATTTCGCGCAACTCTAAATAAACAATTATCAATATTGATAGCATCTTCATAAATTGATATAGGCCATATATTGAAATATACAGTATTAATAATTTATTCAACAATTAGACGTAATTTTCATTAATTTAGCATCATTTTTGCTATTTTGACGATATTTTTGTCAATCTGGGACGGAATATCACCAAATTGGCTATAATTTGTAAAATTATTTGCCAAATGCATCATTAAGTGTTACAGACAGACGGAGAGAAGAGCATTTCTTATATACTGGAAATCATATGACGAAAATCAAAATTTGCAAAACATTACTTCTCATTTGGCGTCACTTTTATCAATTTGGAGAAATTTTTTCACTTTGGCAACATTCAAAATAGTCGCCAAGCTGGCGGCGTCCCGCTAAATTTCTCGCGAAGCATTACGGGAGGACGGATGGAGAAATGGGTTATCCTTATAGTGCATTATGTTTTTTCCATGTTATTGAACTTTCATCAGTTATTCGTCATTTTCATTGATTTAGCATAAGTTTTATCAATTAGACGAAATTCTCGTTAATTTAGCAACATTTAAAAAAAGTCGCCAAGTTGGCGACATTCTGCCAAAATCTCTCAAGCGTTATGGACGAAGAAATAAATTATTCTTATAGCAGATAAATTATTATTGGCGTTCAAATGTAAAAGTATTACCCAAAGTATCTTTTCTCATGAATGGAACGCGCTAGATACATGAAAATGATGTCACCAAATTCATCGCATGATATTACATATGAAAAGTGAACATATTTCACAACAGTTAATATTTTTTTTAATTTATGGGATATTTTTGATAAATTTATTTGAAAAATGGGCAATATCTGGAGAATTGTGTGTCAATCGCTTTCTAATAGAACAAATTACATAAATAAATATTTGCGTAGCTTTATTAAAAGTTTTGATTTTTTGATGATTTTTTTCCAAATTCCATTTGAAAATTTAAGGGTTTCTGAACATTCGATTGCGTTTAAAAACAATAGACTTCCAGTATTCACTCACGAATTGTATATTTTGTACCAAATTTTGTTCGAATCGCTCCATTCGTTCGTGAGATATCATCTCCATAGACTCACTGGCACACACACACACAAACACAAATACAAACACACACACAAACACACACACAGAGACATCACCTTAAATACGTTTGATTCCTGTTCAGGGATGTTTGAAACGTGTGTATGTGTGTGTGTGTGTGTGTGTGTGTGTGTGTGTGGAGACGATATCTCACGAATGAATGAAGGAATTCGAATAAAATTTGGTAGGAAAATTACACTTAGTATACACTGGAAGCCTATTGTTTCTAACCGCAATCGAATGTTCAGAAGCACCCTAAATTTTGAAATGAAATTTTTAAAAAATCATGAAATCAAAACCTTCAATAAAGTTACGCGAATAGTCATTACTTATATAACTTTTTTGTTATAAAACGATCGACCCAAACTTTAGAACGCTAACATGAAACGTTCTCCAGATATTGCACATTTTTCAAATAAATTTATTAACAAATCACGTAAAATAAAAATAAAAGTATTAGCTATTATGAAATATGTTCTCTTCATATGAAATATGTTCTTTCATATATAGCATTATGCGATAAATTTGTTATCACCATTCTCGTGAATTTAGCTTGTTCCATTCGCGGGAGAATATACTTTGGGAAATAGTTTTGTATTTGGAAGCCATTAGTCTTATCTACTATAATTATGACCTATTTCTTCGTCCATAACGCTTGGCGATATTTTGGCAACGAATTTGGAGAAATATCGCCAACTTGGCTGGTCATTCAAATGTTGCCAAATTTATAAAAATTTCGCCAAATTGATAAAGATGGCACTAAATCAATGGAAATGACGACTGATTAATGAAATTTCAATATCTTGGGAAAAAATATAAGAATATACTATAAGAGAAGATACTTTGGGAAATAGTTTTGTATTTGGACGCCATTAGTCGTTTATCTACTATAAGAATAACCTATTTTTCCGTATGGCGAAATTTTGACGTCAATTTTAGAGGAATATCGCCAACTTGGCTAGTTTTTAAATTCTGCCAAATTGATAAAAATGGAGCTAAATCTATGAAAATGGCAACCAGTTGATAAAAATTCAATATCTTGGAAAACACATAACAAACAACTATATGAATAACCCATTTCTCCCTCCGTCCGTAAAGCATGGCGAAAAATTCTGGGGCATGTCGCAAATTTGGCGCATATTAAATATTGCCAGATTGTCTAAAATGTCGCAAAATTAATAAAAATGTCACCAAATTGATAAAAATGACGCAGTATAGAAAAAGTAATAGCTAAATAATTTTTATTCGCGTCATATGACGGACATGCCTTCTAATATATAAGAAATGCGCTTCTGTCCGCTTGTTTGTCGAAAGCCCAGACCGTCCGACTCGTCCTTAGACATGAGCAGCAATTTGGATGGCCGGGTCCGTTCGTTTGTAACACACATTAATGTAACCTCATCATCACCTCAAAAATGTTCGAATCGTGATCAGGGATGCTTGAAATGTGCTCTCCCGTCGAAAACGCAAATTTGATTTTTCGACCTCGTCACAATACTTTCCTTATACATTATGTATACAAGGAAAGTAAAAATGTAGAACCAGATTGAGTTTTCTGAAATTCGTGTGAAAACTTCATTCGAAATTTTAAATTTTTTAACATGGCAGCATAGGACATTTCGTAACATTTTGAAAAGTCACCACGTTGGCGACATTCGGCCAAATTCGTCGCCAAAATCTCGCCAAGCGTTATGGATGGAGAAATAATTTATTCTTATAGCAGATAAATGACTATTGGCGTTCAAATACAAAAGTATTACTCAAAGTATCTCTTCTCATGAATGGAACGAGCTAGATCCACGAGAATGATGTCACCCAATTTATCGCATGGTATTACATATGAAAAGTGAACATGTTTATCAATAGGAAATATTTGTTTTTTATTTTATATGACTTTTTGATATTTTACTTTAAATGTGCGATATCTCAAGAACGGTTCATGTTAGCGTTCTAAAATTTATATCAATCGTTTTCTAATGAAAAATTACATACGAAATGTCTATTTGCGTAACTTTATTAGAGGTTTTGATTTTTTGACGATTTTTTCAAAATTTCACTCGAAAATTTGGGGGGGGGGGGTCTAAACATTCGATTGCGAATAAAAACAATAGTCTCCCGATGTTTACGGATTGTAATTTTTGTAACAAATTTCGTTTGATTCGGTTTATTCGTTCGCCAGTTATCGTCTCCACACACTCTCACTGACACACACACACATTCACACATTCACACACATACACACACATACTTTCACACACACATACTTTCACACACACACACACACACATACTTTCACACACACGCAGACATCACTTCAAAAATGTTCGATTCGTGATCAGGTATGCTTGAAACGTGCTCTGCCGTCGAAAACTCGAATTCGAATTTTCGTCCCCGTCACAATACTTTCCTTATACATTATTGTATATAAGGAAAGTAATAACTGCGGCAGCGGAAATAGAAATGTCCATTTCTAAAATAAATCACGCTATTGCTACATAAATACCATTAAAGCATCAATACAATGATGAAAAAATACTTTTAGGTAACAACATCTATTGTCGTCTAAAGAAAGATTAAGTACGTTTCTCAACACATTGGTCCTGTAAATGGCATTTAAATGTCAACAAATGCACCAACCTTTGAACACTGTATTGTCATTATTATGTCATACTAAATGTCGAATATGAGTTTTGTATTGCTTTAATCCGACTTTTAAAGTACTAGATATATTTCGTCTATTATTGTTGCGCTTGTTATTGTTGCGCTATCTGTGGTGACAATGACTGGTGACACTTCAAGTGAACAAAGACGCTCGAAAAAATATTCGTGATTACGAAGAGGAAGGTATAAACAATGTAAATGTATATAAATATTTATCTTTTGTACTAATGACGGCAACACGTCATATATTTAAATCGATTTAAATAATAAATGAATGACAAATCATTAGATTTTAAACCTCATTTTATTAAAACATCCATCACACAGACGCACATATAATTTAAAAGCCAGAGTGCTTTTGGGTATCATCATACCCTTCCTCAGTTTGGTTAAATAAAAACTCATGCCAACATGCTTAAATACTATCCACTACTGGCAAGTTGAATTTGCATATTACAAAATTTGCATCTCTACTAAACACGTTCAATACATCCACACAAAATCACCAGAAACAGATTTAAAAATTACAAAATTATAAATATAAGAAAGACAAAAGGTCATAATCCAGTTTGAGCACAAATAAACAAAATCTGATATGTGCAGCGCATAACTTTCTCTGCAGACTCAAATTCATATTTTCCTTATTTCTTTAATAATTTGTTAGATTGAGTTTAATTGCACCAAATGACACTAAATTTCCATTTTTAATTCAATTTCTGTTTTTATTTGGTAATTGGACATTTTTCCGAAATCGGCGCAACAAAAATGCAAAATATCTCAAATATCTTGAGAACGGTTAGTCCAAAAGCATAATGGAGTGTTTTATATTCTTTTCCTCGTCGAAAATTACGTATAAAACAAGAATTTAATTGATACATTTCAGCATACGTAGTCTTTTTTTTCTTTTAGGTTTTGGCGAGTTTTGTGGGCCATATCATAAAAATTCGGGTTCTTTTATCCCGAATCGTACCCAAAATTAATCAGCACCAGACTCGTCCACAATTGACCTACCTACCAAAATTTATGAAATTCGATCTATTAGTTCTTTAGTTAGAGTGAATACAACATCTGCACAGACAGATAGACACCCAGACACACAGACAGACAGACACACAGACACACACACAGACGTCACGCTAAAAATAGTTTTTTCGTATTCTAGAGGTCTCGAAACGTGTAGATCCTTCGAAAACTCGAGTTGCGATTTTCGGCATGATTCCAATACTTTCCCTATACATTATCATGCATTGCAGGGAAAGTAAAAATGTAAAAATTATAAAAGGCTTTAAAATATTCAAGTAATTTACAATTTGATACTTAGCTGGATATTACCTTTCCTTCAACATATTTCTAAGAAATACCAAATTAAGATAATTTCAAAGTACTAATGACGTAAAAAATGTTCGAATTAAGTGCTTCAAGTCTCGAAAAATATTCTTTTGAGATTTGTTCCATGAAGAATTAAAAAATATACATTCAGCACCAAATTTACATACATCCAATTATTCATTTCATCAGTTTGCATTGCAGAAATGCAAGATTGGAAAGTTATTAAAACTGACTTAATAAAAAGAAAAGTACAAACATCGAATTCTGCATTTCTATTATTGCAAGCATCCAAAATATGATTATGTATTTTTATTGCTCCGTGATAGTATTAGATAAAAATGTATCAAGAACTTTGCATCTTAAATTTGATTGGAGTGCAAAAGAATTTCTTTATATTTTTTTCAATGTTATTAAAAAAAAATGGCGCTCTGAACATCAATTCTTTATCGTTCTTTTTTCTTCCACTCCTGAGTTCCTATGAATAACAAGTAAAAGTTGACGTTGCCACAAAAATTCTTATTTCTCGACTTTTAATAATATCGTTGATTGTATTCTGAATTCCACCGGTTTTTTAACGTTTGCGAGATTGAGTTCCGGAGAGAAATTGTATTTTCTAAATTATGCAACACACGAATTTTAGATTACGTATGAGAAACTTGGGATGTTTTTGTAAGATATTTCTTAATTTAAGAATGCTTTGATACAAATCTTCAATTTTCCTTACATTAAGCATGGAAAATTAGAGATCTGTATCACAGATCAAATCTATGTACAAGTTTGATGCATATTTGGAACATTTCTGTGAATATTTCTTTTAGTCGTTTGTGACATCTGTTTGTTTAAATAATATTTATTGTTTCTTATACGGCATAGGCATATATCTGTCGGCATGTTAATTCCGTATAAGCCAACAGATATATTAATATAAAAATGATGATATATTTCATAATAACAAATGATGAGAAAGAGATGATTAATGCGTGAACGGTATAATTATATACATTAAATATTTTTATAAGAAAAATTTAAGTTGAGGCTTTCTTCCACAACGCGATCTGCCAAAAATTAATTTTGTCTCCATCTCAAATAGAATTCGCACGCTTGTCAACCTAGTGCTATGATTGGTTGCTGAACCAGTGGAACTAGTAGGATGTTTGTTTACAGTAAAATCATAATGCAAATGAAGGAAATAATAACAAGCTAAATGGGACGTCACAAGTCACGGGACGTATACTATCCTCGTTGTTCCAGGAATTATTTCTCAGTAAGAAATAGTTTTATGAAAATATTGAATTTCGAATTATTCAAGTTCTAAAATGTATATCTAGTGTTAGTTTTTTACGTAATACATCCACACATAAAATTGCATAACAATAAATGCATTAGTTCTTAAGTTAGCTTGTCCACAACTCGGACATACATACACACAGAGAAAAACATTTTATTTAAAGTATTCTAGAAAAGTTCAAAAAGTTTTAATGCATATTAATCCATCAAAATTTCGCATTCAAAAATTTTCTGAAAAATAATACTTTTTCTACAAGATATTGTGAGAAAGTAATAAAATGAAATTATTGTAATGAATAAATGGATGATGATAATGACAACAATCACAATAATAATAAAATGATAATAGTAAAATAATAATAATATAATAATAATAATAATAATAATAATAATAAAATAAATTTATGAAAGAGCCTTCATGTGTAAATGGTGTGTACAGTTCATTTTCATAAACATTTTTATACGCTTTTGCACATTTATTTCATACATTCATTCGCATTTTTGAAAAAAAAACAAGAAGGGATATATAATACCGGAAGCACAAATACTTAGTGAACTTCCTATACCCTCTTAAATCCCATGCTAAATCTCTATATCAGTCATCCTTTAAACTCTATCTATAACCGATCTTGAGAAGAAAAGAAAATGAAAATGAAATTTTCAGAACCGAAGTGGCATTTTTAGTTAATGTGACAAAAATGACATTTTCAGAACCGAAAGTGGAAACTTTTCATAAACTTACCTCCTCCAGAACTTGAATATGAATCCATGTCAGTTATCATCTAGCCTCTATCTTTAGCTAATCCTGAAAAACAGACGTTTCAACAACATTTTTGAACTGGAAGTGGAAAAAAGCGGAAGTGAAAGTCTTTAGTGAATCGCCCCTACTTCCTCCAGAATTTGATGTCAAATCCATATCAGTTATCATTTAATATGTAACTATATCTTAAATAGATGGTTCTTGAAAATTGAAAATTTTTGAACCGAAAACCTAATAGAAGAAACGAAAGTGGAACTTCTTAATAAATTCCACCCCCTAGCTCCTCCGGAAATTGGCACTGAATCACTTGATCATCATTGGATATTTGATCATCATCTAAATTATATTTGTAAAATAATTGTTAGTAAAATAATAGTGTGACATAATTATCGCCACAAAAAATAACAATATCATTCGATGTTTAATAAAGTACCGATGTTTAATACCGATGTTATTCGATGTTTAATAAGACAGGCATATTTCACGCTAAAATGACAGTTTACATGGGGACCATCCGTTAAATACACAAAAACGTGAAAACCGAGGCTTTGGCGTCATGTAGTTTGAAAATTTGATCTTCATATGACTGTGAACAGATTGTATGTATTCCCGGGGGGATCTTATCCCGTGCATGACTGACTTAATTTCTTTAACATCGCTCTGCGCATATTGTTACGACGTATCCTCTGAAATGGTGGGTGTGCTTTCAGGATATAAAAATGGGTCCAAATTTCTAGATAACTAACACGTTTATTCACAAGCACAACGTAAACAGGAACAATATACAATAAAACAGCACTTAAAGGCTTCACTAATTTTACAAAATAACTGATACTACAGATTCTCAAAACATTGACAAAAGTCACAGTCCGATGTAACTCGTATTTCATCAACGTTCTCCGACTGTGTGATTATTCCTTTCATAGACTCTCTATAGAAGCTTCAGGAAATCCCTCGTATCACGTAGAATATTGGTTATTTCAAGGTGTATAAATATTCTAGAAGTCGCCAAATGTCGCGAAATTGGCGATAAATCATCAAACTGGCAACCCTTCTTCGAACTTCGGCATGTGACCCTGGACCCACGTCACGGGAAAGGATGCCTGTACGAGTGTTTTCTATGTCTGGTTCTCAAAGAAAAGGAAAAACTCCAGTGAGGGAATATTACACGTTGGCAATAATATCATGCCAGTGGAAGAGAAAACGCGCGCATCTTGTTCTCGGGTTCTTTGAAGAGAACGAACTTGTAAACTAAGACTGTCATTCTACTTCACTGACGTCACTAAATCTCCTGGAGCTCCTATAATGCAAGCTGACACATGTCCGCCATATTCTAAAGAAATGCTTTGGCGACAAGGAATGAGAACCAGCGCCAGTCCCGATGGAATGCAACTTTTTTTTCCGCCATTATCGCCAACTGCGGTGAAAACTATATTCTTCATTCATGTCTTCAACAATTTATCCCTTTTTCTTTCTTGTTCATTCAAGAATCTAAACATTCGTATCCCTTCCCGGTAATTATTAGAGCAATTTACTGCCGAACTTACTCCCATTTTATTGTGAATTTATACCACAATGCTCGATATCGAGTTACAGCCAATAAAAACCAATGTGCAAGTATGATATAAAAAGGCTTATGCGTCAGCTCTCTATATAGAAGCCTTAAAATCTCCTTGGACGTCACTGGGAAAGGTGTGCACAGCACAATTCAATATTTCGGCACAAATTGTGTTCGCCTGCATATTGCCACTTCAAAATTATCAAAAAAAATTTTTAGTGTAATAATGCAAAAACTTGCGGTGGTTTGGCAATTCTTCTCAAAGACAGTGACGTCACGAATAACGAAATTCTACTCCACTGACATCAAGCTGACCACTTTTTGATTCGTTGCATTGAGCTTTATTTTATGCAACAACAAAACAATAAAATATAAAAACATTCAAAAACTTGTACATTTGATACTGCAGGGCTAGGAATAATTTATTCTTCAGAGTATTTCAACATAATAACAAATTAAGAAAATTGCAATGGAAATTCGAAAAAGAAAAATTCGATACTTAAAGTAATTTGCTATCAAAAAGTATTGATGAGATTTCTTACTGTAAAGAGGTAAATTGGTGCATTCACCATCAAATTTACATATGTTAAACCCCCTGAGCAGAAGTGCAAGTTTTGAAAGTTATTAAAAACGATTTAACAAAGAGAAGAATCCCGTAAATGAGAATTCCCGTTTATGTTAATGCCAGTTTGCAAAAAACAGCGCGCACTTTTATTACTTTCTGGTTATTACCAGATAAAAAACTACCCACTGTGAACTTTGCATCTTAAATTTGATTGCGAGAATATTTCTTAATATCTTTCTCGAAATTATTTGAAAGGAGCGTATGGAACATCAATTCTGTATATTTTCCTTTTTTACTGTCAATTGCGAAGTCTCTGAATAACAAATGAAGCGTACGCGTTGCCACCCGCACAAAAGCAATTCTAGAAGTTTTAATAATGTTGTTGATTGTTTCAGATATCAAACTAATTTAAACTTTTGCGATCAGCAACGGAAGATGGAGTTTCGGGTGACGAAAGCATTTACGGAGTTATCAAAATTGACGAATTTGCATGATTTCTATCAGATGCTTATTCGTCTGAGGTATTTTATATTTTTGGGGCATTTTGATAGTTATATTTAGTGATTACAAAACATGATCTTCCTCAAAAGCCAATGGCACGACGTAAACTAAAATAAAAATTAAAATTGCAATAACCTCACATTCAGGATAATACCATATACTCCATAATAAAGAGTTCAAAATATGTGTTTTCAATGACTTTCAAATACCATTACATGGTCATTATTTTGAGAAATGAATTTCTTCTAAACATCCATAGATGACGCTGCGCAACATTAAAGAATTTTATATTTGTATGGCAACAGCTTGACTATCTTGCAAAACGGTTTTTAACACGAAATTCATTTTTAACACTTTACAACATAGTTGAAAAGTGTTTGACTTTGTTCACTCTGTCAAGCTCTGTCACTGCTTGTTCACTCTGTCTCTGTTTTTAATTCAAGCAAAAACTTCGAAATTTTCTGTTTGACTTTGGCGGCATAGGACAAAATTTGCTATAAGTATACGTAAAGGGTTTATTTATAACTCAATGATCACGAAACTTAACAGTTTCTACTTTTGCTGTGAGAAAAAAAAAGAAAAAAGATGATTTTTAACACTTTACAACGAAGTTGAAAAGTGTTTATAATTTTGTTCATTCATTCTGTCTGTCTGTCTGTCCGTTAGCACGATAACTGCCGTAAAAATGACTTTATCAAAATGAAATTTTAGTATGTTGTTCAGACGGTCTGCAGGACCTATGGGAATATAAATAAATAATATCACCCAATTAGTTTTTTATTGAACCCGGGTTGAAAAATGAAATACATTGAACCCTATGGGACCTAATTTTTCAAACATTTTTTAAGTAAATTTAAAATTCACCAATTGTTTCGAAATTTTTAGGAAATATTCACATTATCCCATAGAATATATAAAAAAAAATTCAGTAAAATATGTTAAGCAGTTTTTTAATTAAAAATTATTTAATATAAGGAAAAAAACATATTAAATTAAATTCTGACTTTGGGATATCTTCCAGAAAGAAAAGAGAGATATATTATATAATAAATATATTTCCACTTGATTAAACGTTTTGCATATGGGAGCAACTTCACATTTTAAAATAAATTTGGTAGATAACAATTTTTCATTTTTTTAAATTTTATATAACTCTTCATGATATACTGCATATTTGATGGCATTTTTAATGCACTTTCCTACTTCCTAGAGAGTTAAAATTTGGTACACAACTTAAATTTGTTGAACATTTTATTCGACAAAAATTTGATGGATCTTTAAATATAGATCATACATTTTTTTCGAAATGGCCTGAAAATAATCCCCGTTCACTTCTATAAATCATTGGTGTAATATTATTAAAAATTCTGATGTGGACAGCACATGTCTTTCCCTGCAGACTCATATTCGTTCTCTTTATTTATTCAATAATAATTTGAGTTTATCTGCACAAAATAACAACCATAAGTATTTTAAATGACATTGAATTTACACGTTAAACTTAAATTTGGTTCTCATTTGATAGCTGGACTTATTGTCAAAGGTGGCGTAGCGAAAACGCGAAAAAACTAGAATACCTCAAGAACGGCTAGTCCTAGAGTAACGGGGTTAGTCTTATTCTCTTTGTTGTCAAAAATCACGTATAAAATAGGAATTTAATTGATATAATTGAGCACACGTAGTCTTTAATTTTTATATATAACGATTTTTGCGGGCCATTTCGCAAAAATAGCCCGTTCCTTTTTCCCGAATCGTACTAGAATAACCTACAAATGATTTATATACAAAATTTTGTTAAATTTGGTATATAAATGACTTGTAGGTTATTGAAATATTATACACCAAATTTTGTTAAATTTGTTCCATTAGTTTTTAGCTAGAGTGGATAAAGGTAATTTCTGCGGCCATTTCGCCAAGAAGGCAGATTCTTTTATTACGAATCGTACTATAATCTAATGAACATCAGGATTTGCCACAAAAAACATGCCTACCAAATTATATGAAATTCGGTCCATTAGATTTTCAATTAGAGTGGATGTAATATCCACACAGACACACAGATACACCCTTACACACACAGACGTCTTCCTAAAAATTGTTTTTTCGTGTTCTAGAAGTCCCAAAACGTGTAGATCCTTTGAAAATTCGAGTTCCGATCTTCGGCACGATTCCAATACTTTGAGTACATACACATATACACATATATTATCTGTGTATTATCTGTGTATCTAAATTCCGTGCCTATGCAATTACAATAGTTGTGATTTTAAATGATCCCTAAACTTTTATTATTTCTTCAACGAAGCCTAATTTTAACATATGCAGAATGCAAATATCTCAAGCGATTGTAAGATGAATTACATAAGAATTGCTGAATTTTTTTTCACACAAAATTATTTAGCTCTGGAGTCTGGAATACAAGTTATATGAATGAAATATTCATTGATTTTGCATAAAGAATCAGATGATTTATATTTCGATACAGTTTTAAATATTTAAGTATAATGAATTACTGTAGTACTGTGATAATGTAAAAGATATCACCACTGAATGTATCACATTTCAGAAATTTTTAAATGAAATTACATTTCAGTTGGAAAGTGTTTCATAATCAATGCTTATGCATGATTGATCTTTCTTGTTTTTTTGTGATCGTGACATCATTGTGTTCGTGACATTTTGTGTTCGTGACATTCGCTCCCCCAAGGGGGTGCATTATCAAACTTAGTATCAATCGATAAATATTATCAAGTCTTTTAAAATTTTAGAACGAAAGGTCAATCATCGTTGGTCAAACTGTGATCATTTGCACCAACAATACAGATTTTTCAAACGTTTTTTCGCAAAATTTGCAAATAATAATAATTATAATAATAATAATAATAACAGTAATAATAATAATAATAAAATCACAAATTACTCAAAAATGAATTCTGGTATGAGAAAGTCGAATTGAGCCATATTCCAGTAAATTTTTATATGCAGTCGTCATTCGATATATCAAAATTCGATAACTAAGATTTTTTGATATCTCAAAAATCTTTCATTTAACTGCACGTTTACTATTAAAATAATGTGTAAAATATTCCATTATGTCGGACTATTACTTAGCATTTTTAACACTTTACAACATAGTTCAAAAGTGTTTATGACTTTATTCATTCTGTCTGTCTGTCTGTTAGCACAATAATTGCCGTAAAAATGACTTTATCAAAATGAAATTTTAGTATGTTTTTCAGACGCTCTGTGGGACCTATGGGAATATAAATAAATAATATCACCCAATTAGTTTTGGATTGAACCCGGGTAGAAAAGATGATATACTTTGAACCCTATGGGACCTAATATTTCAAATATTTTTTAGGCGAATTTAAAATTCCAAATTACTTCGAAAATTTTAGAAAATATTCAAATTATTCCATAAAATATATAAAAAAAATTTCAGTCAAATATGTTTGGTATTTTTTTAAATAAAAATTATTTAATATAGGGAGAAAAATAAATTCAATTAAATTCTAACTCTTGCCATTACCTCCAGAAAGAAAAGAGAGATATATTATGTAATAAATATCTTTCCTTTAATTACTTTATACATAAGAGAGGTTTCACTTTTAAAATAAGTATGGTGGGATAACAATTTTTCAAATTTTTAAATAAAATTAATTATTATAGTATTGTGATGAGTAAAACGATTGGAAAAATGTTTATGAATGAAATGCTGCTTTTACATAGAGGCGATTTATATTTTGATGACGTCATTTGAATAAAGTTCATTTGTTTTCGATGAAGTTTTCAAATATCATAAATTATTATAAATAATATATACAAATAATAATATACAAATAATAATATACAAATAATAATATATACAAATATCATGATAATTTAAAAAATATTACCGAGGAATGTATCGCAATTTAGAGTTGTTTAAACCAGGCAATTTATATTTCAATGCCGTCATTTGAATGAAGTTCGTTTTCTTCGATGAAGTTTTCAAATATAATAAATTAATGTAGTATTGTGATAATTTTTAAAATATTACCGAGGAATGTATCGCATTTTAGAGATGCTTATATAAAATTACATTGAAGTTGGAAAGTGTTTCATAATCAATGTTTTATGCATAATTGATCTTTCTTGTTTTAAATTGTCTTATGGAGTTAGTTAGTAGTGGTTGGTTTTTTGTAATTACCACAATGCATCTCAAGTACTCCAAATTTTCAAAAGTATATTTTTTTGTCATAGCATTCAAGTCTTAACTTCATATTTTCTGTATGCAGATGTTACATAAAAATATTATCGTAGAAAAACCATATTATTCCATATTACATACTAAAAAATACTTGTTTTTTTTTCTTTTTAATAAGTATCAAATGTGTTAATATATATTCATGGTAAACTATTAGAAACTTGCTAAAATTGCCAAATTTTAAACATCTGAAACGTTGAAGTAAATTAGCGCATTATCATTTTAATCATAAATGGCGGTGTTCCGTATTGCTCAAACTTCCTACTCCTATATCAGAGAGTTATTATTCCTGAGAGTTCTATTAAACTTCTTGATGCATTGAGCTTTATTTTATGCAACAGCAAAACAATAAAATATGAAAACATTCAAAAACTTGTACATTTGATACTGCAGGGCTGGGAATAATTTATTCTTCAAAGTATTTCTACATAATAACAAATTAAGAAAATTGCAATGGAAATTCGAAATAGAAAAATTCGATTCTTAAAGTAATTTGCTGGCAAAAAGTATTGATGAGATTTCTTACTGTAAAGAGGTAAATTTATGCATTCACCATCAAATTTACATATGTTAAACCCCCAGAACAGTAATGCAAGTTTTGAAAGTTATTAAAAACGATTTAACAAAGAGAAGAATCCCGTAAATGAGAATTCCCGTTTATGTTAATGCATGTTTGCAAAAAACAGCGCGCACTTTTATTACTTTCTGGTTATTACCAGATAAAAAACTACCCACCGTGAACTTTGCATCTTAAATTTGATTGCGAGGATATTTCCTAATATCTTTCTCGAAATTATTTGAAAGGAGCGTATGGAACATCAATTCTGTATATTTTCCTTTTTTACTGTCAATTGCGAAGTCTCTGAATAACAAATGAAGCGTACGCGTTGCCACCCGCACAAAAGCAATTCTAGAAGTTTTAATAATGTTGTTGATTGTTTCAGATATCAAACTAATTTAAACTTTTGCGATCAGCAACGGAAGATGGAGTTTTGGGTGACGAAAGCATTTACGGAGTTATCAAAATTGACGAATTTGCATGATTTCTATCAGATGCTTATTCGTCTGAGGTATTTTATATTTTTGGGGCATTTTGATAGTTATATTTAGTGATTACAAAACATGATCTTCCTCAAAAGCCAATGGCACGACGTAAACTAAAATAAAAATTAAAATTGCAATAACCTCACATTCAGGATAATACCATATACTCCATAATAAAGAGTTCAAAATATGTGTTTTCAATGACTTTCAAATACCATTACATGGTCATTATTTTGAGAAATGAATTTCTTCTAGACATCCATAGATGGCGCTGGGCAACTTTAAAGAATTTTATATTTGTATGGCAACAGCTTGACTATCTTGCAAAACGGTTTTTAACCCGAAATTCATTTTTAACACTTTACAACATAGTTGAAAAGTGTTTATGACTTTATTAACACATTACAACATAGTTGAAAAGTGTTTATGACTTTATTAACACTTCACAACATAGTTGAAAAGTGTTTATGACTTTGTTCATTCTGTCTGTTTGTCTATATGTCCGTTAGCACGATAATTGCCGTAGAAAAGACTTTATCAAAATGAAATTTTATTATTTTTTTCAGACGGTCTGTGGGACCTATGGGAATATAAATGAATAATATCACCCAAATAGTTTTGGACTGAACCCGAGTTGAAAAAATGAAATACATTGAACCCTATGGGAACTAATTTTTCAAACATTTTTTAAGCGAATTTAAAATTCATAAATTGCTTCGAAAGTTTTATGAAATATTCAAATTATCCCATAAAAAATATGAAAAAAAAATTCTGCAAAATATATTCGGTAATTTTTTAAATAAAAATTAAAATAATAATTACACCTATATTATATAAAGAGATCACGTGACCCACTTCAAAATAAAAATATGGCATCCATCTTGTGTCGAAATCGTGATTTTTAAAGTTCTTTTTAATTTATATTCAGTCTTGCATCCGTCCTAAGACCACTATATTTTTTTTTTCTGTGCATCTATATACTGCGCCAACGCAATTGCAATACTTTGAAGTTTAAATGATCATCCAAAATTGATCATTTCTACAACGAAGCCTAACTTTCACGTATAGAGAATGTAAACACATCAAGTTCTAAAATGAGTTGTATAAGAATTGCTGAATTTCTTTAACTCAAAATTATTTAGCTCTGGAGTCTGGAATATAGTTGATTTGAATGAAATATTCATTGATTTTACATAGAGAAGCAAACGATTTTATAGCATTGTCTTTTTCGATGAAGTTTTAAGCATGGAGCTAGAAAGTACTTTTACCTCCATGGTTTTAAATTTGCAAGTAAAATAAATTATTGTAATAATACTGTGATAATTTATGAGAATGTAGACAAGTAAATGTATTATGAGTTGTATAAGAATTGCTGAATTTCTTTCACGCAAAATTATTTAACTCTGGAGTCTGGAAGAATAATAAAATGTTCAGTGGTATAATAATGAAATATTCACTCCTTTTAGCAGTGAATATTTCACCGCTAAATTTCATTTAAAAAATATTCATTTATTTTTTTTTTAGAGAGCCAGGCGATTTATATTTCGATGACATCATTTGAATAAAGTTCATTTTTGTTCGATGAAGTAAAATACATTATTGTAGTTCTGTGATAATTAAAAAAATATCAGCGCTGAATGTATCGCATTTTAGAGATGCGATACATTCAGCGGATTGCATTTCAGTTGGAAAGCGTTTCATAATCAATTCTCTATGCATGATTGATATTTCTTTTTGTTTTATATTTTTAGACATCAATTATTTTATTCGATAAAATTAGGAAATAAAAGAAAATTCACGTTTTTGATGTTTTAAAGTTACCCCCACCCCCCTCCTTAAAGTATTTAATGTGCGTTTCTTTTAATGTTTTTATTTTACGTTATTCTTGCTTTTCAGTTATATTAAATCAACTGTATGACGATAGATATGTTTATAGAAAATTATATGATAACTAAGAAACACGGTATAGGAAACAACACGTAAACATGAATGTACAATAACTTTTTGAATTTCATATGACGATTTTTGTTTAAATGGTCTTGAATTATGGCATTATGACATTGGGTTCACCACATTCTCCGTGTATCTTCTTCTGATGAAACATTTGCACTGTCGTTCAATGAATCTGCAAATCCTTGGCATATTTATATTCAAAATAGTCTCAACTTACTAACGAAATATTTTATTCTCAGTATCGGAAAATATTTCCTATATTTGAACTAAATCATTTTCTTAAACTGTTCATATAAAATACTTCATATCGTTAGTATTATGCAAATACATAATAATAATAATAATAATTGTAAATCTGTTGTTCCCTTCTCTGCTTTTGTTTTTTGATAGTATGGGAAGGAAAGTATTTTGTGAAATAATTATATGTGGTTCTGGACTTGAAACGTTTGTAATAAATGTTTTTAACTTGTGTTTTTATAATTGATAAATTAAGGGAGGTGCATGTCTTTTTGTTGAAACTCTTACTCTTGAAGAAGTAATTTTGTATTCATTGCAGGATTGCATATGTAAATTGATTGTTATAGTTTATGCGATTATTAGAAGGTGCTGAAGACTGTATGAACCAATTGCAGGATTGTAAACTACTTGGAATTATGTATTTTTATATTTTATGTAATGAAAATTGAATTTATGTGACGGCAATAAAAGTTGTAATTGCTGGCTTTCTTCATTCTTTATGGACAGAGTGCCTTTTTGATGTATTGATTTTACTTTGTTTTGTTATGTTTTATTTTTCCGGCCAAGGGGACATGGACTTTATTAATCCAGTTAGAGGATGAGTTCTTCCCCTTTTTTCGTGAGCTCGTGTGTCTTTGTGCTTGTTTTTGTCGGTTTGGGGCTTAAGCCTTCCCGTGGCTTGCACGATGCCTTTGGTGTTGTTGTGGGCTGGGGTGGTTCTGGATTGGAGGCGGCGGTTGGGTCCCGCCGGTGTCGGCCTCGGCCGGTGGTGCTTCCGCCGGTGGTTGCTGGACTGGGGGGCATGTGCTAAGGGCGGCTGGATTGCAGTCGCGATAATGGTTCATTCTTTCCGTGTACCTTCGGGTGGGTCGGTATTTCTTTGAAGTTCCCTTCTCTGCTGGCAGTTGAACAGAGGTTGATCGGGGGTAATCTGTCTCAACGACAATCGCGATCTCAGTCTGACCAGACATCGATCTATTAATTAAGCTAAGAGGACAATCTTGCCTTCTACATTTGAAGTGGACCTTTTCACCTCCTTCGAACTAAGAACCTAATTTTAACTTCTAAACGTCTTCTTCCTTTCACCTTTTTTTTTAATAGGGTATATAATTCTGTTCAATAAATTAAATCATAAATCCAAGGGAAATAAAAATTTCAGTGTTATCCAAACCTTAGCCATTTATTGCATCTGCATAATTCGATTACTCATTATGTAAAGAACACTGTCTAAGTTGGAAATTCAACCACCAATCGCTTATTGGCTAAACTAGTATTCTATACTTTAGTCTGGTTATCCAACACATTGACCAGCGTGCTATATATTAAGCTACTAGAGGTGATTTTATATTTCCATCTGTTTCTAAAGTAAATCCCACATGCTAATAATATTTAGAATATATTTTTTTTAATTTTAAACATGTTTATCGAGAAAAGTGTTCTGTTAATTTAGATTAAACATTTTCAATAACATTATTTTCTTACTAAAATTAAATATTCTGTATCATATTAACATACATTAAACACTCTTTGAATAATTAGAAATTTATAGAACATAAGTTTCGAATTTTAGTTAGAGAATTCAACACAAAATTCTCTATAATTTTAATGCAAACTTCAAAAAAGAGAGTTGTGCATTCTGGTTACTTTCTGCTGCTATAAAACAAGAAAAACTTTCTGAGAACTTTGCATCTTTTACTTGATTGCACGGAAATGCATGAACATCTCTTTATATCTTTATCAAGAATATTCGAAAATACTGCATCTTTATCATCGGATACTATGAAGTTGAAGGTATTTCTTTATCTTTATTCTACCTTAAACGTCAAACTAACAACGAATACCAAATGGAATGCTGCAACGCGAACGCAGTTCTAAAAATTTTAATAATGTCGCTGATTGTTTGAAATATCAGACGATTTTAAACTTTTCCGATCAGCGACGGAAGATTACATTTTGGAAAATGAGTGTATTTCCTCCATTACGAAAAGCGACAAATTTGGATTATTTATGAGAATCTTATTTCTGCGAGATATCTCAGATTTCCAGATATTTATATATGCATCTTTAGCGTTTAATATTTAATTTCTGTTTGAAGTTTCTAACACAGTTCTTCTTAGTTTCAGCGCATCTTTTCATTGATGAGATTCCATACTTTAGGGCGGAAATTATACGTTCACGTCACATTTACATACATTAAATAACTCATTTTAATAATTTGACATTCAGTTTTGAAAGTTATTAATGACAGTTTAACAGAAAAATGGAAAAACTCGAATTCTATCAATATTAGTACAAGCTTACAGAAAATAAATAAATAAATAGTGCACTTTCATTTCTGTCAACTGCTATCAGATACAAAACTATTCGCCAAGAATTTTACTTCATAAATGTGATTGCATGGGGTGAACTAGATTATTTCTTAATATTTTCTCAGGATTATTCCACGAACGCTTTAAACATAAATTTTTTATCTTTCGTTTATCTTCAGCTTCAAAGTCTCTATGAATAGCAAATGAAGCATCCACGTTGCAAGAGAAATGGATTCCACAACTTTTAATAATACGGTTGAATGTCTAAGGTACCAAACATTCTTAAAATTTTTGCGAACTGGTATAGAAGATTCAGTTTTGAAAATTGAGAACATTTTTTAAATTATGAAAAGTACAAATTCGATTGATGCAGGTGATTCTGTTTATTACTTTCCTTATATACAATAATGTATAAGGAAAGTATTGTGACGGGGTCGAAAATTCGAATTCGAGTTTTCGACGAGAGAGCACGTTTCAAGCATCCCTGATCACGAATCAAACATTTTTGAAGTGATGTCTGTGTGTGTGAAAGTATGTGTGTGTGTGTGTGTGTCAGTGAGCCTGTGGAGACGATAACTGACGAACGAATGGACCGATTCCAACGAAATTTAGTACAAAAATCACAATCCGTAAACACTGGAAGCCTATTGTTTTTATACGCAATCGAATGGTCAGAACCCCCCCTCCCCTAAATTTTCGAGTGAAATTATGAAAAAATCGGCAAAAACTCAAAACCGCTAATAAAGTTACGCAAATAGACATTTCTTATGTAATTTTTCATTAGAAAGCGATTGACATAAATTTTAGAATGCTAACCTGAACCGTTCTCGAGATAGTGCACATTTTTCAAAAAAATTATCAAAAAGTCATATAAAATAAAAAAAAATATTTCCTATTGAGAAACATGTTCACTTTTCATATGTAATACCATGCGATAAATTGGGTGATATCATTCTCGTGGATCTAGCTCGTTCCATTCATGAAAAAAGATACTTTGAGTAATACTTTTGTATTTGAAAGCCAATAGTCATTTATCTGCTGTAAGAAAAACTTATTTCTTCGTCCATAACGCTTGGCGAGATTTTGGCGGTGAATTTGTTGGAATGTCGCCAACTTGGCGACTTTTTTAAATGTTGCTAAATTAACGAAAAACTCGACAAATGGATAAAAATGACGCTAAATCAATGACGACTCATTGATGATGACGACATGGAAAATGACGGCTCATTGACGAAAATTCAATATCTTGGAAAGAATATAAATAACTACTATAAAAATAATCTATTTTTTTACTGTAAAAGTAGTAAATTCATTGCATTATATAAGGAAAGACATGTGTTGCTGACATCAGATTTTTTAAATTATGAAAAGTACAAATTCGATTGATGCAGTTAATTTTGTTTATTTATTTATTTTTTTTTTATTTTTTTTTTGATATTTCAATTGTTTAATTTCCCTACATATATATTATAATGTATAGGGAAAGCTTTGCGTATGAAGAACAGTATAATGTCGGGGTCGAAAATTCGAATTGGAGTTTTCGACGAATAAGTACGTTTTCAGCATCCCTAAATTTCGGTCTTTTAAAAGGGGTCGAACGTTTCAGAGGTGATGTCTGTTTGTGTGTGTATTCTAATATGAGTGTATGCTAATGCGTGTATGTTAGTGTGCGTATATTAGCGTGTGCGTGCCTTAATACGTGTGTCTGAGTGTGTGTATGTTAGTATGCGTGTATATTAGTGTGTGTATGTTAGTATGTATGAATGTTCGTGAGTCTGTGGACGCGATATCTCACGAACGAATATAGCGTTTAGAAAACAATTTCGTACGATTATTACAATCAGAGCACACTATGGAACCCTAATGATTTTGAACGCAAATAAATGCTCTCATTCTCCCCACTTTATGAATGGATTTTTAAAGTTCAGAAACTTTAATAAGGAAAAATTAAAAATTTATTTTAGACATAATTTTATATTTGAGAATTAATGATATGAACTCCAGAACGTTAGCATGGGCCATTCTTGAAATATTCCTCGATTTTCAAATGAATTTTTGAAAATTCCTAAAACAAATTTGGACATTCAACTGTTGATTGAATTGAAATTCAACTGTAAAATGACTGTTAAATAAATAATTATTTCATACGTAATTTTTCATTAGAAAACCAATAATATAAACTAGAATGAACCTTTCTCGAAATATTGTACATTTCTGAAATATATTTTTCGAATAAATTAATCCAAAAAAAAATTGCATACAATTAAAAAGTAATAATCATAAAATACATTCACTTTCCATATGCAATATTATGCAACAAATTTATTAACAATATTCTCGGGGATCACTTTCGTTTCATTCACAGGAGCATATACTTTTTGTAATATATTTGTATTTCACAAGATGCTAACTAAATATTATTTGCAAATTGATGAGAATTTTGTACGTCACTATGAATAAGTAATTTAATTTGCACAAATAAGTTGCCAAAAGCTCCAAAATCTTATCTAAATGGTTTAATTCAGAGCCAAACATTTTATACTACAGATCTTGTAAACTGTATTTTTAATTTTTACTTTCCTTATGTACATAATATATAAGGAAAGTATTGTGACGGGGTCGAATATTCGAATTCGAGTTTTCGACGGGAGAGCACGTTTCAAGCATCCCTGATCACGAATCAAACATTTTTGAAATGATGTCTGTGCGTGTGTGTGTGTGTGTGTTAAAGTATGCGTGTGTGTGTTAAAGTATGTGTGTGTGTGTGTGTGTGTCAATGAGACTGTGGAGACGATAACTGACGAACGAATGGATCGATTCGAACAAAATTTGGAAGAAAAATCACAATCCGTAAACACTGAAAGCCTATTGTTTTTATACTCAATCGAATGGTCAAAACCCCCACCCCCCTAAATTTTCGAGTGAAATTATGAAAAAATCGTCAAAAACTCAAAACCGCTAATAAAGTTACGCAAATAGACATTTCTTATGTAGTTTTTCATTAGAAAACGATTGACATAAATTTTAGAACGCTAACATGAACCATTCACATTTTTCAAAAAAATAATCAAAAAGTCATATAAAATAAAAAAAAAAATATTTCCTATTGAGAAACGTGTTCACTTTTCATATGTAATACCATGCGATAAATTGGGTGACATCATTCTCGTGGATCTAGCTCTTTCCATTCATGGAAAAAGATACTTTAAGTAATACTTTTGTATTTGAACACCAATAGTCATTTATATGCTGTAAGAATAACTTATTTCTCCGTCCATAACGCTTGGGGAGATTTTGGCGACGAATTTGGCGGAATGTCGCCAACTTGGCGACATTTTAAATTGTTTCCAAATTAACAAAAATCTCGCCAAATGGATAAAAATGACGCTAAATCAATGAAAATGGCGACTAATTGAAGAAGATTCAATATCTTGGAAAGCATATAAGTATCTACTATAAGAATAACATTTTTTTAACTGTAAAAGTAGTAAATTCATTTCATTATATAAGGAAAGTCATGTGTTGCCCACATCAGATTTTCTTTTTTATTATTATTTATTTTACTACAGCTAATCACTAGGCGTTGTCCAACTCGTAAATGAGAGGCCGGTGCTTAAATAATACATTTACAGATAACACTACCCAGTTTCCAAACTGAGCAGTGTTGCTGTTGAATTTATGTTAGGAACACATTCCTATTGCATTTGTGTTAGGAAAAAAGTCACAATTTAAAGCAAAAGGACAAATTTAAATGGCGATTCAGCTTAGATTAATGCTATTTCTGTTTCTAGCACTTTCCAACATAGTTGAAAAGAGTTTTTACTTTGGTTATTCTGTCTGTTTCCCCGTTCGCTCGATAACTGCCGTATAAACGACTTTATCGAAATGGAATTTTAGCATGGTGTTGAGACAATTCGTGGGATGTTTAGGAATGAAAATGAAAAATCTGATGTGAGCAGCACATGACTTTCCTTATGTAATGCAATGAATTTACTACTTTTACAGCAAAAAATAGGTTATTCTTATAGTAGATACTTATATTTTTCCCAAGATATTGAATTTTCGTCAATTACTCGTCATTTTCATTGATTTAGCGTCATTTTTAACCATTTGGAGAGATTTTCATTAATTTGGCAGCATATAAAAAAGTCGCCAAGCTGGCGACACTCCGCCAAATTCGTCGCGAAAGTCTCGCCAAGCGTTATGTAAAGAGAAATAAGTTATTCTTATAGCAGATGAATGATTATTGGCGTTCAAATACAAAAGTATTACTCAAAGTATATTTTCTCCTGAATGAAACGAGCTAGATTCACGAAAATAATGTCACTAAATTTATCGCATGATATTACATATGAAAAGTGAACATGTTTCTAAACAGTTAATATATTTCTTTTTTTATTTTATGAGATTTTTTGATAAATGTATTTTTAAAATGTGCAATATCTCGAGAACGGTTTATACTAGCGTTCTAAAGTTTATGCCATTCGTTTTCTAAGGAGAAATTACATAAGAAATGTCTATCTGCGTAACTATATGGTTTTGATTTTTTGTTGATTTTCTCAAAATTTCACTCGAAAATTTAGGGGTTCTGAACATTCGATTGTGTTTGAAAACAATAGGCTTCCAGTATTCTTGGATTGTGATTTTTGTACCAAATTTCATTCGAATCGCTCCCTTCGTTCGTGAGATATCGTCTCCACAGACTCACTGACACACACACACACATTGGCGACATTCCGCCAAATTCGTCGCCAAAATCTCGCCAAGCGTTATGCACTAAGAAAAAAGTTATTCTTACAGCAGATAAATGACTATTGGCGTTCAAATACAAAAGTATTATTCAAAGTATATTTTTTCATGAATGGAACTAGCTAGATCCACGAGAATGATGTCACTCAATTTATCGCATGGTATTACATATGAAAAGTGGACATGTTTCTCAATAGGAATTTTTTTTTATGTGACTTTTTCATAATTTTTTCTTAAAAATGTACAATATCTCGAGAACGGTTCATGTTAGCGTTCTAAAATTTATGCCAATCGTTTTCTAATGAAAAATTACATAAGAAATGCCTATTTGCGTAACTTTATTAGCGGTTTTGATTTTTTGACGATTTTTTCAAAATTTCATTCGAAAATTTAGGGCGGTTCCGAACACTCGATTACGTATAAAAACAATAGGCTTCCAGTGTTTACGGATTGTGATTTTTGTACCAAATTTGGTTCGAATCCGTCCATTCGTTCATCAGTTATCGTCTCCACAGACTCACTGACACACACACACGCACACACACACACACATACATCACCTCAAAAATGTTTGATTCGTGATCAGGGATGCTTGAAACGTGCTCTCCCGTCGAAAACTGGAATTCGAATTTTCGACCCCGTCACAATACTTTCCTTATACATTATGTATATAAGGAAAGTAATAATATCATCCGATTAGTTTCGGATTGAACCCGGGTCGAAAAAATGACATACATTGAATCCTATGGGACCGAATTTTCAACCATCTTTAAAGTGAAGTTAATGTTCACAAATTATAGGAAATATTCAAATTATCACATAAAATGTGCAAAATAATTTCAACAAAATATGTTGGGTAGTTTTCTAAATAAAATTTTAAATAATAATTGCACCCATGATGTACAGAGAGAACACGTCACTCATTGCAAAATAAAATACGGCTTCCATTTTCCGCTGTTAGCGTATATGTTTAAATATCGTTCAAATACAGAGGATGTTCACACATTTTTGTAACGATTTTGAAAATGTATATATATATAAAGATAAGAATTTTATTACTTTCTTTATATACATAGTATAATGTATAAGGAAAGTATTGTGACGGGGTCAGAAATTCGAATTCTAATTTTCGACGAGAGAGCACGCTTCAAGCATCCCTGATCACGAATCGAACATTTTTGAGGTGATGTCTCTGTGTGTGAGTGTGTGTGAAAGTATGTATGTATGTCAATGAGTCTGTGGAGACGATATCTCACGAACGAATGGAGAGATTCGAATGGAATTCGGTACAAAAATTACAATCCGTGACTACTGGAAGCCTATTGTTTTTATACGCAATCGAATGTTCTGAACCCCCCTAAATTTTCGAGTGAAATTTTGAAAAAATCATAAAATCAAAACCTTTCATAAAGTTACGCAAATAGACATTTCTTGTTGTTGTTGTTGAAACCCAGACCGTCCGACCTACCAGAAAGGTGTAAGGTAACTGTTTGGACGGTCGGGAAGTGCCACCCAATTTAGACCGGAACCCAGTGGGGGAGGCATCCACAAGGACCGTACCCTCCTTCCCCTACCACCAACCTCTCGGAAGGACAGACATTTCTTGTGTAATTTTTCATTAAAAAACGATTGACATAAACTTTAGAAAGCTAGCATAAACTGTTCTCGAGATATTACACATTTTTCAAATAAATGCATCAAAAAATCCCCTAAATTAAAAAAATATATTAACTGTTGAGAAACATGTTCACTTTTCATATGTAATATCATGCGATAAATTTGGTGAAATCATTCTCGTGGATCTAGCTCATTCCATTCATGAGAAAAGATACTTTGAGTAATACTTCTGTATTGGAACACCAATAGTTATTTATCTGCTATTAGAATAATTTATTTCTCCGTCCTTAACGCTTGGCGAGATTTTGGCGGCAAATTCGGCGGAATGCTGCCAACTTGGCGACTTTTTAAATGTTGCCAAATTAACGAAAATCTCGCCAAATGGATAAAAATGACGCTCAATCAATGAAAATGAGGACTAATTTACGAAAATTCAATAACTTGGAAAGAATATAAGTATCTACTATAAGAAAAACCTATTTTTTAACTGTAAAAGTAGTAAATTCATTGCATTATGTAAGGAAAGTCCTGTGCTGCCCACATCAAATTTTTTTCTAATAAGTTCAATCTGATAGCCTTTTCGTTGAACTATCACATTACATCTTGATTTCCAAGATAAAAGAGCTTTTATTAATCAAAGTTGATTTTGTTCCACTCCTCCAATACAATCTTTCAGAGTCCATCCAATGTCTTGTTATGCCGCTTATAAAGAGCTTGTTTTAAAAGTCCAAATGCATAGTAATCCATAGGAGACAGGTCGAGGGACTTGGGTGGGATGCATTTAAATGGAATAGCTTCAATTCTGGTTTCATTTCTCATTTTTTCAAAAAAATATAGCAGTAGATTTAGAGGTATGGCTGGTAGCCTTATCCTGATGGAACTTAACACAGTGAAGATTGTTTGGGTAAAGTGATGGAATGTCTGTTTTGAAAACAGGTGTTAAAACATATTTCTGATAGTAATCTGAGTTAATTTTGACATTTTTTTCTACTTTCCTTATTTTAAGTTTTCTGTTATAAGAGAATCCAGCAATAACAATAAACCTTTAGCAAAACTTTCCTTGTTTCTTCTGAACCAACCTTTGTTGGGTATGCATTCTTTATCTTTTTCCCAATCAAATGTAAACTTTTCCGTTTCTTTCCTTGTTTTATTAATTATGTCACTTAATTTACATGTGGAAGTATTAAAACCATGCTTTTCACATCTTTTTTTAATAATCGAATAAGAGAATTATAATTTAATAAGAGTATTTCTCAACGGAAAGCGCAAAAATATAGCCCTCGATCCATTCTTTATTTTCTAGCGAAATTTTAAAGGAAAGAATATTTTTAATAAAGCAGACGATAATTAAACCCTATTCCGACTTGATGCCAGTCAGGTTTTGTTTTTTTTAATTTAAATTTAATTCATGGAGAAATTCAAAATCGTTACAAAAATGTGTGAACACCTTCTGTATATATTTAGTATTGTTTTCGTTATAAAACCGCTTTATTTTTGCGTATTATCAGTGTATCTAAATTATTTGCCAACGCAATTACAATGTTTTTGATTTTAAATAATCACAAAAGTTTGATTATTTCTACAACGAAACCTAGTTTAAACACTAAACTATAGCATACAGAATGTAAACAAATCAAGGGATTGTAAGGTGAGTTGTATAAGAATTGCTGAATTTTTTCAAGCAAAATTTAGCTCTGGAGTCCGGAATATAAGTGATATGAATAAAATATACATTGATTTTACATAGCTAGACAAACGATTTATATTTCGATGGCGTCATTTGAATAAAGTTCATTTCGTGTAACTAGAATGTAACATGCATTTTTTTTCGATGAAGTTTTAAGTTTTCATGCATAGAAACTGTAGTATTGTGATAATTTAAGAAATATCATCGCTGAATGTATCACATTTTAGAGATGTTTAAATAAAAATTGCATTTGGAAAGGGTTTCATAATCAATGCTTTATGTATGATTGATCTTTCTTGTTAGTTATATAACATGAACTTATAACGTTTTTATACAAGCCTTTTATATAAAATAATTTAAATTTCAAATGGCATTCAAAAGTCAAAATCAACAACAATAAATGGTGAAATTGCAAATTAAACTAAATACGCATATTTCTTAAGTGTGAGGAATGTCCATGAAGAATACGTGGGCAAAGACAAAATTTGCATGCTTGGGACTTGTGGCTCACAAGAGATTTTGGCTATCTCATTGAAAATATAAATAATATATTTTTTAACTACTTTCGAATTATTAACTGCGCTTAGAAGGCATAACGTTGACAGCTACGAAAATTCTTTATGCACATGTTTTGTAACTTTGTTTAAAAGTATGCATTCTATAAAATATTAATGAGAGTTTGCTTTAGAGAACCGCTTTATGTAACCTGGGAATCGTTTCAGCACGCCACCAACCTTGTCCGCAGCTTTATACAAAAGTACTCAAAAATTTGCATCACTCACATATTTCAATGACATTAATGGAAAAAACCTGAAAAAATTGACGACATTCCGCCAAATTTGTCGCCAAAATCTCGCCAAGCGTTATGCACGGAGAAATAATTTATTCTTAGAGTAGATAAACGACTATTGGCGTTCAAATACAAAAGTATTACTCAAAGTATCTGTTTTCATGAATGGAACGAACTAGATCCACAAGAGTGATGTTACCAAATTTATCGCATGATATTACATATGAAAAGTGAACATGTTTCGCAATACGAAATATTTTTTTTTATTTTATATAATTTTTTAATATTTTTTTTTGAAAAATGTGCAATTTCTCGAGAACGGTTCATGCTAGCGGTCTAAAATTTATGTTAATCGTTTTCCAATTTAAAGTTACATAAGAAATGTTTATTTGCGTAACTTTATTAGAGGTTTTGATTTTTTGATGATTTTTTCAAAATTTCACTCGAAAATTTAGGAAGGTTCTGAACATTCCATTGCGTATAAAAGCAATAGGCTTCCAGTATTCATGGATTGTAATTTTTGTACCAAATTTCGTTCGAACTGGTCCATTCGTTCGTCAGTTATAGTCTCCACAGACTGACACACACACACACACACACACACACACACACACACACACACACACACATACTTTCACACACACATACATACTTCTCCCACCCTACACTCACACAGACATCACCTCAAAAACGTCTGATTCGTGTTCAGGGATGAATGACGGGGTCGAAAACTCGAATACGAATTTTCGATCCCGTCACAATACTTTCCTTATACATTATATGTATATAAGGAAAGTAACAAGAAAGATCAATCATACATAAAGCATTGATTATTAAACACTTTCCAACTTTAATGCAATTTTATTTAAACATCTTTAAAATGCGATACACTCAGCGGTAATATTTTTGAAACTATTACACTACTGGAATAATTTATTATATTTGAAAACTTAAACCTTCATCGAAAAAAATTACATTTATTCAAATGACTCTATGTAAAAGCAGTAAATATTTTATTCATACATTTTATTCCATTCATCACAGTACAACAATAATTTATTTTACTTAAAAACTTAAAATGATGGAGGTAAAAGTACTTTAACTCTATGCTTAAAACTTCATCGAAAAAGCCTACGGTAGAATAGGAATATGTTTCGGATCGTAAGAGTTTCAGTGGCTTTTTGAGTAGTGGCTGCGTGTGTAGAGTGTTCTTGAGTACAGGGTCTTGGAATGAAAGAAGGGTTCTTGAGTAGACGATGAAAGATTCGAGTAGTATGTGGAAAGAAACCCCATTCGATACAGCGATGACTAGGAAGAGTCTAGTATTCGGGGTGTGGCCGCAATACAGAAAGGAGTAACAGAATGCCGGGGTAAGCATATAAGCTTTGTAAATGCGTATCCATGTAAGCATTATCATCAGCCTAGTATATTGTAGTAATTTGTAGATTTGTAAATTATTCTGGGCATGTGCAATAACAATTAGTATATATGTTGTCCGTTGCTTTAAACAGCAAGCTGCTGTAATTTCTGTGAAGTCCCCAATAAACTGAATTTGATTTTAAACAGTACCGTCCTGTGCTATTACCCTTGGACCTAAAAGTTGAAATATCAAGTACTCTAAGTTTGAGTTAAATCACTTTTGAAAGATTGAGAAAAAATCATCTACAAAGGCATGTAAAAAGGATGAAGAAACATTCAAATTTTACAAACGTATATTGATGCATTATTTTGTTTTATTTTTGCTTGTGTGCTGCATTATTCTATGTTATTTGTACTTATATACGTTGTTCAGGTTTTTCTTAATTTTAAACATGAATCGACACATTAAAACCAGAAAGGCATTTCACTTGAAGACACTGAACTGTGATTTGCAAAGAAAATTCATAATAGCATTACAGAAACATAGTCATGCCGCTCATAGGGAAAGCAATGATGTAATGTAATAACGTGGAAATTTGATAAATGAATATATTCCACGAGGTGAAATTTTGTGTCCAATTTCAGCTATCCAAGTGCTCTGGGAGCCCAGAACTAGCCCGTGAAAGATGTTGAACGTGGGGACGAAGTCTATACATAAAGTTAATAAGAAACATAGGAAATAAATAAGATTAACTTAAAAGCACTCAAAGCTTCTACAGTGCAATTAAATGGTTCAAACAGGTGTACATAAGATTAACTTTCTGTTTCCATGCAAGCCATTCTGAAAAATGTTTAAATTCTTTAAAAGGTTCTAATCTTCTGTTTTCCAATATCGGAAAGCTTTTAAGATTACAGAGAAAACATTCCATCAGGGCATCTCACCAGAGTTAACCGCCTATGAATAATAAATTAGAAGGAGCTTATGCTGACGAATCTTCACGTACATCATGTCCTTTAATCCGTTCGCGAATTTTAAAGTTTGCCTTTTTTAAATTCCTTGCGCCGTGAGAATTATTCGGCTTTTAATCACCAACCAGAGCAAAGCTCTGTTATTTAACTGGAAAATCGCAGTAACCATAGGATGTCACGTCCCGGCTTACCAACGGAACTTTGTAAATAATTTGAAGCGAGAGTGCTTGTATTTTAACGAAGGGTATAAACCTGAAGAATGAAACGGGGCTTTGTGATGCAGATGGGAATTTTTTTTATAAAGGTGGATATGCCTGAGCAAATTCTGTAAAATGCATGTTGATGAGGATAACATAGTGTTAAGCTGAGAGAAATGGAAAAAAAAGTATGATGTGGTCAACACAAGACTTTCTTTACAAATTTACCAATTTGAAAAAAAAAAATCTGATGTGGGCAACACATGACTTTCCTTATATAATGTAATGAATTTACTACTTTTACAGTAAAAAAATAGGTTTTTCTTATAGTAGATACTAATATTCTTTCCAAGATATTGAATATTCGACAATTAGTCGTCATTTTCATTGATTTAGCATCATTTTTTTCCATTTGGCGAGATTTTCATTAATTTGGCAACATTTCAAAAAAGTCGCCAAGTTGGCGACATTCCGCCAAATTCGTCGCCAAAATCTCGCCAAGCGTTATGCACTAAGAAAAAAGTTTTTCTTACAGCAGATAAATGACTATTGGCGTTCAAATACAAAAGTATTATTCAAAGTATATTTTTTCATGAATGGAACGAGCTAGATCCACGAGAATGATGTCACTCAATTTATCGCATGGTATTACATATGAAAAGTGGACATGTTTCTTCAATAGGAATTTTTTTTATGTGACTTTTTCATAATTTTTTTTAAAAATGTACAATATCTCGAGAACGGTTCATGTTAGCGTTCTAAAATTTATGCCAATCGTTTTCTAATGAAAAATTACATAAGAAATGCCTATTTGCGTAACTTTATTAGCGGTTTTGATTTTTGACGATTTTTTCAAAATTTCATTCGAAAATTTAGGGGGGTTCTGAACATTCGATTACGTATAAAAACAATAGGCTTCCAGTGTTTACGGATTGTGATTTTTGTACCAAATTTGGTTCGAATCCGCCCATTCGTTCGTCAGTTATCGTCTCCACAGACTCACTGACACACACACACACACACACACACATACTTTCACACACACACACACACACACGCACGCACACACACACACACAGACATCACTTCAAAAATGTTTGATTCGTGATCAGGGATGCTTGAAACGTACTCTCCCGTCGAAAACTCGAATTCGAATTTTCGACCCCGTCACAATACTTTCCTTATACATTATGTATATAAGGAAAGTAATAATAAATTGTAAACAAATTCTTGTATCAACAAATTGCGAGCCAAAACTCATAAATAACCCTAAATAATTAGGAATATAACCTAAATAATCATGCCTGTGAAAATAGGGTATAGCCTCATACTCAAATATTTATTTTCATTTTCTTATTCGTAAAAATAAAATCTGTAACGGTCGCGAAATCGAAAAATAGGGAGTTTTCCCTAAGTTAGAATAGAGCTCCCATTGCAAATAACAGCATCCATGAATCGATTTTGCTATCTTTGTGAGTTCGCCAAGCATTAACACAGTCGGAACCTTCAATGACAGCAAGAAAACTTACAATCCATCACAATTTTTTATGCCCCTAATATGAAGACTAACAAATGCAGTCTAACCACTATTCCTCATAAACTTCTTCACAACTTCTGGAAGGCGGTGAGCTAGTTTTGTGAGTATAAACTTGGTGTTACAGTCTTGTGCAGATTGAGCTCAACCTCTCAGAACTTAGATGCCAGCTGCGTGGTAGGCCTAAATTACGACTATTTAGATCGTTTCATAATTATTTATCACGCTTATATCAGAAATCCGTCTCAGAATACAAAGCAATTGTATTTTTTAATCAGCATTAGTTCACATGCTATACGTTAAATATTTGCCTAAACACTCTTTTAAATTTTTAAGTAGGCAACAGCTTAGTGACTATGATGAATTGGATGTATTCGGGGGATTTGTTATAATGTATACTATTATTATAATAATACCACTTACACATCATATAGTAGTCACTTACAGATCATATCGTAGTCACTTACACATCATATCGTAGTCATTTACACATCATATCGTCACTTACATATCGTAGATCAAAGAAGCATTATCCTACGCAAGTAACACAATTGTGCGCTTTCTGATAGCATACAGTTTTCATGAAATGTGCAAAATAAACTAATTACAAGTTAAATTCGGTTAAAAAGAATACTCAAAATATTAACAAATTCTTGGAACAGAAATGCTATAAGTAAACGAATTATCATATTTTTAATATAACGTCATTACATTATAAACATTCGAACCACGAAGTTTTCGCTCATTTTGACTAATATAACTATATAAATTGAGCCACCAGAAAAATTCAAATCAATAAAAATGTGACTGGGTCTCAGGAGTGAAAATTAAGCCCAAATACTGCCAACGGGGTCGCTAAAGTTTTCCCGATGGGCCCAGCCCATTGCATTGAATTTTTATCCTTATCGATAATGTTTGCGATGGGAATGTTTACGGAGAGAAAAGGTCGATGATGCCCCTTTTGAGCTATACCAAAAATTCTAAATGAAGTTTTCAGTTTCAGCGACATGCAACACATGACGCTACCGATCAAAATTAGCTACAGTATTGTTTAGGAGCGAATTTAAATTCTTAACTTTGAAACTATTTCGCATTTAAAAATATATCAAAGAGACGTTTCTTTTCATTCGTCGAGGTACATCTGTGCCAAATTTTGTGCCTGTGGGTCTTTTCGGTTTTGGGCTTATCTGTACTTTTCACTGATCTTCGATTTGAACTACACTCGGACGACCCGAGTCAGATTCCCGGCTCTGCCCAAACTGTCTCCGTGTTCATGCAGAGTACAGGCACATTAAACATGTGAGTCCGTACGTCTTTCCGATCGGATGGTGGCAGAGGAAGGAGGGTACGATCTCTATGGATGCCTCCTCCACTGAGTTCAGATCTAAATTGGGTAGCATTTCCCGGCCATCCAAACTGATACCTTACAACTTCAGGTAGGTCCAGAGGTCTGGGTCGAAGAAGAAGAAGATCTTTGCTGAATATTTTGAATCGTTGTCCTGTTGGAATATGAATTTTTGACCAAAAATACACAACCCAGATGGCAAGATTTCATTTTCAAGGATATAATGGTATTGCTCTTTCTTCAAATTTCCTTATATCCTAGATATTACAAACTGTATTTCCTACAAAGCAGCTCCTTATCATTACAGAACATCTATCATGTTTCACAGAAGGGATCAAACCCTGGCCGCATCCAATTAGCTGAAGACTAGAAAAACCGACCCTTAATCTTCTACCAGAAACTTTAAATTTGGATTCATCACTCCAAAGAAATATCTTCCAATTATCACTCGCCCAATTCTAATATTTTTTAACCCACTGCAGTAATTTATTCTTGTTAATTTGAGTTAATAGTGATTTTCTCACTGCTAGTCATCCATGAAGACCAACATCGTCGAGTCTGATTGACAGTGGTAATACTAATGAGTATATCCTGTTCAAATTAAACTGAAAAGCTAGTTAAAGTGCGGTAAGGGGTCTGTTACATTTGCCAGTAATAACTAATCTTCTGTCGTCAGTTGCAGTTGTAATTTAATCGCATGGGTTTTACAGAACTTTTTTTGTTAAATAAACTGCAGCCAGCCTTGAATTTAGTATTATAATCGACTGTTTACCTTGGTATATTTAAAGCACTTGCAATTTGGTAATTCTTTATCTAATATTATATGGTGAGCAATTATCAAAGAACTCCTTACAAAAACTTTATTAATATTGGCATATTTCGAATTTTTCTTATAAAAGAAGACGCATCTGTAAGGAAAGGTGATAATGAAACGTTTTTCTTTAAACTTAAAAGGAAACTAGTCACATATAAAGAGAACACGTAACTGGACGGTTTCAGAGGTTGATAAAGAAAAATGACTTCGTACTAACTGCATTAATTACGTCGAGAAAATGCTAAACTATCAACCAATCAGCGTCCTCGAAAAGTGTCTGCTATATTAGCGTAAAATTGCTAATAGATAAAAGTACGTTTCAAATACTAATAATTTTGATTACTACAGCTGTAAAATTATTAATTTGCTATTTTGCTACAATTGAAACATGTTAAAGTTACAATGAAACAAAGCATTTACTCTACAGCAAGAAAAAAGAGGATGGCCAAATACTTATGGACGGTTGTGTATACAATAAATTTTTATCATCCATTATAACTTTCCCTACACATATAGTATAATGTATAGCAAAACTACTGAGACGGGGTCGAAAATTCGAATTCGTATTCTTAACGAAAGATCACGTTTTAAGTATTCCTAAACTCGAATCGAATGTTTTAAGGTGATGTGTGCGTATGTGTGTATGTGGTGTGTGTATGTTAGTGTGTGTCTGCATGTTAATTCGTCGCAATGAGGAATCCAAAAAGACTCCATTTCGTACACACGCACACTTTCACATACGCTGATAATTACAAGTTCTTTAAATTATGTACATATTTACAATTGTGGAATAAAACAATACATCACATGAAGCCGCCTCAAGCTTTTCACATCCATCAGCTCCAACGTTTAAGGTTGATCTCCCTGCTTCATTATTTGTCACTAGGTGGCGCCGTCGTCTCACCTCCACATGCATGTTAGTGTGTGTGTATGAATGCTAATGTAAATGTGTGTCCGTGAGTCTGTGGATGCGATATCTCACGAACGAATGGAATGGTTCAAACGAAATTTGGTACGTTTTTATTAGAATTGCTACATAATGGAACCCTGTTGATTTTAAACGTCGTCAAATTTCTGAAAACGCCCAATTTTTTAATTAAATTTTGAAAAAAAGTCATTAAAAAATCAAAACCTTCAATAATATTTGTATAAATAATCACTCCTTCTGAAATTTTTCATTAACACACGAATGATTCAAAATTTAGAAGGCTAGCATGAGCCGTTTTCGATATATTAAACGTTTATGAATGAAATAAAAAAATGCATAAAATTAAAAAGTATTAATTATAACGTTTTATGTTCAATTTTCCTATACAGTATTATACGACAAATTCGTTAGCATCGTTCTCGTGAATCTAGTTTGTTCCATTCACGAGAGATGATACTTTGTTGTTGTTGAGACCCAGACCATCCGACCTACTAGAAAGGTGTAAGGTAACTGTTTGGACGGCCGGGAAGAGCCACCCAATTTAGACCGGAACCCAGTGAGAGAGGCATCCACAGGGACCGTACCCTCCTAACCCTACCACCAACCTCTCGGAAGGACTTACGGACCCACATGTTTAACGTGACCGTACTCCGCGTGAACACTGCGGCAGTTTTGGCAGCAGAGGGAATTGAACCCGGGCCTACCGAGTGCAATTCCCGCGCGCTAACCACTGGGCTACCACGCCCTAGATGAAACTTTATGTAATAGTTTTGTATTTAGTCCAACAATTATGTCCAACAATTCGTCAACTTCTATGTATTTATATGTAAGAAAAGTCCTTTTATCCTTCTGCTGTAACACTTGTCGATAAACTGAGCGAACTTGGCTACTTACTTGTCGAAATATCGCCAACATGGCAACTTTTTTAATTGTTCCAAATTGCCAAAATATCTCTAAAAAGGCAAAAATGACACTAATTGAACAAAAATGATACCTTATTGGTGAACTAACCTTTTAATTTATAGTCTAAATTGAATATTGCAGATATTATCAATATTGGTAATTGTCGAGTTAAGTGTTTCCAAAATATAAGTTAATAGGGTACTTCAAAATAGTCATACATATTGTCATCCAGAAAAGATGCCAAGTTTCAATTCAACGCTAAAACATTTTACCGTAGATCCTGTACATCATCTTTTAGTTGTGAAAAAAGTGAATTCATTACATTATGTAGGGAAAGTTATGTGCTGCCCATATCAGATATTTTTAAAAAATCGCCATTTAAATTTAGTGAAATGTTTCATTTATATAGATTCAAAAATATCCCATGCCATTTAGCCATAAATAAACTATACTGAAGAATGTTTAGATTTATTTAAAAGCAATAATCTTCTGCTTTCCAATGACAAAAAGCTCTTAAGATTGCAAACAAAGCTTCCAATCACAGCATTCCCACCACCATTAATCCGCCTATGAATAGCAAATTAGGCGGAGCTTATGCCAACAACTCCTCATCCAGCTTATACATTATGTCCTCTAATCCCGGCATTCCCAAATTTCAAAGTTTGCTTTTTAAAAACGGTCCGTCGTATGGAATATTTAGCTTTTAATCACCAGAGCGGTTATTATACGGGAAATTCACAGCAACGATGACATGTCACGTACACCCGAATTACCGAGGGAACTTCGTAAATAATTTGAAAAGAAAGCTCTTGTAATTAAATAAGGGTGGAATGAATAAAAGGCCTTTTAACATTCGATCCAAGTTGGAGTTTTTCTTTTTAAATGGCATATGCCTGATTTTTTTTTTTTTTTTTTTTTTTTTTTTTTTTTTTTTTTTTTTTTTTTTTTTTAAATACATGTATAGTGCCAGGGCATATCGACAGAACTTTATCGATACTTGACCTTGTGATACATCAGCATTTCGTATCAATTCAAAAGTATTCGATAGGCATCATATCAACAATTTTCTTCAATGTGATATTAAGGTAGGCAGCAAAGCACCAACCAAGCTCTGTACAAAAATATGTTGTTGTCACTTATGACCTCCTGTTCGGAGGAACCGAAACAGGACCAGTGACGCAGGAGGAAGGAACAACACACAAGACTAGAGATCAAAGTTTATTCCGAGAAAGCATCTCTGACGAAGGTCGGAGAGGGTGCAGCTCTAATTTTAAGCGGAGCCAGAAGACGGAAGTCTGACTATATCCTCAAGAAACATTCATGCCTTATTCGGGATTCGAACCCGAGCCCCTCATGACAGCAGTCGAAGACCCTATCCACTTCACCACCGGAGCGGCTCAAAAATTTAAAGCATAATGTTGAAAGCTCTAGCTGATACCTTTTACAAAAGGTATCATTGAAGCGTTTTTCCTTCACGCCCCTTCCCTATATTTCAATTACAAAAGATAAATTTCAATTATATTTCAATTACAAAAGATAAATTGTCCATTTTATTTACAGAACATCATAAGTAGTTATCTTAAAGATAGGGCAATTAGACTTAATTCAGGAACAACTTGGAAAGATATTCAAGTCTACGGGGGATGTCCACAAGGTTCTTGCTTAGGACCCTTACTTTGGTCAATAATGGCTGATATCATCCTTAATAAATTCAGTATTCCAGGAACACAGCTTTTGGCGTACGCAGATGACTTTATGCTAGTATCAGGAGGCAGTTCACGTAGACTTCTGGAAGATACAACTAATGCCGGCATAGAAACATTTTCAGATCTTTGTGAGGAGCTCCAACTATCAATTTCATCAACAAAAACTTCAGCTTTAGTGATAGGAAAACCATCTCAATTAAAACGGAAGCCTATCTTCAAGATTAAGGGTGTTAGCATACCAAGACCATACCAAATCAAGTATCTCGGAATTATAATTGATAAACATCTATCGTGGATTCCACACATAGAAAACCTGCGAACAAAGATTGGCTGTCAAATTCATAATGTCAGAAGACTAGCACCATCGAGGTGGGGCATAAATTCTAAGATCTTAAAAACATGGTATCTATCAGTGACAGAAAGGATCATGTGCTATGCTGCAAGTAGTTGGGCCCTAAACTTGAACATCCATGCAAAAAGAAAACTAGAATCAGTTCAAAGGATAGCTCTTCTACAGATTTCAAGGGCTTATCGCACAGCATCTACAGTAGCGCTACAAGTGCTTACCGGTATCCCCCCTATAACGTTGACAGCGCAAAAAGAAGCCATCATAGCGCAAGTAACACGCCTAAGACAAACAGTAGAGTGGAATAATCTTTATTATGATCACAAAGATTACGAACAAAAAAAGGTTACTTGGTTAACGGACCCAGCAGTAGGTAATATCCGCTTACACTTTGTTAAGTCATCACAAGAAATATCTAATTACATAAATATTTATACAGATGGCTCTAGAACTGATTCTGGAACAGCATCAGCCTACTGTGCTTTTTACGATGGCATGTGTGTTCATAAGTGGTCAACTCGTCTGCACTATGAAAATAGCGTCTTCCAGGCAGAGCTGCTCGCAATAAAGGAAGCTGTATTTTGGGCTACCAAAAGTTTGCATAAGAATTTCATTATTTACTCTGACAGTCTATCGAGTATCGAAACTCTTAAACAATATCAAACGAAGAATCCAATAGCTCATCAAATTGTAACTATCACAACCAACAGCATCCATCAAAAGTTTTTTATAGGATGGGTTAAAGGTCACTCGGGTGTTCTGGGAAATGAAGTTGCAGACTGTTTAGCTTTAGAGGCGACGTCAGATATCTCTGTTCAGAGTACAAACTTACCATATCCCTGTTCATCGCTAAGGTCACATCTGAATATTAATACCATAAAAGAGTGGCAACAGCAGTGGAATGAAAGTGAGAAAGGAAGAGAAACATTCAACTATTTTTCCAGAGTATCTCAAGAGCAACTGATTTGCAGCAGAGAATTGGTACAGTTTTTCTCAGGGCATGGCTGTTTCCCAACCTATCTTTACAAAATCCAAAAGAAAGACACCGAAAACTGTATTTATGGTGAAATAGGATCTCCGAAACATTTTGTATTTGATTGCGAACTTACAAAGAACTATCACCTTAAAAGGTCCAGTAGACAACATATGCCAATATTTGCCGAAAACCTTCTGGGTAATAGCTGGGCTAAACAGAGAATAAAAACTATAATTCAATTCCTAGAGGAAAACGAACATATCTTGTGAATTATTACTGGTAACCACCAGTAATAATTCACAACATATGTGAACACATTAGCACAAGATATGTGTTCACATTAGCTCACTGTTTATTGCATATTTATCTATAGTACTTCTAAATCTTTTTATAATTACTGCAATCAAATTAATTTTAAATTCACATTTGGTTTTATCATTGTATGTATCAATATAGTATTGAAAGCCATGGTAATCTCTTTTGTATGTAAATGAGATTTGTATGTAAATGTTGTATATATAGTTTTGTATGTATGTTTGCATAAGTAGTTTTGTATATATATATTTCGTATATATGTATATATATGTATATATCTTTGAAAATTATTCATTTGATTTTGTATATGTAATAACCAATTTTGGAAATATTTTTATATATATAGTTGCTAACCAATTTTAGAAATATTTTTATATATATAGTTGCTCCCATTTGAAACAGTTCTGCACATAAGAATTTATGGATGTGAAATATTTGTGAAATACTATCTGTATCTAGTATAGACAAGCATATTATATATAATTGTTTATCAATTTTATCTTGGCATTAAGTTTTAATTTCTGGTTTTGGCAGATATTCCTCCACCATAGGCTGTAATTACTGCAAACCTTCGTGTCGGTGCCTATAGGTGGTTAATCTGTTAATCTGTTAATCCCTATATTTCAAAAGCCGAAAGGTGTAGAATGTTGATTTGAGGAATTTTTTTCAGGTAGGCATGATGATACGTAATAATTATTAACTTGATTTATTTTGCCACAGCCATTTTTTTCTTATCAAAACGTCAAATATAATGCATTTCATTTTCCTATGAAATTTTCACTTTTTCATCTGAACTCTAAAGCCAAATAATAAAGTTAGATGTTTAATAATCACGATGTTGGATATTATACTGCTATTCTTAAAGCAAAACACAGTATTTTCAGACTTATCAAATTTTAAATAACTGTAATGATTAAACACTTTCAGAACTTCATGAAGAAAGTAGGCATATGTCAGTAAGCGTATTGTAAATATATGTCAGTAAGTGTAGTCAGTAAATGTAATTATGTCAGTAAGTGTAGCGTAAGGAAACAAGAATATGTCAATGTATATATCAGTAAGTGTAAGTGTAATATATTAGTCTTCATGGAAGTTATGAAAGTGTTTATCTTACAAGTATCAGTTTGATTTAGTAACTGTAATAACTATTGGAAATCTATCAAATGTCGTATTTATCGTTTAAATCAAAATTCTACAGAGAATATGTTATAGATAATAACATATGAAAGATTAACAGTTCAAATTCGATATTCTGAGTATCCTGTAGTAATCTATAAAAAAAAATTATAAAAATTTTAAATTTTAAAATTTTGAAGAATCTTAATTATTAAAAACTCGCAAACGCCTTATTTATCAGTTTCCTCATAAGAATAGTGACTTACAATCAAAATTCTACAGAAAATCAAATCAGTTTCAGATGAAAAGTTGAAATTGATTATGCTGCTACATTATGATGTGCGTTATGATGTTCGTTATTCGTTATGCTGATCGCTATGCTCCTGTAACAATTGTTAATGGAAATATTACAAAATTCGAACTTTTCAAATTTTAAAGCACTCTAAGTGACTGGTCAAAATCTGCTTTTACTCAAAATATGTCACTATTCATCAAAATTGACCTGGAAATGTGATTAAGTTAAACAGTTGAAATTTGGTATGGTCCTGTAGACACCGTTATAAGAAAAATTGCAAAATTGGAAATTTTCAAATTTTAAGATACCCTCATAACAGATCAAAATTTTGCAAATCTCTTTATTTTCTCGAAAGAAAAACACTTACAAGCAAAGTTGTGAAGAACACATGTTAACGACTGTTACAATAACGACAGTTACAATTCGATATGCTGTATCCTGATGTTCCAAGTGTGGCTGCTCCAAGTGTGCTAAATAAAGAAACAGAAATCTGCAAAAAGGACTAATATCCAATTAAAATAAACTTGTAAAGAAAAAACAAAGTTCTGTTTTACAAAATGTGTTAGCAATAAAAAAGATTGAGACGATAAACTATTGCCGAGTTTATCGAACTTCATGAGCCAAGACGTTTCATTTTGGGACTCCTGTGGCATCTGCGCTTATCTCCACCTCTGAATATAGCAATATGTCTATGGATTATAGCAATTTGAATAGATAGGTAAAGAATGCCAGTCATGGTTCACATTGAAATGGCAAAATGGCGCAAATGCTTGTCTTGGATGGCTGACTGCTGGAAGTTGCAAAAGAGGGCTAGCAACGGGGCAGAAATGCAAAAACAGGTTAAAATATTTAAGATAATTGAGAATTAACCATGTCCGGATAGTCCACTGGTCCACGCGTCGATTGATAACTTGTATTCAAGACTACCGTCCGGAAAGGTATAAGAGCAGTTACGTCATTTAAGAATTAAAAAAAGCTTAGGTACGTGGATTGAAAACAGAATGGCGTCAAATACGCTCTCTAAAAAAGTAGCAATCCTGCCATGTGTCAGTGGTTGGAGAGCGAATATCGATCTGAGTCTGATGTTTCACCAAAGTATGAAAAGTATAGAAAGAAAAAGATATTGGATGTATTTCGTATAATAAACTGAATGTGTAGTCCCTTGAAAATATGGTTTATTTGAAGTAAATACATATGTTTATGGGCGAGAATAATAAATGTATATGATATAAAAAGTTTGACATGGTCACATAAATATTTTTAATCGATGGAATTTTGGAATTTGCCTTTTCAGTGAAGTATTGTAGTATTTAGTTTATTTGTGAATTATTATTTTACTCATTATAAACTAATAGTATTTAGGCTTATTATAAAGATAAAGAAACTAATATACTCTAAGAAAATTAAGTTACAATAAGATTTATTCTGCATAATAATGTATGGCGAATAAAGATGGAAATAGTTGTCCTAATCGAAAATTGGTTCAGCTAGTTTCTGTTCTGTGGTCGATGATATAATTGTATAAAATTCAGCTTTCTCGGTCATTTGAAGTTTCCTAAAAGTTTGGAAATATTTCTCATTCTTCCTTCCCATTTTCTTTGCTTCCAGAGGGGGAATCGAAAATCCGGCTACTTTAGACTCTGTCCTGTGGTAGAAATTATAAGTGTGTAACGAAATACATTCAATAACTTCTCCTCCATACTCTTTACACATGAAGTTTGATAAACTTGGCAATGATTTGATTTTTATAGCTAACACATTTTTAGTAAAACTGAAAAACTTACCTATTCTTTACAAGTTTGTTTTTATTAGATTTTTTTTTAGTAAGTTGTTTTTAATTTTAAAAAATTTATAGATGATAGTTTTGTCATAAAGTTAAAAACAAGTCCTCAAATTATGGCGTTTGTTAAAAAGTGTTCTAAGAGAACTTGCAGCTCGTTCTTAAGCAGATGAAAATGGTGAAAGTTCAGGAAATAGTGGCATCTCAAAAAATTCATTCAAAATACCTCAATTAAATACGTAGATATTAAGTCAAATTATTTTCGCGAAAAAGAGTCTATTAATATTAATTTTGAAATTTATAGCTTATTGGTTATTATACTGCCAGTGTATGTAAATAATATATTATAATTACATACGTTAATTAAAATGATGGAAATATATATGAAATTTATTAGTATGACTAAACTAATGCTAATTTGCAAAAGGCGTCATACCAAATCCCAAATACTACCCTAACACATCATTCGCTATCTTTATATATATATATATATATATATAAATATATATATATATTTAAATTCAGATTTACAAAATTGTAATATAGATATAAACTTCTATGATAAAAGACAAGATTTTAAATTTAATACATCAAAATTTCAACATTTTGGCTCTTGTTTGTATATAAGTTTTTAGTATAAGTTTGTATATAAGTTTGTATATAAGTTTTATAAGTATATAAGTTTGTATATCAGTTTTTAGAAATATTATAATAAACCAGGTTCTTGGAATTAATAAAATTTGTGGTGAAAATTATAAATTAGCACATTTTATGGAATTATTGAGTGCAGCGATTAATAATGCATATACTCCCAAATTCGTTATTAAAATTATCAACTCAGTGTATCAACTTCCACTCGATAAAATCCAAGACTACTTTCCCAATTATAGTGGCTAGCAACAAAAAAAAAATTATTTATTAATTATATAAATAGATAAAAATGAAAAATAATAAAATAAGCTAAAAAATTAGAAAAATCAAAATCTTGAAAAATCAAATACATTAATATTAATGTTTTGAAATTTATTTTTGCTAAATATATATATATATATATATATATATATATATATATATATATATATATATATATATATATATATATATATATATATATATATATATATATATATATATATATATATATATATATATATATATATAATAGTTTGAAAGTCCAATGATATAAAAGTGAGAAGCTGCAACTCGAAAACCTAACTTTCTAACAAACCTATAAAATAAAAGCATAAAACAGCAAATCTTCAATCAAATGGAAAAAATACAAAATACGAGTCATCAAGTTAAAGAAAATCAACAGATTTCAATAGTATGAAAACGATAATAAAAAAACATAAAAAATCCAAGCATTAATGCTATACACGTGGACAAGGACAAGGCCTAAATAATGGAATTGTTCACTTCCCCAAAACTCTTCATCGGGTCCAAGTATTTTGTCGAAGCAAACAAAAAATATGTATGTTTCTGAAGAAATAGATAGATTATATCTATGAACTATTTCTACTTGGACAACATACATAAAGAAGGAAAAATGTAGGAAACAAGAATACCTGGAAAAAACAGTTCATATGCCCGAATCAGTCGAACCCTGGAACCCAAAATGAAGAGACCAGTGTTGCCATTCGCAAAGGAAAAAATAAATATCTACTGTTGCCATTCGTAAGAAATAAATAATAATAATGCGAAAAGACAAGAAAAAGTATAATATACAATAAGAGCTACAAAAATGTGGGGCTTATAATAGTAATGCTTATGTTTAAGTGGATGTAAAAATAAAAGTATTATTAACAAAAGAGAATGGGGATGTCTAGTTATTATAAGATACTATGAATAGAATTCATGAAAATCCAGCTAATCTAAACTTTTTAACTATACCATTTACTAAATAAGAGGGATATTTATATAAATTGCTGGTAATTTTTAGAATATTTATATGCATAACATAAAAATTTTTATCAGATAATCTATAAATTCTAAAAAGCTGATTAAATATAATATTTCTAAACAATTGAATCCAGTTGCAGAAATTAAATGGTAAGATCTTATTAATGTTAAAATTAAAAGAGTCTTTTTTATCATATAAATTAGTAACAATTCTATTAGAAGGTTCAATAAAAAGATTTAAATCCAAAAAATTAATATTATTACTAATAGTAGCTTCATTAGAAATTAATTCCAAATTGTCTGGATAGAAATTATATGTATATATATATATATATATGTGTGTGTGTGTGTGTGTATATATATATATATATATATATATATATCTATATATATATAATATTAAAATAGTAAATCGAATGGTAGAAAGGAAGAAGTAACTAACTCATAATATACTATCTTAAAAATTTGCCTATAGAATACAATGAAATAAAATGAAATTTAACCATAATGAGGATATTATAATACATATTACAGTTCAGAAAGCTAAAGATAATCAACAAATGTCAAAGGAGAGGAATCGAAAAAAGGAATACCAAAATAATCAAGCATTAAAGCTTACACGTGGAAGAGCTCTAGGCTTAAGAATAGTTCATTTCGAAAAAATTATTTTTCAAGTCCTAATATTTAAACGAAATGAACACAAAACTGCTTGTTTCAGAAACACAAGATAGATTTTATATATAAACATGTGTTTATATATATATATATATGTATATATATATATATATGTGTGTGTGTGTGTGTGTGTGTGTGTGTGTGTGTGTGTGTGTGTGTATATATATATATATATAATATTAGAAAAATATAATAATAAAAATAATTAATTCAAGTAAACGTGAAATATTAACATCACCATAGAAGCAAAACCATGGTCATAATGCCGATAATAGAAAATAACAGCACCGGCCCAAATTCGAGGATTAATCAGAATTAAATTCATTTTCAGGTCTGAGTTTTTAATTCCAATTAACCCAAACCAATGCCTGTTTCAGATTAAGCAATAGTACATTACTATAAATGCTCAAACTCAGACTACATGCACCAAAAGATGAAAAATTGAAGATAAGAAACATTAAGAAAATTTGTATTACCATGAGGCCCTTCTTTTTTCATCATGTATATGAGCGATCAACCTCAACAGTATGAAAAATATCTAGAATCACCTGAATGAACATGACAAAATAGAAACTAGGGGGCAGAACGAACGTTCACAGCGACCTTCCCAGACCCGTCCAGTGAGTCAGAACAGGAGACAGGATAATTACCCATATAAGTAAAGCATAATATGAACATGAAGCATAGATGAAAAATCCTACTAAACAAGTGATTCGTCGAAGAAATGGATAAACGACAATCAAACTATACACCAATTATAAGGGCACTCAATTCGTAGTATCAAACTGGCTAAAGTTACAATTTTTTAGCGAAAAAAAATTCAAAACATTAATGTTAATGTATCTTATTTTCTGATTTTATTATTTCTCTATTTTTTTTAGTTTATTTAATCATTATTTATTTTTATTTATTTATATAATTAATAAAGAATTATATATATATATATATATATATATATAATTCTTAAACATAAATTAATATGTAAAGGTTTATTTCTTGACTTAAATAAATTTATCTATAAAATCAGTTATAAATATCAAATCCCTGTAGAAGCCTTCAAACCCTGGAGAGTCTTAATAGAGCAATACTTAAATCGCTATATATATAATCAGAAAATTAATAATTCATATAAACTTAATTCAATTAAAAATGATATTAAAGAAATACGAAATGATTTTGTCATTACATATGTCGAAAAGGCAAGTGGTAACTACTCAATTATTTGTAAATATTACTATAAAAGTACCCTTCAGTCACACTTACTTAATAATCAAATCTATAATTTACATAAAACTAACCTTAAAATCTTATCCAATAGAATTTCAGCCAAATATAAACAAATCCATCTAAAAAATAGTTGTAATAACATTCCATATATTGTTTTAGTATCCAAGTTTCATAAATCCCCTGTTGCTTTTCGAACCATTACCAGTGGGCATAATTCTTACATTACTAATGTGTGCTGGAAAATTATTATTAAAGATATTACATAAAGTATCCTTGTCAGATGAAATCTCAAATAATTGTCATATTTAAAAAAAACAGTTTTGAATTAGTTAAGAAATTAAAAACTCTTACTAATATTCATAGTATTTATACCTTTGATTTCAAAGATTTGTTTAATAATATTAATATAGATGATCTGTATAGAATTACTCGTATTTTAGGAATTTTTGAAAAATATAATATCAACCTAAAATATTCAAATTTTCTCTTTAAAAAATTACTTAATTTCACTCTTTATGAGAATTATATTCAACATGGTGGTACTTTTTTCAAACAACAGATTGGTATCCCACAAGGGGGGGGGGGGGGGTGCCTGTTCATTGTTAGCTAATCTGTATTTATTCTCCTATGAAAAAAACAGTAATCCAAGCTTCCATAATATACACATGTTTAGATATTTAGATGACATATTATGTGTATCCCAAAATAATATCCCCATAGAATTAAACTTTTATCCAAAAAATTTACAATTACATGCAAGTAATAATGACTCAAATGTTGCAAACTTTTTAGATTTAAATTTAAATTTACGAAATTGTAATATGGTTATAAACTTGTATGATAAAAGACAGGATTTTAAATTTAATACATCAAAAATTCAACATTTTGACTCTTGTTTGCATATATCTGTATTTAGAAGTATTATAATAAACCAGGCTCTTAGAATCAATAAAATTTGTGATGAATATTATAAATTAGCGCATTTTATGGAATTATTGAGTACAGCGTCTAATAATGCATATCCTCCCAAGCTTGTTATTAAAATTATCAACTCAGTGTATCAACTTTCACTCGATAACATCCTAGAAAACTTTCCCAATTATAGTGACTAACATACATTTAAAGAAAAAGAAAAAAAAAAAAAAATATATATATATATATATATATATATATATATATAATTATTTATTAATTATATAAATAAATAAAAATGAAAAATAATAAACTAAGTCAAAAAAATTAGAAAAATAAAAAAATCGGAAAATAAGATGCATTAACATTAATGTTTTGAATTTTATTTTCGCAAAAAAATTGTAACTTTTGCCAGTATTGAAACTACGATTTGAGCGTCCTTATAATGGTGTATAGTGGCATTCTCGTTTATCCAGTTTTCCTATGAATTACTTGTTTAGTAAGAATTTTCATCTTTGATTCATGTTCATATTCATGATTGCATATATGGGTTGTTCATTTTCTGAATTGCTTGTCCGGTCTCCAGCTTAGACTCACTGGACGGGTCTGGGAGTATTACTGTGAACGTTCGTACTGCCTCCCTGGTAGAATTTCGACTTGTTCATTCTGGTGTTTCTAGATAATTAAGCTGTTGAGGTTGATCATGTATACACGTGGTGGAAGAAGAAGGGTTCATGCCGCATGGTAATACAAATTTTCTTAATGTATCCTATTTTCATTTTTTTATGCCTGTAGTCTGAGTTTGGTTATTTATAGCAATGTACTAATGCCCAATCTGAAACAGGCATATGTTTGGGTTGGTTAGAGTTAAATACTTAGACCTGAGGAGGAATTTAACTCTTACTAATCATCGAATTTGACTTGGTGCTGTTCTCTACTCTTGTCGGCATTGTTGCCGTGGATTTGCTTCTATGTTGGTGCTGATATTGCTTTTTTTAATTATTATTACATAATTTTTTTATTATTACATATTTCTAATATATATATATATAATTTTTTAGCCACTACAGTTGGGAAAGTTGTCTTGGATGTTATGCAGTGGAAGTTGATACACAGAGTTGATAATTATAATAACGAGCTTGGGAGGATATGCATTATTAGTTGATGTACTCAATAATTCCATAAAATGTGCCAATTTATCATTTTCATCACAAATTTTATTAATTCCAAGAACCTGGTTTATTATAATATTTCTAAAAACTCATATATACAAACAAAAGTCAAAATGTTGAATTTTTGATGTATTAAATTTAAAATCTTGTCTTTCATCATATAAGTTTATACCCAGATTACAATTTTGTAAATCTAGATTTAAATCTAAAAAGTTTGCAACATAGAGTCATTATTAGTTGCATTTAATTGTAAATTATTAGGCTAAGAGTTAAATACCATAGGGATACTATTATGGGATACACATAATATGTCATCTAAATATCTAAACATGTGCATATTATACAATCCTGGATTAATGTTCATTTCATAGATGAATAAATACAGATTAGCTAACAATGATGAGGCACACACCCCTTGTGGGATACCAAACTGTTGCTTAAAAAAAGTACCACCACTTTGAATATAATTCTCATAGAGAGTGAAATTAAGCAATTTTTTAAAAAAAAAATTGAATATTTTAGGTTGATATTATTTTTTTAAGAATTTCCTAAGGTAATTCTATACAGATCATCTATATCAATATTATTAAACAAATTTTTAAAATCAAAAGTATAAATACTATGAATATTAGTAAGATTTTTTAATTTTTTAACTAATTTAAAACTGTTTTTCACAATTTGACAATTATTTGACATTTCATCTGACAAGGATACTTCATTTAAAATTTTTAATAATAATTTACCAGCATTAGTAATGTAATAATTATGCCCATTAGTAATAGTTCGAAAAGCAACAGGAGATTTATGAAACTTGGGTACTAAAACAGTATATGGAATGTTATTGCAACTATTTTTAGGTGGATTTTCTTATATTTGGCTCATATTCCATTGGATAAGATTTTAAAGTTAGTTTTATGGAAATTATAGATTTGATTATTAAGTAAGTGTAACTGGAGGATACTTATACAGTAATATTTACATATGATTTAGTAGTTACTGCTAACCTTATCGACATAAGTAATGACAAAATCATTTTGAATTTCTTTAATATCCTTTTTAATTGAATTAAGTTTATATGATATTCCCCCCCCCCTGATTATATTTATAAAGATTTAAGTACTGCTCTATTAAGACACGCCAGGGTGTGAAGACTGCTATAGGGATTTGATATTTATAGCTGATTTTATAGATAAATTTATTGAAGTCATGAATTAAATCTTTACAAATTAATTTATGTTTAAATTTAGTAGGTATACGGTACTTAGTGCCTAGTAACATCAGTGATCTCAATGCATCATAATAAATAATATTCAGATTTCCCGTTATAACATACCCATAGTGTTTATCTACGTAGTCTTTGTATTTATCTAAATGACAGTAGCAGTATGACTCTTTATCCAATTCATAATTTTGATTAATATCTATTGATTTGGCTATTTGATTATAATTGAAAATATAACGTCCTAGCGGTTTATCATATTTATATGCAGTTTTAGGATTTACATGTTTGACTGGAAAGCAATTGGAAACCGATTTTAAAAAATTATTTTTCTTCAGATTATTTAAGAGAGAATTAGTAAAATTCAAGGTACAATATTCGTTTATTTTATTATTGTTTTGATTCGTCATTTAAATTTAAGTCCATGACATATAAATAAACATTAAGAATTTTACTTCTGGTAATGAGCAAATAAATGTTTAAAATTAATATTATCCTATGCAATAGTTATAAAAAGTTTATAAACCATATTTAATTGCTGTGTTTTAATTGCGAATATCCAGTTCTTACATTGTTTCCAATCAAAAGTAATTTTGAAATTTGCATGCTGCTGTAGAATGGCATTTTTAGTTCAGATAATGAGGACAATTTTTTGTTATATCTACTTGCTCTTTTAGTTCTTTTTGCTTTATTTTTAAGAACGCTAAAGAAATTATAAATAGTATGGTCTTCATTAGGATAATTAAAGAATATTTTAACAATGTTATGATGATTAAATAATTAATTCAGTCCATATGGAAATATAGTTTTGTATGCACATATGAATTCATTTTCTAGGAACAATCTGTCATAATAATTTTTTTGAATACATACAATACTAATTTCAATGTTGGCGAATCCATGTATAGAAAAATGTTCGTATTTGAATTTTGATTCATTAAGTTGCATTATTTGAAAAAAATGTTTTAAAAAATTTCAAATTCTTTATATATATACTCGTATATATATATATATATATATATATGAAATATTCTTTAATATATATATATATATATTTCAAATATTCTTTAATATATATATATATATATATATATATATATATATATATATATATTGCAAATATTCTTTAATATATATATATATATATACATATATATATATATATATATATATAAAGAATTAAAATGCATTTTAAAAGAACGACGACCAAACTTATAAAAGATACATTTTATTTACATTCTGATAAATATTGGGATACGAAGGAACGTAAAATATATAACATATGAATGTATGAAAAGTGGAGTTTAGACTCTCTTCAGATATTTCAATAGAGATGTCATAAATAGCCTGAAACATATTCGGTTATCCTACAGCCCTCTAGATCTTCAAATTTACTCTGAATTGCAGAGAATAATTTGCATATTCATCAATCAGTGTCAGTGTAGGCTCCGAATTTTGCCAGCGAGGGTATTGTTAAGGCAAACTCGATTATACGGAGATATGGTCCTTCTGGTGCCTGCAGTGTTCAGTTGCTATATTAAATATCCTAAATAATTATGGGCAATAATGACAAAATATGCGGCACTTTGCTGTAAATCAGAAATCTGTATCATAACCTGTTGTTCACGGGCACTACATTGTTCACGCAGGTTAATTTGTATTTATTCATATTAATATTATGGCTATGTGCCTGAATACCCGATAGGTTTCAATTTTGTATCCAAATGATATTTAAAAAATCTGATGTGGGCAACACATGACTTTCCTTATATAATGTAATGAATTTACTACTTTTACAGAAAAAAAAATAGGTTTATCTTATAGTAGATACAAATATTCTTTCAAAGATATTGAATTTTCGACAATTGGTCGTCATTTTCATTGATTTAGCGTCATTTTTATCCATTTAGCGAGATTTTCGTTAATTTGGCAACATTTTGAAAAGTCGCCAAGTTGGCGACATTCCTCCAAATTCGTCGCCAAAATCTGCATCTCAAAGTATCTGTTTTCATGAATGGAACGAGCTAGATTCACGAGAATGATGTTACAAAATTTATCGCATGGTATTACATATGAAAAGTGAATATGTTTCTCAATAGGAAATATTTTATTTTTATTTTATATGACATTTTGATAATTTTTTTGAAAAATGTGCAATATCTCGAGAACGGTTCATGTTAGCGTTCTAAATTTATGTCAATCGTTTTCTAATGAAAAATTACATAAGAACTGTCTATTTGCGTAACTTTATTAGTGGTTTTGATTTTTTGACGATTTTTTCAAAATTTCATTCGAAAATTTAGGGGAGGTCTGAACATTCGATTGCGTATAAAAACAATAGGCTTTCAGTGTTTACGGATTCTGATTTTTGTACAAAATTTGGTTCGAATCGGTCCATTCGTTCGTCAATTATCGTCTCCACAGACTCACTGACACACACACACATACAGACATCACTTCAAAAATGTTTGATTCGTGATCAGGGATGCTTGAAACGTGCTCTCCCATCGAAAACTCGAATAAGAATTTTCGACCCCGTCACAATACTTTCCTTATACATTATGTATATAAGGAAAGTAAAAAGTAATAAATAAGTTACATGTGTTTGGTAGTATTTGTTTAGAATACAGTCTGTTCTACATATTTTGCTACAGAGCGAATTTATCAATAAAATAAAATATAATTTTGCAAATTGCATAAATGCAAATCTATCACTGTCCTCCAGTGATGAATTTAACTTTTATCTCTTAAGTATGTATATCAGTAAGAAAAATAAATTATGAAAATATATCGGTGGAGCCGAAGAATTTGCATTTTTAATTTGTAAAAGAAAGATATTTATAAAATTCTAGCGATATTATTTTATGAAATTGCTGATACACGTATGTCACTGTCGACAACATCGAGATGCTGTCTGAAAAATCGTCTTTGTCATCCACCATATAGCGACAGCAGTGATTTTAAGTCTCTTGATGAACACTATTTGGGGAATTGTTACATATTTAAGTTTTAGAATGTTTCTATTAACATCTAAGTGAAAAATTGTTTGGCAATTAATTTTTCATGAGTATATTTATTACATGTCATCTCTGATTTATTATTTATTACATGTCATTTATTTATTACATGTCATCTGATGTCATATTTAGTTATTATAAATATTAATGAGAATTTAAAAATATCATGCCTCATGTTAGCACATAAAAACACGTTACGTTATAGTACATTCTCTGTTTTCCAATGTTAGTTTCTATTTCCTTGCGGAACAAAAGCAAACATTTCTAACACGTGAACGTAATGAATTTGCATAATAAATTCCATCAATCACGTTAAACAGCTTCTGTCATTCATTAAAAGTTTTAAAAGACACACATATTCCACAGGCCGCCCTTTTTGCTGCTCCATGTCTTCGGGCGAGTTGGTCGGCCTGGGCTTTTGACGAACATATTCCAAGAAAAATTATCTATATATTATAAATAAAATTTTTGGAAACTAAAATTTAGCAATCATTAGATTTTCAACCATACATATTGTTAGTAATATGTAAAAAGTTTCACTGTGCTTTACTTTTATTTAAATAATACATAACAGAGCTTTGCTTTCATTCAAGACCTTTGCTTTATTCAAGGAAAAAAGATCTTAACAGGCAGTCATCCCTATTACGCAAATGTAGGGTTGAGTTTTATTTGTCGTATTTTGAGTAGGATTGCTAGATTTGGTGATTTATCACCAACTTAGTGACTTTTCCAATGTACTAGAACTTTCTCAAATATCGAATATTTTAGAGGATATGAGCCCTTTCTGGAAGTTTCTACGGAGAGTATATAAAAAGAGTCATCGTTCAGTTGGAGAGCAGTTGATGTGATACCAGCTATATTGAATTGTGAAATACGTCAATGTATTGAGAATAGTACCGCCTGTTTATGTCAATTAACTGAGCATTTAATTGTTGTTTTATTGTGTCTGACAATTATTTAATGATCTTGTAACATAGTTATCGAGCTAATCGCTATAAATTTTTGCTGTTTGAGATTATTAGTGCTTTTAAATAAAAGTGTTAGTTATTTAAAAATTTGGACTCATTCTTGTACCCTGAAAGTACACCCACGATTCCAAAGGATACGTGGTAGTAATATATAATAAAAAATGTACAAAGGTAAACCAGAAGTAGCTACACACTCACCAGTTTACTTCACAATACATTGCATTTAAGCTCACCCATTTTTGTTGAGAAATGAAATTAAAATTTGAATTTAAAATTTCCCATTTCTAAGCGTGAGAAATGAAAATTTAAACCAAAGCAGCTTTCATATAGAAAATTAAATGAATTTAACCAATAAAATATTAAAATAAAATAATTTTTAAAACAAGAAATACCAATCATGCATAAAGCATTGATTATGAAACACTTTCCAACTTCAATGCAAATTTATTCAGACATCTCTAAAATGCGATACATTCCTCGGTAATATTTTTAAAATTATCACAGTACTACATTAATTTATTATATTTGAAAACTTAAAACTTCATCGAAAAATATGAACTTCATTCAAATGACGACATTGAAATATAAATTGCCTGGTTTAAACATCTCTAAAATGCGATACAGTCCTCGGTAATATATTTAAAATTAACATAATACTACAATAATTTATTATATTTGAAAACTTCATCGAAAACGAATGAACTTTATTCAAATGACGTCATCGAAATATAAATTGCCTAGCTCTCTCTATGAAAGCAGCATTTCATTCATAAACTTTTTTCCATTTGTTTCATTCATCACAATACTATAATAATTTATTTTATTTAAAATCTTAAAATCATGAAGGTTCAAGTAATTTAACTCTATGCTTAAAACTTCATCTAAAAATCGTCTGCTTCTCTTTGTAAAATCAATGAATGTTTCATTCATATCAACTAAATTGCAAACTCCGTGAGCTAAATAATTTTGCATTAAAGAAATGCAAGCAATTCTTATACAACTCATTCTATACCTTTTGGTGTTTACATCCTCCATAAAGGAAAATTAGGCTTCGTTGTAGAAATAATCGAAGTTTGATGATCATTTAAACTCAAATATATTGTAATTGCGTTGTGTCAGGATGTAGATGCACATAATTTAAGCAAAAATAAAGAGATTTTAGGACGGATAGGACACTAAATATGAATTAAAAAGAACTTTAAAAATCACGATTTTGACACAAGATGGATGACATATTTTATTTTGAAGTGGGTCACGTAATCTCTTTATATAATGGTCACGTGATCTCTTCATATAAAGGGTGTAAATATTATTTTAATTTTTATTTAAAATACTACTGAATATATTTTACTGAAATTTTTTTTATATATTTTATAGGATGATTTAAATATTTCTAAAACTTTCGAAGCAATTTGTGAATTTTAAATTCGCCTAAAAAATGTTTGAAAAATTAGGTCCCGTAGGGTTCAATGTATTTTATTTTTTCAACTCGGGTTCAATCCGAAACTAATTGGGTGATATTATTCATTTATATGCCCATAAGTCCCACAGATCGTCTAAACAACATACTAAAATTTCATTTTGATGAAGTTACTTTTACGGTAGTTATCGTGTGAAGGGACAGACAGACAGACAAACAGACAGAATGAACAAAGTCATAAGAACTTTTCAACTATGTTGTAAAGTGTTAAAAACAAAAAATTTCAAGTATACAATAATTAGGATTAAATAAATAAAATTTAATAAAAGTATATTTGTTGCGAGAACATCTTCAGGAGCACATCCCTAAAAAGATATGCAATAATCCATTGCTACTTTCCCTGCAATACATGGTAATGTATATGAAAAGTATTGGAATCATGTTAAAAATCACATGTCGAATTTTCGACAGATCAATACGTTTTGGGACTTCTAGAACATGAAAAAACGTCTGTCTAAATATGTGCAATGTATGCATCCACTCTAATTCAAAAACTAATTGACCAAATTCCATAAAATTTTACGGGTAAGTCACTTGTAGGTGACCCTGGGACTGATTTGATTTTGTTATGATTCGAAAAGAAAAAAAGAAACTGTCTTATTTTACAAAATGGTCCTCAAAAATCGTTAAAATATAAAATAAAAGACTACGTATGCTCAATGTATCCATTAAGTGCTTGTTTTATATGTAATTCTTAACCATGAAGAATGAGCACAAGAAAAGAATGAGCACAATTCCATCACTGTAGGACTAACCGTTCTCGAGATATTTTAGTTTTTTCGCATTCTACGCCGCCTTTGAAAATACGTCTAGTTACCAAATGAAAACGAAAATTGAATTAAAAGTGCAAATTTAATGTAAGTTCAAATAATTATGCATGTTATTTTGTGCAATTAAACTCAATAAATAAATTAATAAAGAAATAAAAAGAAAATGAATTTGTAGTGAAAGTCATATGCTGCCCATATTAGATTTTTTCTGTTATTACATGAAGAAAATTGTTAATATAATTATGCAATAAGTGCCCTACAATGAAAGGATAAATCTGGAATTTAAATACAATGAACCATACATAAATTCTAAATATACCCGAATCGTTATATAATGCAGAAAATAAGATGTATAGGAGTAATGCCACAGTCAAGAGCCCCCATACACGTACAGACAAAGCGCGCTCCTGTGTCATAAACAACAGAACAGAGCTAAACAGTTAAACATAAAACAAGGCTTGCCAAACCATCACAATAGCACAAATTGAACTCCTGTGTCATTAAACAAGAAAGATCAATCATGCTTAAAGCATTGATTAAGAAACACTTTCCAACTTCAATGCAATTTTATTTAAACATGTCTAAAATGCAATACATTCCTCGGTAATATTTTAAAACTTATCGCAATACTACATTAATTTATTATATTTGAAAACTTAAACCTTCAAAAAAAAAATGAACTTCATTCAAATGACGGCATCGAAATATAAATTGCCTGGTTTAAACATCTCTAAAATGTGATACATTCCTCGGTAATAATTTTAGAATTATCATAATACTACGATAATTTATTATATTTGAAAACTTCATCGAAAACAACTGAAATTCATTCACATGACGTCATAGAAAAAATAACACGCCTGGCTCTCTATAAAAGCAGCATTTCATTCATAAATAATTTCCCATTGATGTCATTCATTACAATACTACAATAATTTATTTTATTTAAAAATTAAGATTATGGAGCTACAAGTAATTAAACTCTATGCTTAAAACTTCATCGAAAAAAATCGTCCTACTCTTTATAAAATCAATTAATATTTCATTCATATCAGCTATGCAGACTCCATGAACTAAATAATTTTGTGTTAAAGAAATACAGCAATTCTAATACAACTCATTCTACATATTTTGCTGTTTACATTTTAATAGGTGAAAAATAGGCTTCGTTGTAGAAACAATCAAATTTGGATGAGCATTTAAACTCAAATATATTGTAATTGCGTTGTTTCAGTATGTAGATGCACAAAATTTAAACAAAAATAAAGTGGTTTTAGGACGGATACAACACTCAATATGAATTAAAAAGAACTTTAAAAATCACGATTTTGAGACAAGATGGATGCCATATATCATTTTGAAGTGAGTCACGTGATTTTTTCATATCATGGTCACGTGATCGCTTCATATAAGAGGGGTAATTAATATTTTAATTTTATTTAAAAAAACTACTGAATATATTTAGCTGAATTTTTTATTACATATTTTATGGAACAATTTGAATATTACCTAAAATTTTCGAAGCAATTTGTGAATTTTAAATCCGCTTAAAAAATGTTTGAAATATTAGGTCCCATAGGGCTCAATGTATTTCATTTTTGCAACCCGGGTTCAATCCAAAACTAATTGGGTGAAATTATTTATTTATATTCCCATAGGTCCTACAGACCGTCTGAACAACATACTAAAATTTCATTTCGATTATGTCATTTTTACGGCAGTTATTGTGCTAACGGACAGACAGACGGGCAGACAGAGAGACAGACAGAATGAACAAAGTCATTAACACTTTTCAACTTTGTTGCAAAGTGTTAAAAACATATACAACGCAAAAAGATATTCAAGTATATAAACTTATATATACTTGTATATAAAAATTATAATAAAACAAGAAAGATCAATTGTGCATAAGCATTGATTATGAAACACTTTCCAACTGAAATGTAATTTCATTTAAAAATTTCTAAAATGTGATACATTCAGTGGTGATATCTTTTACATTATCACAGTACTACAGTAATTTATTATACTTAAATATTTAAAACTGTATCGAAACATAAATCATCTGATTCTCTGTGCAAAATCAATGAATATTTTATTCATATAACTTGTATTCCAGACTTCAGAGCTAAATAATTTTGTGTGAAAAAAATTCAGCAATTCTTATGTAACTCACCTTACAATCGCTTGAGATATTTGCATTCTGCATAAGTTAAAATTAGGCTTCGTTGAAGAAATAATGAAAGTTTAGGGATCATTTAAATTCACAACTATTGTAATTGCATAGGCACGGTATTTAGATACACAGATAATACACAGATACACAGATAATATGTGTGTGTGTGTGTGTGTGTGTGTTTGTATTCAAAGTATTGGAATCGTGCCGAAGATCGGAACTCGAATTTTCGAAGGATCTATACGTTTTGGGAATTCTAGAACACGAAAAAACTATTTTTAGGAAGACGTCTGCGTGTGTAAGGGTGTATATGTGTATGTTTCTGTGTGTCTATGAGGATATTGCATCCAATCTAATTGAAAAACTAATGGACCGAATTTCATAAAATTTGGTAGGTATGTTTTTTGTGGGAATTCCTGATGTTCATTAGATTATAGTACGATTCGTAATAAAAGAATCTGCGTTCTTTGCGAAATGGCCGGCAGAAATTGCCTTTATCCACTCTAGCTAAAAACTAATGGAACAAATTTAACAAAATTTGGTGTATAATATTTTAATAACCTACAAGTGATTTATATACCAAATTTAACAAAATTTGATATATAAATCATTTATAGGTTATTCTAGTACGATTCGGGAAAAAGGAACGGGCTATTTTTGCGAAATGACCCGCAAAAATCGTTAAATATAAGAATAAAAGACTACATGTGCTCAATTATATCAATTAAATTCCTATTTTATACGTGATTTTTGACAACAAAAAGAATAAGACTAACTCCATTACTCTAGGACTAGCCGTTCTTGAGATATTCTAGTTTTTTCGCGTTTTCGCTGCGCCACCTTTGACAATAAGTCCAGCTATCAAATGAGAACCAAATTTAAGTTTAACGTGTAAATATTCATAAATTTTATTTAAACTTTTAACGTGTTATTTAATTTTCCTGCTAATCTATATTTAAAACATATTTTAGTATTTTCCAGATAAAGTGCCCACAGCTAGCAGTTATTTTTTTTTTACCTATGACCGTATAGTGGTGACCTTTTGTAGCACCCGCAGCTATGTACGCACACTGCGCATGCGCAAGAAATTCTTGAACCATAACTGCTCAACTCACAAAAAAGAATGACCGCATTCTTAATAGAGCCGCTATTTTGCCAAATGCAGATGCTAGAATCCTGCAATTTTTTTTCAAGCCTTATAAAATGAAGGGTAACATGCTATAATTGAGATCATTTGGACCGATAATACAGATTTTTCAAATTTTTTCTTGCAAAATTTGGAAAAAGAAAAAAATATATGACAAGCTGCTTAAAAATTGATTCCAGTATGAGAACATTGAGCTGAATCACATTTCAGTTAATCATGCTAAATTCGAAAAAGTATTTGATATTCAGGACTTTTATAAGTGTGTAGGTGCTTCATTTAGTGACCACTAGTCAGTGAGAACGTGTGTAAAATGAATAGTTAATGGTAATATTTTCCCACGAAAGAATTTCATTGATAAGATGCGATCCGTAAAAAAAATTCGGCTGTTACGGTAACTCAAAGAAGTTAGGTCGTAAAGATACCTTTTATAGCAAAACACTCAACTCAAGACCTTCCCTCTACAGAATTTCCACGAAATCCATTAGAAGCACTTATAATAACATACCCAGTTTTAAGATTAATTATGATTATATTTTTGCATTATCTACGTGAAGTTCCAACGAATAGGACCCTGGAGAACATTCTGAATAAGCTCACTTATACCACAGAGATACCTTTTGTCACGTTCCGCGGCTTGTACGAACATTTCCAAATAAACTACATCGTGACAAATTAGACGTAGTTGCGGCTTAAGAACAACACCCCATTCTAAATGCAAGCTCTCGTTGAATGGAAAAGAGGAGTTGGGAAAATTCACGGAAGCTGGAAGTAGTGCATTAAAAAAAACTGAGAGCAGAGTAATTAAGGAATACAAAAGATTATGCATGAGGAGATTATAAAGCAAGGTTTTAAGGTCTCAGAAGAGGAGGGACAAATGCTCCTTTTATCATCATTATTATTATTTTACTATCATTCTAAACATCTGAAAAAATGTGTCCAAAGCCTGATCTTCCTTACAGATTAAAATTTCGATAGTATAGGAAATCGATAACACAAATTTTAAGTTCCTTATAATTCCATATTGCTGAAAATCAGTCAGCTCATTTATGCTAACAATTGAAAAAATCTGATGTGGGCAGCATATGACTTTCCTCATATAATGCAATGAATTTACTACTTTCAGAGTAAAAAAATCTGAGGAGAGCAGCACATGACTTTCTTTATATAATGCAATGAATTTACTACTTTTATATTTAAAAAAATGTTATTCTTATAGTAGATACTTATATTCTTTCCAAGATATTGAATTTTCTTCAATTAGTCGTCATTTTCATTGATTTAGAGTCATTTTTCTCCATTTAGTGAGATTTTCGCTAATTTGGCAATATTTAAAAAGTAGCCAAGTTAGCGACATTCCGCCAAATTCGTCGCCAAAATATCGCCAGGCGTTATTGACGGAGATACATGTTATTCTTAGAGCAGATAAATGACTATTGGCGTTCAAATACAAAAGTATTACTCAAAGTATCTTTTCTCGTGAATAGAATGAGTTAGATCCAAGAGAATGATGTCACCACATTTATCATATGATATTACATATGAAAAGTGAACATGTTTCATAACAGTTAATATTTTTTTTAATTTATGGGATTTTTTGATAAATTTATTTCGAAAATGTGGAATATCTCAAGAACGGTTCATGCAAGCGTTCTAAAGTTTATATCAATCGCTCTCTAAGGAAAAATCACATAAAAAATGTCTATTTGCGTAACTTTATTAGAGGTTTTGATTTTTTAATGATTTTTTTAAAATTTCACTCGAAAATTTAGGGGGGTTCTGCACATTCGATTGTGTTTCAAAACAGTAGACTTCCAACATTCAAGGATTGTGATTTTTGTGCCAAATTCCATTCAAATCGCTCCATTCGTTCGTGATATATCGTCTCCACAGACTCACTGACACACACACACACACACACACACACACACATACTTTCACACACACACACACAGACATCATCTCAAAAATGTTCGATTCGTGATCAGGGATGCTTGAAACGTGCTCTCCCGTCAAAAACTTGAATTCGAATTTTCGACCCCGTCACAATACTTTCCTTATACATTATGTATATAAGGAAAGTAAAGAAATAGGTTATTCTTAGAGTAGATACTTATATTCTTTCCAGGGTATTAAATTTTCGTCAATTAGTCATCATTTTCACTGATTTAACGTCAGTTTTATCCATTTGGCGAGATTTTCGTTAATTTGGCAAAATTAAAAAAGTCCTCAAGTTGGCGACATTCCGCCAAATTCAGCGCCAAAATCTCGCCAAGCGTTATGGGCGGAGAAATAAGTTATTCTTATAGCAGATAAATGACTATTGGCGTTTAAATACAAAAGTATTACTCAAAGTCACTCTTAAAAATGACTCATGACAAAAGTTACTCTTTTGTCATGAATGGAACGAGCTGGATCCACGAGAATGATGTTACTAAATTTATCGCATGATATTACATATGAAAAGTGAACATGTTTATCAACAGTTAATATTATATTTTAATTTATGGGATTTTTTGATACATTTATTTGAAAAATGTGAAATATCTTGAGAACGGTTCATGCTAGCGTTCTAAAGTTTATGTCAATCGTTTTCTAAAAAAAATTACATAATAAATGTCTATTTGCGTAACTTTATTAAAGATTTTGACATTTTGATGATTTTTCAAAGTTTCACTCGAAAATTTAGGGGATTCTGAATATTTGATTGTGTTTAAAAATAATAAGCTTTCAGTATTCACGAATTGTGATTTTTGTACCAAATTTCATTCGAATCGTTCCATTCGTTCATGAGATATCATCTCCACAGACTCAACTGACACACACACACACATACTTTTACACACACACACACATACTTTCACACACACACACATACTTTCACACACACACAGACATCACCAGAAAAATGTTCGATTCGTGATCAGGGATGCTTGAAACGTACTCTCCCGTCGAAAACTCGAATTCGAATTTTCGACCCCCGTTACAATACTTATTTTATACATTATATTATGTATATAAGGAAAGTAATAAGCATACCAAATTTTTACTATTTCGAGAATGGCGCTTTTCCTATACCACTATGTCCAAATATTAAATGTATAATTATTTTATTATTATAAGTAGTACGGCCCCCCCCCCCCTCCCGAAAATGTCTTAGCTCGCACGAAAAATTTTGAAGCTATCATTAAATTCCATAATTTTATTTTTACTACTTAGTATGCGAAAACGAAACAGACGAAGTAGAAATTTTTATCGATTTTCCAGACAATCTCTCGGGACACGAATGTGGGTTAAATAGATTTCTAATTTCTTAAATTTTAAAGATACCATTTAAATTATGCATCATTTCTTCCATTATTATAAGCATTCTGCAAATAAAATTTCTTATATTGGATAACAGTTGTCTGATTGGTTTTCCATGCCTAGATCTTTAATCTTGAGCTAATTAGTATTGCCTTTTTTCATTTTTGCCGAGTTTGCTTTTTCATTTTATATATATTTATATATATACCTATTTAATTGTGATTTATGTATATTCCCCTCAACCTCATACCATCATAGTGATAAGTTACCGACTTTTTTATCCTTAGTCTTGGTCTATAGTTACTTATTTGTAACAGATATGCTAGAGATGGGTTTTTTGTATTTAAAGTAGTTTATGCATAGTTTTCGATTAAAAATTTTTATTTTTATTTATACATATATATATATATATAATAGTTTGAAAGTCCAATGATATATATATTGTAAATAGTTGCCTTTATCTTCGCATCTATGCAATGTACCTACTCTAGCTCAAAATCAGTCTAATTCTATTAAATTTTGTAGTTATTGCACTTTTTGTAACGTTAGTGCTAATTATAGGTCATAATTAGAACATTAAAACTGCCTCCATTTTCGTCATCTTTAAAAAGAAAATCATGAAAAAGAAAGACAGAAAAGAATAAATCAGTTTAAATGGGGTTGCCAAATTATTATGAGACATTTGCAATGTTAAATAAATTACAAGTGTCCCTAATAATTTGTCAGTCCACTGTATGGGAATTGAATGTTTGTTTAACACATAATTTTTCCTATCAAAACAGATAAAACCACTCCCATTACTTTTAGATAAATCGTTCTCATTTGTCATCTTTGTGACAGTGCTCACTTTTTTACAATGCCATAAATCGCTAAACAGACGAAAATGTTTTTGAACTGAGAATTCGATTCTCATTTTTAATACTATATCCATTTAGTGTGTTATTTTGTAAGATAAAAATGAAAATGTACTTTGGAAATAATAAAAGACTACATTTAAGTCTGCTCAACTTAATAACCAGAAAATTTCTGAAAAAATTATAGTATATGATGAACAATGCTGATTTTTTCATTATTTATATGAAATTCAAAAGACTACTTAGTACATTAGACTTGTTTGGAATCAACATTCATACTAATGATTGCTTTTGTCATGTACCCCGACTTTACAAACGTTGCCAAATAATCCACATCATAACAAATTAGGCGTTGTGGCGTATTTGCAATGAAAAGTTATCATTACAAGAAGAACATTAAAGAGATGTAAATTTACAATTGAAAGAGCCGTTCTTAAGCAAAACAATAGAGCAAAGTACTTAAGGAACACAAAAGTTTTCGCATAAGAAGATTATAAAATAAGCTCTTAATAGAATATAAATATAGTAAAATGTGTGGTTTCTTTTTATATTCTTGAATTTCGAAATGTTCCCTGTAACATTTTCTACACTTTTATTAGAAACTCAAATTATCAAAATTTTATCTTACGCGAAACAACCTATTAAAATATATAATTAAATAGTACTTATTCATAGAGATCAATTTAAAATTATGCTTGTTGCAACATCAAAGTTCCCATATAAATTAAATATAAGCATGTAATTTTTTTTTCAATTAAAATTTGCTTTCGGGCGAAATTAGGTATCGAAATCGCGTCTCTTGATTTGCGCTCAGGTATGCTGACCTCAAAACTCTCCCAGAAATATCAAGTAGAACATTACATCCTCCTCGTTCGAAACGAAGCTTAGAGTCGTTACAACACTACCTTATATATAATATTCTGCAATATTCACTAACTGAGTATGATGTTCTATACTAATTCACAAATTTGGTACAATGATGTAATGTTCTATGAATGATGCATGAGCCCATGCAAGTAAGTAAGAAATGAGAGTTCGCGACCAGGAGGAGGAGCAACTCCGCATCCCGATGAGTCATAGGTTATTGACCTATGACTTTACATATCATTTAAAGAGAAATCATTTTTTTATAACATTTAACGAGAATTTGGCGACCTTGACAACAAATTTGGTGATAAATTGGTTATTGGCAAGTTAGAAATCGCATATGGATTAAGGTTGATATCTCATAATTATGTATGTTGTTTTACTTCTAAGAAATAGTTCTAAGAAATCAGTTGGTATGAAGGGCAGAATTTCGACGTTATTCAAGTTAGTTTTATACACTACTCTATTTTTAAAATTTTGTGTCTGCAATTTAAAACTATAAAGAAATAAAGTGTGAAATTCTTCTTATGTTCATAGGATTGTTGAGAATTATTTTTTGGGTCAAATTGTGGACATCAAAGTTTAAAAAATATATAAAATGTAAATATAAGTGAAATTTTGTAGATTCGATCCACTTGCTAAATTTAATTTCCTATAAGATTAAAACAGAAAGTCATTGTTTTCATTCCGATAACGTAACCTTCATATTCAATTTTTTGTATTTCACAAAAGATTGGAACATTTTATACTTTATTGAACCTATAGACTAGATTCCTAAGATGTATGTGTCACTTACTCTTGGGGGGGGGGGTTGTTGTTGTTGAGACCCAGACCGTCCGACCTACCAGAAAGGTGTAAGGTAACTGTATGGACGGCCGGGAAGTGCCACCCAATTTAGACCGGAACCCAGTGGGGGAGGCATCCACAGGGACCGTACCCTCCTTCCCCTACCACTTGGGGGGGGGGGGTGAAAGACGTCTTGGCGTTACTGATTAACTACACTACACAAACCGCGTAAGCCCCTACATAACACTGAGAGGGGACACAGATTATTTCTATAGGTCCGTGAGATTTCTATATTTTGTCTGTGATTCGGCCGAATGCCCTGTAAATTTTCCCACTTTCTTTTCTTAATCTTCTATTTCTTAACCTTTGCGGTTCTTATGTGTCATTATTACTTATTATTCGTCTTATTGGGTCTCATTTATTCTTATTCAGACTTAACTCGTCTTGTCGGTATATTCCTGTTGCATTTGGACGCACACCAATCTTGCGTGCTACTTCCTGTTTCGGATTGGGTAGGTTGTTCTTCATTATGCTTTCTGATTGACTTTCTCAAGTGAGCTCTTAATCCAGGTTGGTTGGTGTCGTGCCCCAAACACGTTTTATTAAGGAAGAAATGTGCGCAGCTTCTGTTTAGTTAAAGACCCGGGGCACCCGAAATTAGAAGTCGGACTTCTGCCCCAATAAGGCATCACAACATCCATGCTCGCAGGCGGGACTCGAACCCGCAATCTGGCAGCCGAGCCATCACGAGGAAACGCCTGCCTCTTTGACCGCTCAGTCACCACATCTGCTCTTAATCCAGGTCTTGAATATATAACCCCTTTGTTTCTTATATTTGCACCCATTTCTCTTTTTTATTAATCACCCAAAATTTCTACATTAAAAACTTTGAGAAACCTTGCATGGCAGATACTGATCTCAACTACAACCTCAAACCAGTTAACAGGAAACGCAGACCCAGACACATCATCTCTGACCCCAGAAGAACATACGAGCCCAGAACTAAAAGAGCTGGGCTGCCTGACCTGCCTGTCGCATGGTAAAACCATGAGCCAATATTTTCGGGAGTGCGACCTAGAGGTTACTTATCTATTTTGGGGGTCAGCCTTTTCGTTTGGCCAGCTGCTTGCTCTCGGAATTGGAAACGGGAAGTCGGTTAGTGTTCTGTGGATCATATTTTTACCGAAAGGGTGTAATGTGCGTCCTTTTCGGATGGGTCATAGGGATTGCGGCCTGCTTTGAATTAGTGCCCGAAAGAAGATCAGTTTCGCAGGGGCTGGAGAAGGGGCTTTTTGTTTCTGGAAGGCCTAAAGCCAATGGCGATGCTTTGGGGTCAAGGGGTTAAGACCCAGAATCCAATAAGATAATTGTGTGCGCCTCAGGGGCGTGTTTTGAAATCTTGGAGAGAGAGAGTTTTTCAGAATTTAAAAAAGGAGCGAGGAGAACTGGGTGGCGATAAAGAAAGACGTCTCCCCATCAGGATCCTCTGAAAAGAGAGAAGCAAGCTGTTCATTTGCAAATGATGTCGGTGAGTTCCACATTTAAGGGCCTGTGCCTAATTTGTATCTTTTGTCTCTCTCTCCCTCTCCAAATTAAATTAACTAATTAACGCCAATTAAAATATCTACTTGTTAACTCCAAATAAATTATTTAATAGTAAAAGTCAGTTGTTTTCATGATAGATTACCATCTTTCACATTTCAGTCTATGAGACTACATATATTTTTGTATTTGTTTATTTGCTTATCTTAAATTGGTATTCATCCCATTTGGAATATGGGAAGTTGTCTTTTAAATATTTTAAATCAAATTCTTGTAAATATTTATACAGTGTAAATAAATTAATGTTTGTTTATACTCACGGCCTTATTCTTTTTCGCGCTCTTACCGGGCGTGTCATGCGTCCTTTTCGGTAAAAATATGATCCACAGAACACTAACCGACTTCCCGTTTTCAATTCCAGAGCAAGCAGCTGGCCAAACGAAAAGGCTGAACCCCAAAATAAATAAGTAACCTCTAGGTCGCACTCCCGAAAATATTGGCTCATGGTTTTACCATGCGACACTGCCTGCACTGCCTACTACTGTGTAACTCAAAGTTTTTGATCTAGAGATTATAATGTTGTTCAGAACATTTATCATCTCACCCTTTGACCTCGTGACCATTGTACAGAAGTTGACTACGATGAATCCCGCGACTTTTACACTTGGAACCCATCTTCTTTCAGAGAGTTTGAATACTCTCAGTAAACTTTCCTTTACAAATTTCTATGTGTCTACCTCTCAACATTGGTGGTCCATCTTCCAAGGTATTTTTGACTGCAGTCTAAGCCATCAAAAGACTGTAAACCCTTTTCAAGCATCCATCAAGAAAAGGAATGCACCACATCCATTTTAAATCCAAAACCATTTTCAAGAACTTCTATTTCCGATGTGGGGATACGTGAGTTTTCTCACAGGTGCCCCGAAATACGAAAGCCTCGGACATTTCTCTTTCGGACTTCGGGTTTGTTGGTTTTCTTGTACTGACGAAGATGGTTCAGCTTGTTCCCAAAACGGCTGTATGCTGCATTATTGTGTTTTTTCTGCTTATATACGTTGCTCACGTCTTCCTTATTTTTTGCACAAAGTGTATTTTAGTTATTTATTTCTATAGGGTTTTAAATAGAAGAATGATAAAATGATCGGCATTTACATCTCCATTATCAGCACTATGCGCATCTTTCAAATTAAGTTTTGAGCCCCTTTTCCGCAAAGAATTTACGTAATATCCAAACCAGCTGGAAGTTTGAGAGGACTTTAGGGAACATACTTATCACATACTTGGATTTTAGGATGAACTTTTAACATAATCCACTTTGTTGTGATTGAAATACATTATGGTTTTATGCCGCAATGCATTTCAATCATAGCTTCAAAGTTGTGGTGGAGGGGGTACTTTGTTTTAAACAACTTTTAAACTTAATTTGATAAAGAAGTATGCATGTTATCAATGAAAATAATTTAACGAGCATTTTTAATGAATTTATAAAGTATTTCAAATAAATGGCAAAATATCTGACATATTAAACCTGTGTCGAATTAAGAATTGAGGGCCATCCAGGGCAACAACATTTTGGGTGCCCCTAATAGTAAATTAATAGATATCCAGACTACATCTTAAAAAAAAAAAATTTTTAAATCATAATGCGAAGTTGAAAAGAAATGAAAACAAAATATTTTAAATTAACAATTTTAAAAACTATATTGAAAATATATTTTAAATGTGATATGTTTAATTAAATTTGAATAGCTGATTTATCTCAAAAACGTTTATAAAACAAAATAACATTGAAAAAACTAAAAGAAAATTTAACTCAATTAATCTAAAATATATGATTTTCTACATTGTTTCCTAAAAAATAAATAAAAATGAAAAAATGAAAAAAAGAAACTGATGGAAAAACTAATTTTAAAAAATCTTTAATAATGTTTGATGAAAAACCTGTATAAATCTTACAAAACTAATTATTAGAAAACTATTTTTCTGTCCGTTGCAATGACTGCATTTGTTTTGTGTCATAAACAGTGAACATCATTATTAATTCACAGCCATGTTTTCCGCAGATTGGAATGGATTTCTACTATGAGAATTTGTAGTTTTGCTTCGTTTTACAAAATGAACTATTTGGCGGTGGATTCAAATCCCGATCTCTCCCGAGTTTCACGTTAATTTTCCCAGAAATAACACAAACGACCCACAAAAAGTCTTTCAAGAATGTCGGTACCCATGGCGTAGCCAGAAACACGGAAAGTAAGAAGAAGATGGCGGTCCAATTGATTTACAGTGCTGATTTTCGTTTCCCATTATGACCTCTATTAAGAACTAATGTAATTGTTCACCCCATGGTGATTAGGGAGCGGAATATTACACACAACCATCCCAATGACGCGGTAGCCCAGTGGTTAGTGAGCGAGAATTGCACTCGGTAGGCCCGGGTTCGATTCCCTCACTGCCAAAACTGCCACCGTGTTCAGGCGGAGTACGATCACGTTAAACATGTGGGTCCGTAAGTCCTTCCGAGAGGTTGGTGGTAGAGGAAGGAGGGCACGGTCCCTGTGGATGCTTCCTCCGCTGGGTTCCGGTCTGAATTGGATGGCTCTTCCTGGCCATCCAAACAGTTACCTTACACCCTTCTGGTAGATAGAACGGTCTGGGTCTCAACAACAATCCACCCCACCCCCTTCTTTTATTTCTGCTGTATGAGAGAAAAACCTAAAATCCACTTTCGTTGTATTCGGTCCAGTGTTTGATATAATAAGTATACGAATATTCAGTCTTTTAAAACCACCGGGGGATTGCTTCAGGGTCTGGAAAGACTTAAAAAAGCACAATCTCCACCCCGGTTGGATCAAAACTCCCACTGCGTCGGATTGTGTCCTATGGTTGATACTAAGACTCCTATATATACAAGCTGGCGCACAGCAGTCCTCTTGACTCCCAGCTGAAACGATGACTGTACATATCGAAACGAGGATTACTTTCTTGTCCTTTTCTCGAGATCTTAAGAAAATCAAAACATTCTAGAATACTTTCTTAAATGTTTAGTACATTTTTTTTAAAACAGGAGCACTTATTTTACAGCTAAAATGCGTATTGAACTAGCACAACCATTATCTTTTCATTCTTATATTATAGCTACAGTCAAACACATATTATATAACAAGACAATATTATATAACAATCCAAACAGATACCTTACACCTTTCTGGTAGGTCGAACAGTCAGGGTCTCAACAACAACACAACCATCCCAAATAAACTTACGCCACTGTATCTATCCTCACTCATGCACGTTTTTCTTTCTTCCGACCCAAACCGTCCGACATACCCGAAGGTATAAGGTAAGACTGTGTTTGTCCTAAGTATGTAATCTTAGTCTCCTCCTACTAATATCTACACTAAGTCGTCACACTGCTTGACTTCTGTTATTGTACTCCGTCTAGCCGTTGGTAAAAATTTGGTATATTAAAAATAGTGCATGGCTTTTAGGTGGCAAAAATTCTGCAATACTATCATTTCTACGAAAAAATTTTCTTTTAAACATCTATTTCTCAAGATCTGTTATACATAAAGCTAAGATGATGGCTGATTTGGATTCAACATGGTGGTTTTACTAAGGATTTCCATTTCCGGTTAAAAAATTACCATTTCATTTGTAACACCTATTACTCAAAATTCGCTATAGATAGAGCTTAGGTGAAAGGCATCAAATTTTGAAGAAGGTAGAGTGGTTCACTATAAATTTTCACTTTTAATTTCTTTTCAACTTCGGGTTCAGAAATTTTCCTTAAAACATCTATTTGTCAGGATTGACTATTAAAAGAGCTTAGATCTAATATGGATTTGGCATTAAATTCCGATGGGAGGGATTATAGGACTCACTAAGGATTTTCACTTCCTATTCTGGGGTTATCGCTTAAAATTCCAAAGTTTACATTTGCCTTGTTAAAACGCTTTTGCTTACTTTTCACTAATTGGAATGTTTAAATCTGGAAATTTTCGATTACTTTTAAACATTATATACGCATTTAAACATTTAAAAAATTTAAATACTAAAGTATTTTATTTACTCTCAAGTAATTAAAACTTTAACTAATAAGCCTTAAATTAAACACTATTAAATTGACAATTTATATGTGCATTCTGCCAATCATGGTTTCATAAATTTTTTAGATAACATTCATGTTTAAATATTCTTTCAAATATTCAAAAATGAATTTAAAGATCCAGTAGTGTGGTTTTATTTTTTACCAGCCTTTACCATTTAGTATTTGGTAGTATGTCCTTGAATATGCACATAAGTATATACACGGTTAGCCATACAATTTGTGTATAAAAAAAATATATTTTTTAAACTATCTGCTCGTATATGCAACTCTATTGTAAATTTAAATTTCAAGATTACGCTTGGGGGGCTGTGGGAAAATGGAAAATGTATCTTGATGAATAAACAATACATTCTTTTGTATTCCAACGCGCAGCAAATATTTTGTGTGGGTTTAAAAACACCGGGATATGATTTTTTTCCCCCTTTTTCAGTGCTGAAAAAATGTCTTAGACCGCTACGTATAATTATCTTATTTATCTGATGAAACGTAGAAAAAATGTGTTCCTGTTATTCTGTCGCAATTTCAAATAAATTGTGTTTTAGAATATTTCACTATTTTTGTGAATAAAACTCACATTTTCTCTCGCGTTCTATGTTATTTACCACAGAATGCATAAATAAATTATTTTTGTGAATTTTTCCGAGTTTGTAAATATTTTATTTGAATTCTGTACATCTTCTATTTATGATTAAATTTCTCTACACCTTCTATTTATAATGTTGTCATTGACAAAACATTATACCAAGCCAGTAGACCAAAAGAAAATACCTAATGTGGGCAGCACATGACTTTTCCTGCAGTCTCATATTCACGTTCTCTTTATTTCTTCAATAATTCATTAAATTCGATTTAATTGTACCCATAATATTTTATGGATGCAATACCGGAAATTAAAATAACACCCATAATATTTTAAATTGCACTGAATTTGCACTTTTATTTTAATTTCCGGTTTCATTTGGTAACTGGACTTATTTTTAAAGGTGACGCAGTAAAAAAATGAAAAATCTAAAATATCTCGAGAATGGCGAGTCCTAGAGTAATGGGGTTGTTCTTATTCTTTTCATCGTCAAAAATTACGCATAAAACAAGCATTTAATTGAAATATTTGAGCATATGTTGTAAAGGTGGCGGAATGAGCACACAGACATCTTTTGATAAAAACAACAATCTCATTCTTAAACGGCAGAAAACCATAAAATAAGCACCCATTAACGTAATTTACAAATAAAAAATCAGAATGTACATGGTTCATCCGCCCTTCATACCATCGGCTGCAGTAACACACGCCACGTTCCACGTCGTTCCAACTCCCACCACCTCGTGCTTCGCACCTCGCATCTTTATAGCCTGGTTGCCAGCTCCACCTTCCCTCCGCAATTTGCGCGGCTGATATTTAAATTTAGACTCTTCTTTCTCCGGGGACGGTGCTTCTTGGGAAAATAAGAAGTCGACAATAGAAATTGTTAATCCTTACAATGTAGTCTTTTATTTTAGATTTTGACGATTTTTGCGGGCCATTTCGCAAAAAAAGCAGGAATTTTTTCCGAGTCGTGCCAAAATCTTATCAGCACCGGGGTAACCCACAAGTGAATTATCTACCAAATTTTGTGAAATTTGGTAATATAGTTCTTTAGCTAAAGTGGATGCAGACGATTTTTGCGGGCCATTTCGCGAAAAGGGTCACCCACAAGTAACTTACCTATAAAATTTTAAGAAATTCGGTCAATTGGTTTTTGATTTAGAGTGGATACATACATTGCACAAACATACAGACACACACACACAGCAGACGTCAAGCTAAAAATTGTTTTTTCGTGTTCTAGAGATCCCAAAACCTGTAAATCAGTCGAAAACTCGAGTTGCGATTTTCAGCATGATTCCAGTACTTTCCCCATACATTACCATGTATTGTATAGCATGTAAAATACATGAATTTTCAATACATAAACGTTTACTTATCTTCCAAAGATTAATATACGTGCAGCACTTTTTTTACCAGTAAACAGTCATGTCCCAATATTATAATTTATTTTAAATTTAAACAAAATATTCTACGGAACTGAAGATTATATCATGGTAATATAAAAAGAGTGTTCCAAGAATTTAAAAGGTTCCTCTTAAACTCGCCTGCGTTTAACTAACTCTACAATAACCCTACAATAACCCTACAGTGTTTTAACTTACCCTACAATACATGGTAATGTTTAGGGAAAATATTGAAATCGTGTCAAAAATCGCAACTCGACTTTTCGACGAATATTCGAGTACTCTAGAAGCCGAAACACTATTTTTAAAGTGACGTCTGCCGGTGTATCTGTCTGTCTGAGCAATGTATGTATACACTCTAACTGAAAAAACATTAGATTAAATTTCACAAAATTTGGTAGGACTTGTGGGTCACCCTGGTGCTAATAAAATTTTGGTACGATTCGGAAAATAATGAACCTGCTTTTTTTGCGAAATGTGTTTGCTGAAATCGTCAAAATCTAAAATAAAAAAAACTGCATTTGCTCAAATGTATTAATAAATGCTTATTTCTTACGTAATTTTTGTTACTGATATTTTAAAATGCTTTAGAGTCGCCAATTTAAACGAAGGTGCAATAAAAATGTAAATTGGGTATAATATGAGAAAAATATCCATGTTATTTTCTTCAATTAAACTCAATGCATAATGAAATAAAAAATAAAAAAATTAATTCGAATCTGTAGAGAAAGTCAGGTGCTGCCCACATAAGATATTGCACTTTCCCTATATACATAGCATAATGTATAAGGAAATGATGGTTACGAGGTTGAATATTCGAATTCGAATTCTCGACGGAAGAGCAAGTTTCAAGCATCCCTAATCTCGAATCTAACTTTTGAAGTGATGTTTGAGTGTGTGTGTGTGTGTGTGTGTGTGTATTATGTGGAAGTGATATCTCACGAACGAATTGAGCATTTTTTGGTACAAATATTTCAATCGATGTATACTGAAAGCCTATAGATTTTATACGCATTCAAATGTTCAAAAGACCCAAGTCAAAGTTAAAGTGTTCAAAGTTAATTTCACTCTCTATGAGAATTATATTCAAAGTGGTGGTACTTTTTTTAAGCAACAGTTTGGTATCCCACAAGGGGTGTGTGCAGGGCCAACGGCCGTACCGTGCTGAAAACACCGGTTCTCGTTAGATCACCGAAGTCAAGCAGCATCGGGCGCGGTTCGTACTTGGTGGGTGACCACCTCGGAACACCGCGTGCTGTTGGCCATCTCGGGTGCGGTATCCCCGTGGTTTGCGCGCTAGATTTGCACGCTACCACAAATGCCGCCGTGTTCATGCGGAGTACGATCACGTTAAACATGTGGGTCCGTAAGTCCTACCGAAAGGTTGGTGGTAGGGGATAGAGGGTACGGTCCCTGTAGATGCCTCCCCCACTGGGTTCCGGTCTAAATTGGGAGGCACTTCCCGGCCGTCCAAACGGTTACCTTACACCTTTCTGGTAGATCGGACGGTCTGGGTCTCAACAACAACAAAACAGCCGCTACTATTATCAAAACAATGACAAAAATCACAGCCCAATGTAGCTGGTGTCACGTCCATTCGTCAAGTCTTTTGCAACGGAGGAGTGAGTCCTTTTTATCGTCTCTCCATAGAAACTTCTGGAAATCTCTATCTCAAGGAATAATCGTTCTATCGTGAAGTTTGTGGAACATTCCTAAAGTCGCCAAATGTCGCCAAATCGACGATAAATCGCCGTATTCATGAGGAGTACGATCACGTTAAACATGTGGGTCCGTAAATCCTTCCGAGAGGTTGGTGGTAGGGGAAGGAGGGTACAGTCCCTGTGGATGCCTCCCCCACTGGGTTCCGGTCTAAATTGGGTGGCACTTCCCGGCCATCTAAGCAGTTACCTTACACTTTTCTGGTAGGTCGGACGATCTGGGTCTCAACAACAATAAAGTAATGTTTGACGACAAGAAGATACAGATCAACCCATAACTCTAGGATTAACCGTCTCGAGATTTTCCCCTTTGGCACGTTGTCTTTGAAAATACACCCTGACGCCAAATGAAAACAATAATTGAATTAAAACTAAAAATTCAGTGTAATTTTAAATAATTTTCCGTGTTAGTTTGTGCCAATAAGCTCAATTTAATGAATTATGAAAGAAAGAGTCTGTAGCGAAAGTCATGTGCTGCCTACATCAGATTTTCAAATCTGGAATTTGGTTGTCATAAAATTAGATTCGCCACATTATACCAAAAGTTTTGAACGGCTATTGATTTTTAAAATGTTAAAGACATGTTTCTGAAATATGTTTAGAATTTGAAATGCAGCTATAAAAATTGTTTAATTTAAATTAAAACCATCGTATTCATGCAAAAGATTTTAATTTTTACTATTTATAATGTTAAACATATTGCACAATATTCCTTACCGGAGGCTTAGAGTTTTTCCTATATCTCTCTTGTCAAGTTAGATTTGCCTAAGTATAGATGTTAACGTAAATTAATTTTTTATATTCCAAGAACAATAAAATTTGATTTCAAATTTACATATTCATTTAGCAGACGATAAAGTCCCGCTGTTATTTTATACAATATTTTATTTAAACAACTCTAAAATGTGATACATGCAGAACTGATATTTTTTATACTATCACAGTACTACAATAATTTATTATATTTGGAAACTTCATCGAAAACGGCAATGCTACTATAAATCGTCTGTATGTAAAATCAATGAATTTTCATTCATATCACTTATATTAACCGACACCAGAGCTAAATAATTTTGTTTGAAAAAAGTCAGCAATTCTTATACAACTCATCTTACAATCGCTTGATTTGTTTACATTCTGCATGCTATAGAAATTATGTTTCGTTGTAGGAATAATCAAAGTTTATTGATTATTTAAAATAAAAAATAATGTAAAATTGCGTTATCACAGAATTTAGATACACAGATAATATGCAAAAATGAAATGGTTTTACGACGGTTGCAATACTAAATATAAATTTTAAAAATCTTCAAGCATCACGATTTTTGCATAGGTTTTAAAAATGGATGCCATATTTTATTTTAAAATAAGTCACGTGATCTCTTCATATAATATGGGTGTAATTATTATTTCAATTTTTATTTTAAAAACTACTAAACATATTTTGCTGAAATATTTTTCACACATTTTATGAGATAATTTGAATATTTTCTATAATTTTCGAAGCAATTTGGGAATTTTATTTCCGCTTAACAAATGTTTGAAAAATTATGTCCCATAGGGTTCAATGTATTCCATTTTTTCAGCCCGGGTTAAATCCAAAACTTCTTTGCTGATATTATCCATTTCCATTCCCATATGTCTCACAGACTGTCTCAATAACATGTAAAAATTGTATTTTGATAAAGTCATTTTTACAGCAGTTATCGGGCGAAGGGACAAACAGTCAGTCAGACAAACAGACAGACAGACAGAATGAATGAACAAACACATAAACACTTTACATCTATGTTCGTAAGTGCTGAAAATGAAGCATAGCCATCCGGAAGGACAGTTCAGTGCAATTTGATGATTTCCATAGGAGGAACACTTTTTACAATGCATCTAGCATAAATATCAGGCATTTGAGAAGGATATACAGCGAAGCGCAAGAGAAAGCAAGAGAGGTGTAAAATTATATCTGCACTACAAATCACTTTACAACCTTTGCTCATTTTCTTCAGTTACTTCGTTGATAATTTCGGAAAACTGATAAGAAAAGTCTCAATTATGGGATTTCATAAGAATTAAAGCTTCATTTCTTAAATATTCAGCTAATTATCATCTGCCAAAGCGTTATTTTTAACAATTTACAACATAGTTGAAAGTGTTTATGACTTTGTTCATTCTGTCTGTCTGTCTGTTCGCACGATAACTGCCGTAAAAATGACTTTATCAAAATGAAATTTTAGTATGTTGTTCAGACGGTCTGTGGAACCTATGGGCATATAAATGAATAATAAAACCCAGTCAGTTTTGGACTGAACACGGGATTTAAAAATGAAATACATTGAATCCTATGGGATCAAATTTTCCAAACATTTTTTAAGCAAATTTAAAATTCACAAATTGCTTCGAAAGTTTTAGGAAATATTCCAATTATCCCATAAAAAATATGAAAAAAATTTTAGCAAAATATATTTGGTAGTTTTTTAAATAAAAATTAAAATAACAATTACACCCATATTATATGAAGAGATCGCGTGACCCACTTCAAAATAAAATATGGCCTCCATCTTGTGTCAAAATCATGATTTTTAAAGTTCTTTTAATTTATATTTAGTGTTGTATCCGTCCTACAACTGTTTAATTTTTGCTTATCTTCTGTGCATCTACATTCTGAAACAACGCAATACATTTGAGTTTAAAATTACAATATATTTGAGTTTTACAATATATTGTAATATACTATTACAATATATTTAAGTTTAAATGATCATCAAACTTTGATTAGTTCTACAACAAAGCCTAATTTTAACTTATTGAGAATATAAACACATAAAGATGTAGGATGAGTTGTATAAGAATTGCTGAATTTCTTTAAAGCAAAATTATTTAGCTCTGGAGTCTGCAATATAGCTGATATGAATGAGACATTCATTGATTTTACATAAATAAGCAGACGATTTTTTCGATGAAGTTTTAAGCATAGAGTTAAATTACTTGCACCTCCATGGTTTTAAGTTTTTAAATAAAATACATTATTGTAGTATTGTGATAAATGAAAGGTATGCAAAAAGTTTATGAATGAAATGCTGCTTTTATATTTCGATGATGTCATTTGAATAAAGTTCATTTGTTTTCGATGTTTTAAAATATAATAAATTATTGTAATATTGTGATATCTTTAAAAATATTACTGTTGAATGTATCGCATTTTAGAGATGTTTAATTAGGACGTCAGGCCTAATTAAGCATCTCTAATGTTTAATTAGGAATCGTTGTTCAATTATTAATTAGGAATAAATAGTTTAATTAGGAATGTCGTTAATTAGGACGTCAGGCCTAATTAAACATCTCTAATGTTTAATTAGGAATCAGGCAATTTATATTTCAATGACGTCCTTTGAATAAAGTTCATTTTTTTCGATGAAGTTTTAAGTTTTCAAATATAATAAATTAATGTAGTATTGTGATGTTTTTTTAAATGTTACCGCTGAATGTATCGCATTTTAGAGATGTTTAAATAAAATTACATTGCAGTTGGAAAGTGTTTCATAATCAATGCTTTATGCATGATTGATCTTTCCTGTTGTATTTTTATATTGTATATATATTATCATAACTATATTGAACCTTACTCCCCAATATTCCAAGCTGAACCACTCCAAGCTGATTCCCCTGAAACTTTTGAATCAAACATGCTTGCAAATGTTTCACAGTGTGCATCAATTTCAACTTACACTTTAGTAATTAAAATTCAGTCGTGATCAATTTGATAGTGCATGTTTTCACTCTTAAATAAACTGTTTTAGTCATTTGCCCATTTACCGTTTAAATAATAATGTGAAAATTTGGAGAATCCCAAATGTTCGATCGCTTTTAAAATGAAGAGAGTTTAAGTGTTCACAGATTGTGACAACCGTGCAAAATTTCATTCCAAACGGTCCAACCATCATGAAATGCCACATGCAGAGACTCAAGGCTATCTATAAGAAACTCTAATTCGGCTTGTCGCACGCAATGCATGTACTATGTACTACATCACTCAATAAGTCTCCGGTCTAACTAAGAAAAACAATTTTTTTTTAGAAATTCGACTTTATTCATCTTCGACTTTACTCTCATTCAAGAGTGATACATTCATTCCAACGCTCCTCTAACTTTTCGATGTCTTTTTTGTAGAACGATTTGTTTTTGCTCTCAAAATAGGTCTCAGTTTCGGCAATCACTTCTTCATTTGAGCAAAATTTCTTTCCCTGGAGTATTTTTTTTAATCAGGTGTGTAGTAATGAATCCATGTTTCATCCATTGTCACATACCGACGCAAGAAATCCTTCTTATCTCGCTTGAACAGCTCCAAACAGCGCTCTGAATCGTCGACGCGTTGTTGTTTTTGTCCGGTGTGAGCAAACGCGGCACCCACTTCGAAAGCAACTTACGCATGCTCAAATTTTCGTGTAAAATTGTAAACACACTATCTTCTGATATTTTTAAGGTGTCAGCTATCTCACGCAACTTCACTTTACGGTCTTTCAAAACTATTTTGTAGACTTTTTTTATGTTTTCCGGAACAACTGCCGATTTTGGGCGACCAGAGCGTTCAGCATCATCGGTGTTTGTACGACCGCGTTTAAATTCAGCATACCAGTCAATAATAGTTGATTTCCCTGCTGCAGAGTCTCCATAACGCTTATCAAGCCACTGTTTGGCTTCAAGAGTATTTTTTTCCATCAAAAATCAATGTTTAATCAACACACGAAATTCTTTTATATCCATTGTTTTGAAAATTACAAAACTGGGGTCACTAAAACCACTGTAACCTATAAACTTATTGTCAGAATGTCTTGAAATCGCGGTGTTCAGCATCATCGGTGTTTGTACGACCGCGTTTAAATTCAGCATACCAGTCAATAATAGTTGATTTCCGTTGTGCAGAGTCTCCATAACGCTTATCAAGCCAATGTTTGGCTTCAAGAGTATTTTTCCCATCAAAAAATAATGTTTAATCAACACACGAAATTCTTTTTTTTTTATCCATTGTTTTGAAAATTACAAAACTGGGATCACTAAAACCACTGTAACCTATAAACTTATTGTCAGAATGTCATGAAATTTTGACACGTGTCGTTTGAAGGTTGGTACTATCCAGAAATCATATGGGTCTGTCAACAGTGTTACCATATATGTGTCAAACCAGAAACTTATTGAGTGATGTGTTATGTACGGAAAATAATATACTATGTACATATTGCGCGTGTAAGGAGAATATTAATCAAATATTCAAGCTTTTCATCAAAACTTTGATATTAAAATTTGAAGTCTAGCATCTCACTTTTTTAAACTACACCACCTTTATATTTTATGAGAGAAAACTGCGTATATGAGAAATTCTCTTTCATAAAACTTAATACACCTACAGAATATTAAATTTCTTATCGTCTTATAAGTCTTATGAAACTTCATATTATTCAATTTTATGAAATATTTTTCATATTTATTATATTTAGAATTGCTCACGTTTTGTGATAAAAATTTATTTAAAATGAGATTTTCTTCATAAAATCTCTATGACAGCAATATGTCCTTTAATTTGTCACAGAGCAGAATGTTTGGGGAAGTTCCTACCCCGCTGAGATGTATGTACGTGACAGAAACGCTCTCCTCAGCATTTGCTTTTAATAATTAAAAGGCTCTTGGAATATGCTTAAAGAAAGAAAGAGAGAGCCCTGAGTTGCGCTTCTTTCACCTTGCGCATAAGTCACGTATAGGGTACTAGAAGATAAATTCCCCTGCCGTTGTTTGGCTTAGTTTTTGTTTTGCAAGTTTTACTCCTTTATGCCATTCTAATGTGTATAGCCATGTGCTGTGAAATCTTTCAAAGTTGAAATCGCATGGGGTTAAAAGAACATTATGTCTATTCTATTTTACATAGATTTAGATGTATATATACACACACGGGGTTCTTAAGGAAGTCCATTTACCACTTATAACATTTAAAAAGTCTCCATGCAAATGCGTCGTCGAATGAACGTACTTGTAGCGCTTCTAGTGGCGAAATACGGAACTTTAAAAACACTAACACAGAAGCCAACAGAGATAGGCAAAAAGGTCCAATTTTAAAATGAAAAATCTGATGTGGGCAACACATGACTTTCCCTGCAGACTTATATTCACGTTCTCTTTATTTTAATTACATTTAATTCACTTTTAATTCGATTTTCGTTCTCATTTAGTAAGTGGACTTATTTTAAAAGGTGGTGTAGAGAAAATACGAAAAACCTAATGTCTCGAGAACGGCTAGACCTAGTGTAATGGGGTTGGACTTATTCTTTTCATCGTTAAAAATTACGCATAAAACAAGCATTTAATGGATATATTTGAGCATACGTATGTATTTATTTTAGATTTTGGCGATTTTTGAAGGCCATTTCGCAAAAAAAGGCAGGTTATTTTTTTCCGAATCGTACCAAAATCTCATCAGCACCAAAGTATCCTACAAATAACTTATCTACCAAATTTTGTGAAATTTGGTCCAAAATCTAATCAGCACCAGGATATCCCACAAGTGACTTATCAACCGATTTTTGTGAAATTCGGTCCATTAGTTTCCCAGCTAGAGTGGATACAAGCTTTTGCGGGTCATTTCGCAAAAAATGGCGGGTTCTTTTATCACGAATCATACCCAAAACTAATCAGCGCCAGATTCACCCACAAGTGACACACTTACCAAATTTTGTGAAATTTGGTCCATTAGTTTTTGAGTTAGTGTGGATACAAAATCTGCACAGACAGACAGACACACAGACAGACACACAGACACACAGGCAGGCAGACAGACAGACACACAGACACACACACAGACGTCACGCTAAAAATAATTTTTTCGCATTCTAGAGGTCTCGAAACGTGTAGATCCGTCGAAAACTCGAGTTACGATTTTCGGCATGATTCCAATACTTTCCCTATACATTACCATGTATTGCAGGGAAAGTAAAAATCTGATGTGGGCAGCACATGACTTTCCCTGCAGACTTATATTCACGTTCTCTTTATTTTAATTACATTTAATTCACTTTTAATTCAATTTTCGTTCTCATTTGAAAACTGGACTTCTTTTCAAAGGTGGCGTAGAGAAAATACGAAAAGCTTAAAATATCTTGAGAACGTCTAGTCTTAGTGTAATGGGGTTGATCTTATTCCTTTCTTCGTTAAAAATTACGTATTAAACAAGCATTTCATGGATATATTTGAGCATACGTAGTTTTTAACACTTTACGTATGCTCAAATTACGTAACAAAGTTGTAAAGTGTTTATGACTTTGTTCATTCTGTCTCTCTGTTTGTCTGTCTGTCTGTCTGTCCGTTCGCACGATAACTGCCGTAAAAATGACTTAATCAAAATGAAATTTTAGTATGTTGTTCAGACGGTCTGTAGGACCTATGGGAATATAAATGAATAATATCACCCAATTAGTTTTGGATTGAACCCGGATTGAAAAAATGAAATACATTGAGCCCTATGTGACCTAATTTTTCAAACATTTTTTAAGCGGATTTAAAATTCACAAATTGCTTCGAAAATTTTAGGTAATATTCAAATTGTTCCATAAAATATATAAAAAAAAAATTCAGCGAAATATATTCAGTAGTTTTTTAAATAAAAATTAAAATAATAATTACACATCTTATATGAATCGATCACGTGACCATCATATGAAACGATCACATGACCCACTTCAAAATGATATATGCCATCCATCTTGTTTCAAAATCGTGAATTTTTTAAGTTCTTTTTAATTCATATTGAGTGTTGTATCCGTCCTAAAACTACTTTATTTTTGCTTAAATTCTGTGCATCTACATACTGAAACAACGCAATGACAATATATTTGAGTTTAAATGCTCATCTAAATTTGATTATTTCTACAACTAAGCCTATTTTTCACCTATGTAAAATGTAAACAGCAAAATATGTAGAATGAGTTGTATTAGAATTCCTGTATTTTTTTAACACAAAATAATTTCGTCCATGGAGTCTGCATGGCTGATATGAATGAAATATTAATTGATTTTATAAAGAGAAGGACGATTTTTTTCGATGAAGTTTTAAGCATAGAGTTTAATTATTTGTAGCTCCATGGTCTTAAATAAAATGTTTAAATAAAATAAATTTTTATAGTATTGTGATGAATGAAATGAATGGGAGAAAGTTATGAATGAAATCCTGTTTTTATAGAGAGATCCAGGCGTGTTATTTTTTCTATGACGTCATTTAAATTAATTTCAGTTGTTTTCGATGAAGTTTTCAAATATAATAAATTATCGTAGTATTATGATAATTCTAAAACTATTACCGAGGAATGTATAACATTTTAGAGATGTTTAAACCAGGCAATTTATATTTCAATGCCGTCATTTGAATGAAGTTCATTTTTTTTCGATGAAAGTTTAAGTTTTCAAATATAATAAATTAATGCAGTATTGTAATAAGTGTCGAAATATTACCGAGGAATGTATTGCATTTTAGACTTGTTTAAATAAAATTGCATTGAAGTTGGAAAGTGTTTCATACTCAATGCTTTAAGCATGATTGATCTTTCTTGTTTATTTTAGATTTTGCTGATTTTTGCGGGCCATTTTGCCAAAAAAGGCAGGTTATTTTTCTCCGAATCATACCAAAATCTAATCAGCACCAGAGTGTCCCACAAGTGATTTATCTACTGAATTTTGTGGAATTCGGTCCATTAGTTTTTCAGCTAAAGTGGATACAAGCTTTTGCGGGCCATTTCGCAAAAAAGGCGGGTTCTTTTGTCCCGAATCGTACCCAAAACTAATCAGCGTCAGATTCGCTCACAAGTGACTTACCTTCCGAATGTTATGAAATTCGATCAGTTAGTTTTTCAGTTAGAGTGGATCCAAAATCTGCACAGACAGGCACACAGACACACACACAGACGTCACGCTAAAAATGGTTGTTTCGTATTCTAGAGGTCTTGAAACGTGTAGATCCGTCGAAAACTCGAGTTGCGATTTTCGATATGATTCCAATACTTTCCCTATACATTACCATGTATTACAGGGAAAGTAAAAATCTGATGTGGGCAGCACCTGACTTTCCCTGCAGACTTATATCCACGTTCTCTTTATTTTAATTAAATTTATTTAATTCACTTTTAATTCAATTTTCGTTCTCGTTTGGTAACTGAGCTTATTTTCAAAGGTGGCGTAGAAAAATACGAAAAAACTAAAATATCTCGAGAACGGCTAGTCGTAGTGTAATGGGGTTGATCTTATTCTTTTCTTCGTTAGACATTACGCATAAATCAAGAATTTAATGGATATATTTCAGCATACATAGTTTTTTATTTTAGATTTTGTCGATATTTGCGGGCCATTTTGCAAAGAAAGGCAGGTTATTTTTTTCCGAATCGTACCAAAATCTAATCAGCACCAGGTTGACCCACAAACGACTTATCTACCAAATTTTGTGAAATTCGGTACATTAGATTTTCAGCTAGAGTGGATAAAATCTTTTGCGGGCCATTTCACAAAAAGCGGGTTCTTTTATCCCGAATCGTACCCAAAACTATTCAGCACCAGATTCGCCCACAAATGACATACCTACCAAATTTTATGAAATTCGGTCAATTAGTGTTTTAGTTAGAGTGGATAAAAAATCTGCACAGACAGACAGACACACAGACACACACACAGACGTCACGCTAAAAATAGTTTTTTCGTATTCTAGAAGTCTCGAAACGTGTAGATTCGTCGAAAACTCGAATTGCGATTTTCGACATGATTCCAATACTTTCCCTATACATTACCATGTATTGCAGGGAAAGTAAAAATCTGATGTGGGCAGCACATGACTTTCCCTGCAGACTTATATCCACGTTCTCTTTATTTTAATTACATTTATTTCACTTTTAATTCAATTTTCGTTCTCATTCGGTAATCGGACTTATTTTCAAAGGGGGCGTAGAGAAAATACGGAAAACTAATATATCTCGAGAACGGCTAGTCCTAGTGTATTGGGGTTGGTCTTATTATTTTTGTCGTTAAAAATTACGCATTAAACGAGCATTTAATGGATATATTTGAGTATACCTAGTTCTTTAGTTTAGATTTTGACGATTTTTGCTGGCCATTTTGCAAAAAAAGGCAGGTTATTTTTTCTCGAATCATACCAAAATCCAATCAGCACCAGGGTGACTCACAAGTGACTCATCTACCGAATTTTGTGAAATTCGGTCTAGTAGTTTTTCAGTTAGAGTGGATACAAGCTTTTGCGGGCCATTTCGCAAAAAAAGGCGGGTTCTTTTATTCCAAATCGTACCCAAAGCTAATCAGCACCAGACTCGCTCACAAGTGACTTACCTACCAAATTTTATGAAATTCGGTCCATTAGTTTTTAAGTTAGTGGATACAAAATCTGTACAGACAGACAGACAGACACACAGACACACAGACACACACACAGACGTCACGCTAAAAATGGTTTTTTCGTATTCTAGAGGTCTGGAAACGTGTAGAAACGTCGTGTAGAAAACGTCGAAAACTCGAGTTGCTATTTTCGACATGATTCCAATACTTTCCCTATTCATTACCATGTATTGCAGGGAAAGTAAAAATCTGATGTGGGCAGCACATGACTTTCCCTGCAGACTTAAATCCACGTTCTCTTTATTGCAATTAAATTCAATTCACTTTTTATTCAATTTTCGTTCTCATTTGATAACTGGACTTATTTTCAAAGGTGGCGTGGAGAAAATACGAAAAAAACTAATATATTTCGAGAACGGCTAGTCCTAGTGTAATGGGGTTGGTCTTATTCTTTTCTTCGTTAAAAATTACGTATAAAACAGGCATTTAATGGGTATATTTGAGCATACGGAGTTTTTCTATTTTAGATTTTGACGATTTTTGCGGGCCATTTTGCAAAAAAAGCAGGTTATTTTTTCCGAATCGTACCAAAATCGAATCAGCACCAGAGTAACCCACAAGTGACTCATCTATCAAATTTTGTGAAATTCCATTGGTTTTTCAGTTAGAGTGAATACAAGCTTTTGCGCGCCATTTCGCAAAAAAAAGGCGGGTTCTTTTATCACAAATCGTACCCAAAACTAAACAGCACCAGACTCGCTCAAAAGTGACTTACCTACCAAATTTTGTGAAATTCGGTCCATTAGTTTTTTAGTTAGAGTGGATACAAAATCTGCACAGACAGACAGACAGACAGACACACAGCCAGCCAGACAGACAGACACACACACAGACGTCACGCTAAAAATGGTTTTTTCGTATTCTAGAGGTCTCGAAACGTGTACATCGGTCGAAAACTCGAGTTGCGATTTTCGACATGATTCCAATACTTTCCCTATACATTACGATGTATTGCAGGGAAAGTAAAAATCTGATGTGGGCAGCACATAACTTTCCATGCAGACTCAAATTAATTTTTTCTTTATTTCTTTAATAATATATTGAATTGAGTTTAATTGCACAAAATAACACTAAATTTGTAATTTTAATTCGATTTCTGTTTTTATTTGGTAATTGGAAATTTTTCTAAAAGTGGCATAACTAAATGCGAAAAATATGAAATATCTCGAGAACGGTTAGTCCTAGAGTAATAAAGTTGTTCTCATTCTTTTCATCATCAAAAATTACGTATAAAACAAGCATTTAATTGATATATTTGAACATACGTAGTTTTTTTTAGATTTTGGGGATTTTTGAGGGCCATTTCGTAAAAAAAGACAATTTGTTCTTTTCCGAATTGTACCAAAATGTAATTAACACCAAAGTACCCCACAAATAACTTATCTACCAAATTTTGTGAAATTGGGTCAATTAGTATTTTAGCTAGTGTGGATACATGACATTTTTGCGGGCCATTTCGTAAAAAAAGGCAGGTTGTTCTTTTCCATTAATACCAAAATCTAATCAGCACCAAAGTATCGTACAAGTAATTTATCTGCCAAATTTTGTGAAATTCGGTCAATTAGTGCTAGAGTGGATACATGAAATTTTTACGGGCCATTTGGCAAAAAAGGCGGGTTCTGTTTTTACGAATCGTACAAAAACTAATCAGCACCAGGGTCATATCAAAGTGACTTACCTACCACATTTTATGAAATTCGGTCCACAAGTTTTTGAGTTAAAGTGTATACATGCATTGCACAGACACACAGAGACACAGACACACACACACAGATTCCCTATACATTACCGTGTATTGCAGGGAAAGTAAAAATGGGTGTGTTCTGGATGTATATCAAAATTAGATTCCACTGACCATAGGGCAGATTAGGCTCAAAGACCAAGCTACAGCCTCTAAGATGACTTATCCCTGCATTTTCGAATAAAATCGTGAAAATGAAGATCGACTAAAATCGTCCAGAAATCAAGGTCAATACGAAGAAAGTCATATACGAATTCAGTGTAAAAATCACCAAGATCCTGATGAAAATCCAAAATGCTACGAAAATAGTTATTGCAGCCTCCTGAGACTGCGAAAATAGAGAAAATAAGAGTTTTTGAAGGTAATTTTCAGAAAAAGACGAGCTGGTACAAAATATAAGAGAAGGCTTGTTTACTTATAAAACAGGCTAAACTTCTGAGAGAAAAAGGATTTACTTAACATTAGGACACTTTAAAACTAATCTGAAGGATAGGAACTATATGGTGTTTGCTATTTTCTCAAATACAACCATGTAATATGGACTAATTTCAGGACTAAAACTTTAAAGTGCATTATCTGCTATTTCTTTTTTCATATATTACAATTACGTCTAAAGCCTAGTGCTTTTGAAAATATATCATTATTTTGATTAGATTTTTTTTCACTAGAAATCATGAGGATATAGATATATACGATTGTAAATATCGATTTTTAATTTGAACAAAAATTTGATTTTTGAAAAAATGTGAACTAAAAACTTAAGCTGGATTTTTTCCCATGAATGTTTTTTTTTCCTCAAAAAGTATTATATTTATAGAGAAATCCATTCTTATATTTATATATGTCTGATAAACTTTTGAAAAAAAATTTAAACCTGTAAACTCAATTATGGGCTAAAATAACATTCAAGAAACATTTCTCATTTGCATTTGAAAAATGCAAATTTTGCATTTGAGAAAAATGTTTGTTCTTTTTCCTTTCCCTGCAATACATGGTAATGTATAGGGAAAGTATTGGAATCACAACTCGAAAATCACAACTCGAGTTTCCGACGGATCTACGCGTTTCGAGACCTCTAGAATATGAAAACACTATTTTTAGCGTGACGTCTGTGTGTGTGTCTGCGTGTCTGTCTGTGTGTCTGTCTGTCTGTATGTATGTATGTGCAGATCCTGTATCCACTCTAACTCAAACACTAATTGACCGAATTTCATAAAATTTGGTAAGTAAGTCACTTAGGGACAAATCTGGTGCTGATTAGTTTTGGGTACGATTCGGGATAAAAGAAGCCGCCTTTTTTCGCGAAAAGGTCCGCAAAAGCCTGCATCCACTCTAACTGAAAAACTAATGGACGGAATTTCACATAATTCGGTAGATAAGTCGTTTGTGGGTTACCCTGGTGCTGATTAGAGTTTGGTGCTATTTGGTGAAAAATAACCTGCCTTTTTTTGCACATTGGCCAGAAAAAAACGTCAAATTCTAAAATAAAAAAACTAAGTATGCTCAAATATATACATTAACTACTTGTTTTACACGTAATTTTTAACGAATAAAATAATAAGATAAACCCCATTACGCTAGGACTAGCCGTTCTCGAGATATTTAAGTTTTTTCATATTTTCTCTACGCCACCTTTGAAAATAAGTCCAGTTACCAAATGAGAACGAAAATTGAATTAAAAATGAATGAAATTTAATTAAAATAAAGAGAACGTGGATATAAATAAGTCTGCAGTGAAAGTCATGTGCTGCCCTCATCAGATTTTTTCTTTCCCTGCAATACATAGTAATGTATAGGGAAAGTATTGGAATCATACCGAAAATCACAACTCGAATTTTCGACGGATCTACACGTTTCGAGACCTCTAGAAAACGAAAAAATTATTTTTAGCGCGACGTCTGTGTGTGCGTCTGTCTGTGCATTGCATGTATCCATTCTAACTAAAAAACTATTGGACCGAATTTCATAAAATTTGGTAGGCGAGTCACTTTGGTGAGACCCTGGTGCTGATTAGTTTTGGGTAGGAATCGTAAAAACAGAACTAGTCCTTTTTTGCGAAATGGCCCCTAAAAATTTCATGTATCCACTCTAGCTAAAATACTAATTGACCAAATTTCACAAAATTTGGTAAATAAATTATTTGTAGGATACTCTGGTGCTGATGCGATATTGATACGATTCAGAAAAGAACAACCTGCCTTTCTTTACGAAATGGCCCTCAAAAATTTTATGTATCCACCCTAGCTAAAAACTAATTAACCAAATTTCACAAAATTTTGTAGATAAGTTACTTGTGGATATTCAGGTGCTGATTAGATTTTGGTACAATTCGGAAAAGAACAATCTGCCTTTTATTACGAAGTGGCCCGTCAAAATCGCGACAATCTAAATTTCATGTATCCACACTAGCTAGAATACTAATTGACCAAATTTTACAAAATTTGGTAGATAAGTTATATATAGGAAACTCTGATACTGATTCGATTTTGGTATAATTTGGAAAGGAACAACCTTCCTTTTTTTAAGAAATGGCCTGCAAAAATCACCAAAATGTCAAAAAAAATCACCAATCAAAAAAAATGTCTACGTATGCTCAAATGTTTGAATTAAATCCTTGTTTTATTAATCAACTTTTGACGAGGAAAAGAATATACCACACTCCATTATGCTTTAGGACTAACCGTTCTCAAGATATTCCAGATTTCTTGCATTTTTGTTACTCGGATTTCGGAAAAATATCCAATTACCAAATAAAAACAAAAATTGAATTAAATATTCAAATTTAGTGTTATTTGGTGCAATTAAAATCATACTAACGAATTAATAAAGAAATAAAGAAAATATGAATTTGAGTATGCAGGGAAAGTCATGTGCTGCCCACATCAGATTTTCTACTTTCCCTGCAATACATGGTAATGTATAGGGAAAGTATTGGAATCATACCGAAAATCACAACTCGAGTTTTCCACGGATCTACACGTTTCAAAACCTCTAGAATACGAAAAAACTATTTTTAGCGTGACGTCTGTGTGTGTGTCTGTCTCTGTGTGTGTCTGTCTGTGTGCCTCTCTGTACAATGTATGTATCCACTCTAACTCAAAAACTAATGAACCGAATGTCACAAAATTTGGTAGGGAAGTCACTTAGGTGTGACCCTGTTGCTGATTAGTGTTTAGTATGATTCGGGATAAGAAAACTCGCCTTTTTTTGCGAAATAGCCCGCAAAAATTGCCTTTATCCACTCTAGCTGAAAAACTAATGGACCGCACAAAATTTGGCAGATAAGTCTCTTGTGGGTTACCCTGGTTCTGATTAGATATTGGTGCGATTTGGAAAAATAAAACTTGCCTTTTTTTTTTTGCAAAATGGCTCACAAAAATCTAAAATAAAAAACTACGTATGCTCAAATATATCAATTAAATGCTTGTTTTATACGTAATGTTTAACGAAGAAAAGAATAAGAACAATCCCATTACACTAGGACTAGCCTTTCTCGAGATATTTTAGTTGTTTCGTATTTTCTCTACGCCACCTTTGAAAATAAGTCCAGTCACCAAATGAGAACGAAAATTGAAATAAAAGTGAATTAAATTTAATTAAAATAAAGAGAACGTGGATATAAGTCTGCAGGGAAAGTCATGTGCTGTCCACTTCACATTTTTTTCATTCTCTCCCTCATTTGGTGTAATATATTAATCGTAAGAATTATTTAAAAATTATTTAATAGATTTTATAGTGATGAGTTCCTTCCTTAATGCTGATTTGTTTGCTATTTTCAAAGCCTTTGAATACATTAAAATCACAATCTCCTAGCTGGCCATATTTATTCTGATTCTCATTCGTCTATTCAAGCCCTGTACTCTCAAGAAACCTAAAACAAGTTGGTTTTAAAATTAAATCAATTATTGTCGAACTTAACTGCTGCATTTAGTAAAGGCTCACATTGGCCTTACTGGTAATGAGAAAGCGAACTCTCTATACAAGGAGGCTACCAACAAACTAAATGCGGACTATGAATTCCACATTAACGAGCTTCAATTAAAAACTCAAGTTAACCGCGAGATGGTCTTGCAATGGCAACAAATATGGGAAGAGGTTGTTCGTAACTTCCTTGTAACTTGGCCGTATCTTGCTTCATCTTCGGACGCCAAACAGATGCAAAGCCCATTCCATTTAAACAGACATTGAGTAAACAAACGATAAGGCGGAATTTAGACACTGAGCCGCAAAACGAAACATCTCCCAAGACACTATTTCTGGCACATCTTCAAGATGAGCAAAATTCCCTTACCCAAAAGTAAACATGCTTTACATCTCCAATAATTGGTTTTCCAAATAAACGGAAATCGTTGCCATCCCGAAGAAGCGAAATGATGATACACAGAATATAGATGCGCCAACGGCCGTACCGTGCTGAAACCGGTTCCCGTTAGATCATCGAAGTCAAGCAGCATCGGGCGCGGTTAGTACTTGAATGGGTGACCACCTGGGAACACTGCGTGCTGTTGACATATTTCGGACGCGGTAGCCCGGTGGTTTGCGCGCTGGATTTGAACGCTACCACAACTGCCACCGTGTTCATGCGGAGTACGATCACGTTAAACATGTGGGTCCGTAAGTCCTTCCGAGGGGTTGGTGGTAGGGGAAGGAGGGTACGGTCCCTGTGGATGCCTCCCCAACTGGGTTCCGGTCTAAATTGGGTGGCACTTCCCGGCCGTCCAAACAGTTACCTTACACCTTTCTTGTAGGTCGGACGGTCTGGGCCTCAACAACAACAACAGAATATAGACGCTATTTTCCCTTCCAGGTTGCATTCTAAACGCCGTCAAACTCGCTTAAAAGAGTTTCGGTGTATGTGACATACAGCAATAGCATTCCAAAATCCAAAAGCATTACCATTCATAACAGTGAAACGAATTCTGCTCTGCAGCGTTTAAAAAGGAACAGGAACATAAGACAGGAAAGCCTTGTCTACATTCTGCGATTTGGACCAGAATTGCCTTGCGGTTTTCCTTTTGTAAAATAGCCATTTACGGCTCTTTGGGGTGAAGATGGCTTTGGTGAACCGAAAATTTAAGACGTTTTTAATTCGGACTATAGTGGAAAATTAAGTAATTTATTATGGAAAGGGAATTTGACCAATTGGATATTTCATCAATCAGTTAGCACTCATGTACACGTGAGTCGTGGAAATTTCGCACTTCAGAAGGCTCCTGTTTTCTTCGTCTAGCATCCTTGACCCCACTGTCAACTTAGGCGATTAATTAAGAGTTTAAAAAAAGGGAATATCCTAATATGGATACAACTGTCTAAAAATCACAATGACTCAATCACCTAGTTTAGAAGGCTTCACATTTTTGGACCCGCAACACCGCAACATCCTTAAACCATGGCTTCGATCGTCAGCAAAGGTTAGGCCATCAGATGAGCAAAAAACAAACAATTATTTTGAAGAACAGCATTGAGCTATTTTTGTAGTCTTGCAGATGACGGGACGGGCTTAATTTTGCAATATGTGCCGAAATGCGTCGGCGACTGAAGTCATTGCTTGGAAGGTATTCTTCAAACCCTATCCGGTGAGTGATTTCATTGACCATGCACTGAGTCTCACTGAACGGGGGAACACGAAACCGGCTTAATATCAGCACAAGGTTTACATTTGTCTTAGCTAATCCCTCTTCTTAAACTAACCTGTGATCTTCAGCAATCTCTAAGTATATTTCTTGATGCCTAGAGAAAAGTTCGAAAAATCAGGGTCCAAAAGTGGTGAAAGGGAAGATGGGAATAGCCTAATGAAAACTTTTTTGCTTATTGCCGTCATTTCGCTTCTGATAATTGAAATTCTATATTAAATATTTCTAATCGACACCAAAGTTATAATGCTGAAGTAGCCCGTATGTAAGAAGCTTTAGGAAGGTCTGAAATTGTTTATGCATTTTTCTATACACGTGATCAAACTATGCCGAGGAGCGGTTCTCAAATTGAAGCTCACGACTCTCCTGGGGTTTTGCAGAGCTAACTTAGGAGTTCATCGAAATGAAATATAGTTCATGTTTATTTTTTTTTCTATAAGGATACAAAATATACAGAAGGACATTCTTCCCAGAATACGTACAATATTCTGCTCTGACCTAACCTTGTAGCAAAGAACACGGTATGGATGATAATCGTTCGTCATGCATTCAAAACAAAGTTATTTTCACTTAAAAAACTTGTGAGGTGAAAATAACCTTTCAATTATTATTTCCATCAGTCTGCATTATAATTTATGTTTCTTTAAACTAACCACCCTAACTGGTTCGGTTGTTAGACGAATCACTGACCTAATCAGCATTTTCTGCGTTCCTACGATAGAATAGGAATATATTTCGAATCGTAGGGTTTTCAGGGTTCTTGAGTAGAGTGTTCTTGAAATGAAAGAAGGATTCTTGAGTGATGAAGGATTCGAGTAATCAGTGGAAAGAAACCGCATTCGATACAACGATGACTAGGAAGAGGCTAGTATTCGGGGTGTGGCCGCAATACGGGACCAAGCAACCGAATGTCAGGGTAAGCATATAAACTTCGTAAATGCGTATCCATGTAAGCATTATCACCAGCCTAGTATATTGTAGTAGCTTGTCATCTATTCTATTGCGTGTGCAATAACAATTAGAATATATGTTGTCCGTTGCTTTAAACAGCAAGCTGCTGTAATTTCTGTGAAGTCCCCAATAAACTGAGTTCTATTTAAACAGTATCGTCCTGTGTTATTGCCCTTAGGCCGAAAGGTCGAAATATCAAGTACTCTAAGTTGGAGTTCTTGATATTTCGATAGCATCTAAAACAAGATAAAGTGGCATTTAAACTTTACAAACTTTCAGAAGTCAAAAACCCTAAATATCATTTTTTTAATAAAAATTGCAGCACAGTCTAATTTTTCTTTCCTAAATATCAATTTTAAAAATTCCATCATACTGTGTAGAATATAAATTGTTTGAATACATCCGCTTACTGGTTAAAATTTTGGTGTCTGCTTGCACACGGGTTCAATTTCTTGCCAAACTATTTCCCTTCGTGTATTCTTCTTCAACATAGACGGATTCGAACTAAAAATTTTAGATAGGGAGGAAATGATGATTCTGGCAACCTCATTCATCAATTCAGCAAGTGATTCAATTTCCCTGCTATCGTATGTACAGCCGTAAAAAATACGAAACACTCGGCCACAATTGTACAATTTATATCGCAGTACTAAACAGAAGATATCATTCGATAGGGCTTTATGCCTTCTACAAATATCAATTTAAAATTTGCATAAGGGAACATCTTCATAGTTATTTCAGTCCTAACTCCGAAATCTTCATGGGCATCTCCCAATGAACATTACATAATCGGATTCACCGAAAACTCAAGCAGATTAAAAAACGGGATGTTAAAGAGCCCGAAATCTCTCTACATTAAAAAAAAGTAGACGCCGCCGCCGCCGCTTCTGTTTGACAACTTTCTTGTTTCTCGAGATTCTTTGCTTCGTACCGCAAAATCTATTGCATATAAAAATATGAAATTTGGTACACTTGTAGAAAACTCTTTGAAAAATACGCTGAAATAAACAGGTAATAAATATATATATACATATATATTCTAGTTTAAGAAATACTTAATGTCAAAGACAAAATGTTTGAGCTGCGAGTTCGCGTCCTGGATAGACTAACAATAGCAAGACCATGAATTATTGCAGGCAGGTACCTACATGGGTGAATTTTTGTAGGATGTGGAGCCCCTTTTTAACACTTTACAACATAATTGAAAAGTGTTTATGACTTTGTCCATTTGTCTGTCTGTCTGTTCGTTAGCACGATAACTGCCGTAAAAATGGCTTTATCAAAATGAAATTTTAGTATGTTGTTCAGACGGTCTGTGGGACCTATGGAAACATAAATGAATAATATCACCCAATTAATTTTGAATTAATCCCGGGTTGAAATAATGAAATACATTGAACCCTGTGGGACCTAATACTTCAAACATTTTTTAAGCGAATTTAAAATTCTCAAATTGTTTCGAAATTTTTAAAAAATATTCAAATTATCTCATAAAATATATAAAAAAAATTTTAGCAAAATATATTCAGTAGTTTTTTAAATAAAAATTAAAATATTAACTACACCCTTTATATGAAGAGATCACGTGACCATTATATAAAGAGATAACGTGACTCACTTCAAAATAAGATATGGCATCCATCTTGTGTCAAAATCGTTATTCTTTTTAATTCGTGAGTTCTTTTTAATTTATATTTAGTGTTGTAACCGTCCTAAAACCGCTTTATTTTTGCTTAAATTCTGGGCATCTACATACTGAAACAATGCAATTACAATATATTTGAGTTTAAATGATCATCAAACTTTGACTATTTCTACAACGAAGCCTAGTTTTCACTTATGGAGAATGTAAATAGCAAAATATGTAGAAAGAGTTGTATAAGAATTGCTGCATTTCTTTAATGCAAAATTAGTTAGCTCATGGAGTCTGCAATATAGCTGATATGAATGAAAAATTCATTGAACCAGACGATCTTTTCGATGAAGTTTTAAGCATAAATTTAAATTACTTGTACCTGCATGGTTTTAAGTTTTTAAATAAAATAAATTATTATAGTATTGTGATGAATGAAAGGAATGGAAAAACGTTATGAATGAAATGCTGCTTTTATAGAGAGAACCAGGCGTGTTATTTTTTCTATGACGTCATTTGAATGAATTTCAGTTGTTTTAAAATTAGTAAAAATGTTAGTAAAAATGTTAATTTCTTGGATTTAAATCTTTTTATTGATCCTTCTAATAGAATTGTTACAAATTTATATGATAAAAAAGACTTTTATAATTTTAATATTAATAAAATCTTACCTTTTAATTCCTGTAACTCGATTCAATTGTTTAGAAATATTATACTCAATCAGCTTTTTAGAATTTATAGATTATCTGATAAAAAATTTCATGCTATGCATATCAATAATCTCAAAATTACTAGTAATTTATATAAATATCCCTCTTATTTAGTAAATAGTATTGTTAAAAAATTTAAAATAGCTGGATTTTTATAATTCTTTTCATAGTATCATATAATTCTATTCATAGTATCTTATATTAGCCAGACATCTCCATTCTCTTGTGTGGTTTTTTTTTTTTTTTTTTTTTTTTTTTTTTTTTTTTTTTTTTTCATTCACTTCCCACTTCAGCATTACTATTATTTGCCCCTCTTTTTAGTAGCTCTTTTTGTATATTAATACTTTTTCTTAACATTTCGCTTCACAGTTTTTCAATTCTTATGAATGGCAACAGTAAATGGTTTTTTATTTTTTTCTTTACGAATGGCAACACTGGTCTCTTCTATCAGTGTACCCTGTATTGACTCGATTGTACATACGCTGTGCTTTTTCCAGGTATTCATTTTTTCTTTTTTATTCCTTCTTTATGTATGTCGTCCAAGTAGAAATAGTTTATAGATTTAATCTATCTATTTCTTCAGAAACATACATTTTTGTGTTTGCTTCTACAAAAAACTTGGACATGATTAGATTTTTGTAGAGGTTAACAATTCATGATTTAGGCTTAGAGCCTCGTCCACGTGTAATGCGTTTGTGCTTGATTTCGTTTGTTATACTTATTTCGATTCCATACCTTTATATTTTTCATTGACTTGTTGATTCGATATTTATTTTATTTATTTTTTTCCCATTTGCTTGAGGATTAGTTGATTTTTACTTTTGTTTTGTAAGCCTGTTAGATAGTTGAATTTAGCTTAAGTTTTTCTTTTTTTGTTTCCATACCTTTTAATTTGGTTGATTTTCTGTAACTTGATAGCTTGTGTTTTGTATTTTTTATCCATTTGATTGATGATTTGCTGTATTATATTTTATTCTGTGGGTGTTTTTTAAAAAAGTTAGGTTTATCGTGTTACATCTTCTTACTTTTCGTTCATTGGATTTTCAAACTTCTATTATTATATATATATATATATATATATATTATATATATTATTATATTATATATATATATATTATATATATTATATATATATATATATATATATATATATATATATATATATATATATATATACAAAATTGGAAAAACCATTTAACATTAGAATCAGCGAACTTCAAACACCCCTTGTGAATAGATGGAAAATTCTTCCAAAATAGTATTTTTTTAACACGAATAAAATTTGGAGGCGGTCTGTGATAAAATAACAAGAAAGATCAATCATGCTTAAATTGTATTGCATTGATTATGAAACACTTTCCAACTTCAATGCAATTTTATCTAAACAAGTCTAAAATGCAATACATTCCTCGGTAATATTTTGAAACTTTTCACAATACTGCATTAATTTATTTTATTTGAAAACTTAAACCTTCATCGAAAAAAATGAACTTCATTCAAATGACGGCATTGAAATATAAATTGCCTGGTTTAAACATCTCTAAAATGTTACACATTCCTCGGCAATAGTTTTAGAATTATCATAATACTACGAAAATTTATTATATTTGAAAACTCCATCGAAAACAACTGAAATTAATTCAAATGAAGTCATAGAAAAAATAACACGCCTGGATCTCTCTACAAAAACAGGATTTCATTCATAACTTTCTCCCATTCATTTCATTCATCACAATACTATAATAATTTATTTTATTTAAACATTTTGTTTAAGACCATGGAGCTACAAAAAATTAAACTCTATGCTTGAAACTTCATCGAAAAAAATCTTCCTTCTCTTTATGAAATCAATTAATATTTCATTCATATCAGCCATGCAGACTCCATGGACTAAATTATTTTGTGTTAAAAAAATACAGGAATTCTAATACAACTCATTCTATATATTTTGCTGTTTACATTTTACATAGGTGAAAAATAGGCTTAGTTGTAGAAATAATCAAATTTAGATGAACATTTAAACTCAAATATATTGTCATTGCGTTGTTTCAGTATGTAGATGCACAGAATTTAAGCAAAAATAAAGTAGTTTTAGGACGGATACAACACTGAATATGAATTAAAAAGAACTTAAAAAAATCACGATTTTGAAACAAGATGGATGCCACATATCATTTTGAAGTGGGTCATGTGATCGTTTCATATCATGGTCACCTGATCGTTTCATATAAGAGGTGTAATTATTATTTTAATTTTTATTTAAAAAACTACTGAATATATTTCGCTGAATTTTTTTTTATATATTTTATGGAACAATTTGAATATTACCTAAAATTTTCGAAGCAATTTGTGAATTTTAAATCCGCTTAAAAAATGTTTGTAAAATTAGGTCCCATAGGGCTCAATGTATTTCATTTTTTCGATCCGGGTTCAATCCAAAACTAATTGGGTAATATTATTCATTTATATTCCCGTAGGTTCTACAGACCGTCTGAAAAACATACTAAAATTTCATTTTGATCAAGTCATTTTTACGGCAGTTATCGTGCTAACGGACAGACAGACGGACAGACAGACAGACAGACAGACAGAATGAACAAAGTCATAAACACTTTTCAACTTCGTTGTAAAGTGTTAAAAAAGTTATAGTATAAGGATGTCCAATGCCCATAAAATTATTTATTAGAATGCTATAGAATTTCGCTCAATTCATTGTATACATCAGTGTTTTGAGAATAAGATATCCCCTTATTCGTGAATTCATTAAACTTTTAATTGCTTTTTAACACTTTACAACATAGTTGAAAAGTGTTTATGACTTTGTTCATTCTGTCTGTCTGTCCGTTAGCACAATAACTGCCGTAAAAATGACTTAATCAAAATGAAATTTTAGTATGTTGTTCAGGCGGTCTGTAGGACCTATGGGAATATAAATGAATAATATCACCCAATTAGTTTAGGATTCAACCCGGGTTGAAAAAATGAAATACATTGAGCCCTATAGGACTTAATTTTTCAAACATTTTTTAAGCGGATTTAAAATTCACAAATTGCTTCGAAAATTTTAGGTAATATTCAAATTGTTCCATAAAATATATAAAAAAAATTCAGCTAAACATATTCAGTAGTTTTTTAAATAAAAATTAAAATAATAATTACACCTCTTATATGAAGCTATCATGTGACCACGATATGAAAAGATCACATGACCCACTTCAAAATGATATATGGCATCCATCTTGTTTCAAAATCGTGATTTTTTAAGTTCTTTTTAATTCATATTGAGTGTTGTATCCGTCCTAAAACCACTTTATTTGCTTAATTCCTGTGCATCAACATACTGAAACAACGCAATTACAATATATATTTGAGTTTAAATTCTCATTCAAATTTGATTATTTCTACAACGAAGCCTATTTTTCACTTATGTAAAATGTAAACAATAAAATATGTAGAATGAGTTGTATTAGAATTGCTGTATTTCTTCAACACAAAATTATTTAGCCCATGGAGTCTACATAGCTAATATGAATGAAATATTCATTGATTTTACAAAGAGAAGGACGATCTTTTTTCGATGAAGTTTTAAGCATAGAGTTTAATTACTTGTAGCTCCAAGGTCTTAATTTTTAAATAAAATAAATTATTATAGTATTGTGATGAATGAAATGAATGGGAAAATGTTATGAATGAAACGCTGTTTTTATAGAGAACTCCAGGCGTGTTATTTTTTCTATGATGTCATTTGAATGAATGTCAGTTGTTTTCGATGAAGTTTTCAAATATAATAAATTATCGTAGTATTATGATAGTTTTAAAAATATTACCGAGGAATTTATCGCATTTTAGAGATGTTTGAACCAGGCAATTTATATTTCAATGCCGTCATTTGAATGAAGTTATAAAGTTCGTTTTTTTCGATGAAGGATTAAGTTTTCAAATATAATAAATTAATGTAGTAATTAAGTTTTAAAATATTACCGAGGAATTGCATTGAAGTTGGAAAGTGTTTCATAATCAATGCTTTAAGCAAGATTGATCTTTCTTGTTAACACTTTACAGCATAGTTGAAAGTGTTTATGACTTTGTTCATTCTGTCTGTCTGCCTGTCTGTCCGTTAGCACGATAATTGCCATAAAAATGGCTTTATCAAAATGAAATTTTAGTATGTTTTTCAGACGGTCTGTGAGACCTATGGGAATATAAATGAATAATATCACCCAATTAGTTTTTTATTGAACCCGGATTGAAAAAATGAAATACATTGAATCCTATGGGATCTAATGTTTCAAACATTTCTTAAGCGAATTTAAAATTCACAAATTGCCTCGAAAATTTTAGCAAATATTCAAATTATCCCATAAAATATATAAAAAAAATTTCAGTAAAATATGTTAGGTAGTTTTTTAAATAAAAATTATTTAATATAGGGAGGAAAACAAATTCAATTAAATTCTGACTCTGGTTATATACTCCACAAAGAAAGAAGAGATATATTATATAATAAATATCTTTCCAAGAGTTTAATTATTACTTTCCTTATATACATAATGTATAAGGAAAGTATTGTGACGGGGTCGAAAATTCGAATTCGAGTTTTCGACGGGAGAGCACGTTTCAAGCATGCCTGATCTCGAATCAAACATTTTTGAGGTGATGTGTGTGTGTGTGTGTGTGTGTGTGTGTGTGTGTCAGTGGGTCTTTGGAGACGATAACTGACGAACGAATGGACCGATTCGAACGAAATTTGGTACAAAAATCACAATCCGTAAACACTGGAAGCCTATTGTTTTTAAACGTAATCGAATGCTCAGAACCCACCTAAATTTTCGAGTGAAATTTTGAAAAAATCGTCAAAATTCAAAACCTCTTAATAAAGTTACGCAAATAGACATTTCTTATGTAATTTTTCATTAGAAAACGATTAACATAAAATTTAGAACGCTAACATGAACCGTTCTCGAGATATTTCACATTTTTAAAAAAATTATTAAAAAGTCATATAAAATAAAAAGTATATATTTCCTATTGAGAAACATGTTCACTTTTCATATGAAATACCATGCAATAAATTGGGTGACATTATTCTCGTGGATCTAGCTCGTTCCATTCCTGAAAAAAGATACTTTGAGTAATACTTTTGTATTTGAACTCCAATAGTCTGTCCAATCTGCTGTAAGAACAACTTATTCCTTCGTCCATAACGCTTGGCGAGATTTTGGCGACGAATTTGGCGGAATGTCGCCAACTTGGCGACTTTTTGAAATGTTGTCAAATTAACGAAAATCTCGCCAAATGGATTCAAATGACGCTAAATCAATGAAAATGACGACTAATTGTCGAAAATTCAATATCTTGGAAAGAATATAAGTATCTACTATATGAAAAACTTATTTTTTGTACTGTAAAAGTAGTAAATTTATTGCATTATGTAAGGAAAATCATGTGTTGCCCACATCAGATTTTTTTATATATGATAAAGATTTCACATTTTAAAATAAATATGGTAGATAATAATTTTTCAAATTTTTAAATAAAATAAATTATTATAGTATTGTGATGAATTAAACGATTGGAAAAATGATTATGAATGAAATGCTGCTTTTATATAGAGGCGATTTATATTTCGATGACGTCATTTGAATAAAGTTCATTCGTTTTCGATGAAGTTTTCAAATATAATAAATTATTGTAGTGTTATGATAATTTTAAAAATATTACCGAGGAATGTATCGCATTTTAGAGATGTTTAAACCAGGCAATTTATATTTCAATGCCGTCATTTGAATGAAGTTCATTTTCTTCGATGAAGTTTTCAAATATAATAAATTAATGTAGTATTGTGATAATTTTAAAAATATTACCGAGGAATGTCTCGCATTTTAGAGATGTTTGTATAAAATTGCATTGAAGTTGGAAAGTGTTTCATAATCAATGCTTCATGCATGATTGATCTTTCTTATTTTTTATTGTGTCTGGTAAATATTTTGGGGCTTTACTAAATAGCTTAGAAAACTAACATCTGTATTTAGTTCCGGTTTCCGCTTATTAGTGCTTTATACGAAGCTGAGATGGTCCCGTTCGTCGAAAACATTTTTGTATCCTGTAATTACTCTCACCAATTCAATAAGACCCAGCCTAACAATATAAAATATTTGAATCACCATTACGTCGTTGTTATTGGATAGCACAACTGTAAAATAAATTAGTATGCATGTCACTGTCAATGCAGCCAGTTTTCTTTTTGCAACTTTCTCGTAACCGGGTTATTTCTTGTATAATACAGACACCATACGGATGCTAATATTTTTTTTGTTGAACCTGATAAATATTTTGTGGCATTGCTAAATATTTTAGAAAGCTAACATCCGTATTTAGTTCCGGTTTCCGCTTATTAGTGCTTTATGCGAAACTGAGATGGTCCCGTTCGTCGAAAACATTTTTGTATCCTGTAATTACTCTCACCAATTCAATAAGACCCAGCCTAACAATATAAAATATTTGAATCACCATTACGTCGTTGTTATTGGATAGCACAACTGTAAAATAAATTAGTATGCATGTCACTGTCAATGCAGCCAGTTTTCTTTTTGCAACTTTCTCGTAACCGGGTTATTTCTTGTATAATACAGACACCATACGGATGCTAATATTTTTTTTGTTGAACCTGATAAATATTTTGTGGCATTGCTAAATATTTTAGAAAGCTAACATCCGTATTTAGTTCCGGTTTCCGCTTATTAGTGCTTTATGCGAAACTGAGATGGTCCCGTTCGTCGAAAACATTTTTGTATCCTGTAATTACTCTCACCAATTCAATAAGACCCAGCCTAACAATATAAAATATTTGAATCACCATTACGTCGTTGTTATTGGATAGCGCAACTGTAAAATAAATTAGTATGCATGTCACTGTCAATGCAGCCAGTTTTCTTTTTGCAACTTTCTCGTAACCGGGTTATTTCTTGTATAATACAGACACCATACGGATGCTAATATTTTTTTTTTGTTGAACCTGATAAATATTTTGTGGCATTGCTAAATATTTTAGAAAGCTAACATCCGTATTTAGTTCCCGTTTTCGCTTATTAGTGCTTTATGCGAAACTGAGATGGTCCAGTTCGTCGAAAACATTTTTGTATCCTGTAATTACTCTCACCAATTCAATAAGACCCAGCCTAACAATATAAAATATTTGAATCACCATTACGTCGTTGTTATTGGATAGCACAACTGTAAAACAAATTAGTATGCATGTCACTGTCAATGCAGCCAGTTTTCTTTTTGCAACTTTCTCGTAACCGGGTTATTTCTTGTATAATACAGACACCATACGGATGCGAATATTTTTTTTTGTTGAACCTGATAAATATTTTGTGGCATTGCTAAATATTTTAGAAAGCTAACATCCGTATTTAGTTCCGGTTTCCGCTTATTAGTGCTTTATGCGAAACTGAGATGGTCCCGTTCGTCGAAAACATTTTTGTATCCTGTAATTACTCTCACCAATTCAATAAGACCCAGCCTAACAATATAAAATATTTGAATCACCATTACGTCGTTGTTATTGGATAGCGCAACTGTAAAATAAATTAGTATGCATGTCACTGTCAATGCAGCCAGTTTTCTTTTTGCAACTTTCTCGTAACCGGGTTATTTCTTGTATAATACAGACACCATACGGATGCTAATATTTTTTTTTGTTGAACCTGATAAATATTTTGTGGCATTGCTAAATATTTTAGAAAGCTAACATCCGTATTTAGTTCCCGTTTTCGCTTATTAGTGCTTTATGCGAAACTGAGATGGTCCCGTTCGTCGAAAACATTTTTGTATCCTGTAATTACTCTCACCAATTCAATAAGACCCAGCCTAACAATATAAAAAATTTGAATCACCATTACGTCGTTGTTATTGGATAGCGCAACTGTAAAATAAAGTAGTATGCATCTCACTGTCAATGCAGCCAGTTTTCTTTTTGCAACTTTCTCGTAACCGAGTTATTTCTTGTATAATACAGACACCATACGGATGCTAATATTTTTTTTGTTGAACCTGATAAATATTTTGTGGCATTGCTAAATATTTTAGAAAGCTAATATCCGTATTTAGTTCCCGTTTTCGCTTATTAGTGCTTTATGCGAAACTGAGATGGTCCAGTTCGTCGAAAACATTTTTGTATCCTGTAATTACTCTCACCAATTCAATAAGACCCAGCCTAACAATATAAAAAATTTGAATCACCATTACGTCGTTGTTATTGGATAGCACAACTGTAAAATAAATTAGTATGCATGTCACTGTCAATGCAGCCAGTTTTCTTTTTGCAACTTTCTCGTAACCGGGTTATTTCTTTTACAGACACCATACGGATGCCAGGGCATTCCACTCAGACGGACGTCTGAAGACGAACGAGAAGGCGGCGTTTCGACACTGAGCTGCGAAAAGGAACGTCTCCCAAGACGCCACTTCTGGCACGACTTCAAGATGAACAAAATTCCCTTACCCAGTTGTAAACATGTTTTGCGTCCGCGATAATTGGCTATGCAAACAAACGGCTATGTTATCTTCCAGGAGATGCGGATTCATACACAGAATACAGTCGTTGTTTTCTATTCTTACTGCATACATTTTAAATACTTGTATATTTTGACCCAAAAAGTATGAACACGAGATGAACAAGGAGGCGGAAGTCTGATTGATGAATATGTAAATGGCGAATCGCGTTTTATTACTCAGGGAATAAGAATTGAAGCAGCGTATGTATTACCCGTTGGCAGACACTCAGAAAGAAATAGAAGCTTTGAAATATATAGTTTGCGATGCATTCCAAATATAAAGAAATTTTGAATATACTGCAGCTCTTTTTTTGTCGAGGGGTAATAAATGAAAAGATCGAAGCAGACAAGTTTGTGAGGAAACTTTCGAATTCTAAAAACGCGATTTCAATATTAAGAAATCCTAATCTTCACTTCCATGGAATATTCTGCTTGTATTTCGAGGAAATCAGAATATTGGCATATAATTGTTAACCGGGAGAAAATGTAATGCACGCATGTTGTTCTTCAGTAGAAAAGTAAATGTTTGTTTTTCAAAAATGCATTCATTTTTATTTTGATCTATTAGCTTGGAATAAAAGTTTCTCCGAAAACTCTGAATTGGACGTAAATGGGAGGCATACAAAAGAAAAATGATCAAAGTTAAAAAAAGAATTGGAAAAATGAATTATTTAGGCATTTTGTAACAGCAAGTTGAACATAGTAGGAAAATATATATGCATGGTAGGAAAATATATATGCATAAAAAGTAATTGAATCTACCGAGATATAAATTACTTCAAAGTAGAATAATATATTATTAACTACTGGAACAAATTATCCAAATGTTTTCTTATACGAAATTAGACAATTACACATTTAGGCCTAATACCTTATTTTTGATATTAGAATAGAACTGGCATTTCATTTTGGATTGCCTTTGATACCATGAAAATTTTTATTTTTATAAAAGTTTTCATTCAGCGTATTTTTAATAAAAATTGTATTTTCATAAAGTTTTATATTCCACTAACTGTGTATACCCGTTCTTCGTACAAAATATGTAGCTGTGAGCTTTTACATTATGGAAAATTTTCGAAACCGTTCAGCCCTTATATTTATATACATGAAGCATCTGGTACTTTTAAAAATTTAACACGAAATAACTAAAATGGTGGTATAAACTGATAAATTTTATATTAGTCTATAATGTTTATATTGGGACATTCGAACTCGGTTATACTGGCATTCAAGAGACCACAGAAATTTTTACGCATTCTATTTAGCTGTAATTTTTACTTTCCTTATATACAATAATGTATAAGGAAAGTATTGTGACGGGGTCGAAAATTCGAATTCGAGTTTTCGACGGGAGAGCACGTTTAAAACATCCCAGATCACGAATCAAACATTTTTGAAATGATGTCTGTGCGTGTGTGCGTGTGTGTGTGAAAGTATGCGTGTGTGTGTTAAAGTATGTGTGTGTGTGTGCGTGTCAGTGAGGCTGTGGAAACGATAACTGACGAACGAATGAACCGATTCGAACAAAATTTGGTACAAAAACTACAATCCGTAAACACTGGAAGCCTATTGTTTTTATACGCAATCGAATGTTCAGAACCCCCCCCCCCCCTAAATTTTCGAGTGAAATTTTGAAAAAATCCTCAAAAAATCAAAACCTCTTAATAAAGTTACGCAAATAGACATTTCTTATGTAATTTTTCATTAGAAAACGATTGACATAAATTTTAGAACCCTAACATGAACCGTTCTCGAGATATTGCACACTTTTCAAAAAAATTATCAAAAAGTCATATAAAATAATAAAAAAATATTTCCTGTTGAGAAACATGTTCACTTTTCATATGTAATACCATGCGATAAATTGGGTGACTTCATTCTCGTGAATCTAGCTCGTTCCATTCATGAAAAAAGATACTTTAAGTAATACTTTTGTATTTGAACGCTAATAGTCATTTATCTGCTGTAAGATTAACTTCATAAAGCTGGATAACTAAGATAACTCCATAAAGCTGGGCGAGATTTTGGCGACGAATTTGGTGGAATGTCGCAAACTTGGCGACATTTTTAATTGTTGCCAAATTAACAAAATCTCGCCAAATTGATAAAAATGACGCTAAATCAATGAAAATGACGACTAATTGAAGAAAATTCAATATCTTGGAAACATTTAAGGATAACATTTAAGGATAACATTTTTTTTAACTGTAACAGTAGTAAATTCATTGCATTATATAAAGAAAGTCATGTGTTGCCCACATCAGATTTTTTTTTTATATTGGAATAGAACTGGCATTTCATTTTGGATTGCCTTTGATACCATGAAAATTTTTATTTTTAAGGTTGCGTATTTTTTATAAAAAGATTGTATTTTCACAAAGTTTTATATTCCACCAGCTGTGTACATACCCGTTCTTCGTACAGAATATGTAATGTTGTTGTTGTTGTTGTTGAGACCCAGACCGTCCGACCTACCAGAAAGGTGTAAGGTAACTGTTTGGACGGCCGGGAAGTACAGAATATGTAATGTGAAGAATATGTAATGTGAAGAAATTTAATAAATCATAATTTATTTTAGTGTAATTAAAAGTTCACCATTGTTTGTTGTGAGCTTTTACACTGTGGAAAATTTTCGAAACCGTTCAGACCGTATATTTATATACATGAAGCCTCTGGTACTTTTATAAATTTAACACGAAATGACTTAAATGGTGGTATAAACTGATAAATTTTATATTAGTCTATAAATGTTTATATTGGGACATTTGAACTCGGTTATACTGGCATTCAAGAGACCACAGAAAATTTTACTCATTCTATCGAGTTCTGATTTTTTACATAATGCGTCTACACATAAAATTTCATAACAATATTACATTTATTGGGAAGCTTATTCCGGGTTAATATTAATATATACTGTGCAGAGTCCACTTGGATAATAACAGCTTGCAATTTCCTCCCAGTAGCTCAATGGTAGAGCGCCAGCTGGCCAGTTCCGAGATCCAGGGTTCGATCCCCAGTTGGGACAGCAAGACTTTTTATAACTGTTTCCATACCATTTACATCCATAACACTACCATCTTCCTATCCAAACATTCTATCCACTTCTGGTTTTTTACATGATATATCTATAGATAAAAGTTCAGAACGAAATATACATTCGCTATTAATTTATGTATTGTCACAATTGTTCTGATAATTATAATTCTCCATAAGAAATAATGTTATGAAAATCTCAAATTTCAAATAATGCATATCATATTGATTCTAAATATTTTATCTAGTTCAAGTGTTTTTCGTGATCTATATATATGTAAAATTTCAGAATAAAACAAGTATTCGCCCTTGAATTATCGTATTCACGCGTCACAGCCATACACATATACCAGTACACACATATATACAGGGTATTTCACGAAAAGTGACCGAAAGGAATATAAAGCTAACGGTTAGTTTTAGAAATTAAGTTAAATATGAAAAATTATCACCATAGTTTTCATATTTCACGCGCGGTTAGTACTTGGGTCGGTGACCACCTGGGAACACCGAGTGCTGTTGGCACATTTCGGGCGCGGTAGCCCGGTGGTTTGCGCACTGGATTTGCACGCTGCCACAACTGCCGCCGTGTTCATGCGGAGTACGATCCCGTTAAACATGTGGGTCCGTAAGTTCTTCCGAGAGGTTGGTGGTAGGGGAAGGAGGGTACGGTCCTTGTGGATGCCTCCCCCACTGGGTTTCGGTCTAAATTGGGTGGCACTTCCCAGCCGTCCAAACGGTTACCTTACACCTTTCTGGTAGGTCGGACGGTCTGGGTATCAACAACAACATACATATACACATATACAGAAACACGTATGCACACAAGCATACACATAAATGCACACAACAAACACACATACATATACGCATATACAGACACAAGTATACATACAAGCATACACACAAATGCACACAAGCATACACACAAACACACGCAAATACTCACAAAAGCATATATACCAATACACATACATATATACAAACACATATATGCACACACATATATATACACACACATATATATATATACACACATATATATACACACACACATATATATACACACACACATATATATACACAGACATATATATATATATATACACACATATATATATACACACACACATATATATATATAGACATACACACACACAAACAAACAAACGCACTCGCACACTCACAACACATATCCACACACACACAGACTGACAACTTTCAAAAAGTGGTCCAAATGTATTCAGGAGAAAGTAAAATGTTCTTTTCGCTCAAAATCTCGAATTGACAATTGTTGGAAATCAATGCTTCCTCTATCTATACAATAATATGAGAAACTAAAATATTTAAATTCAAAATGAGTACTTAATTATTTAAAATAGTATATTTTGTAAAATCCAATACTAAATTTCAAAATAATTGTTTACAGCGAGTACAAAGTAATTGTTATTCTTTGAGTCTTGTTGGGACTTTCGGCTTTTCTTGGATTTCGCTCCAGTTATTCTTTGGTTCCTTTAGTCGTGAAAGTCCATCCCCCCCCCCCCCCCGGGATAAAAAGTGTAAAAACTTTCAGGATATCAAGAACATATCAGAGAAACATAATTTTTGGATAAATAGTAATGTTTGTTAAACAATAAATCCAACCCAATATTTTCAATTTGAATTTTATAAGTTCTTTTCATACTAACCTTATAAACTAAGTCAAAACTAAGTCAAAGCTAACCTGTTACGATTAAAATTATTCGATTAATTTTATATTCAATAAAAATGTTGTCACTTTTCAAAAATCTAAATTTAAAAACACACAAACATACTAAAAGTAGATCACTGATGTTAGTAGGAATATTTTCAGAGCGGCTTCAAAGGAAGAGTGTCTTTGTTCGACTCCCATTCTTTCCTACCACAGAAATTTGCATACAATGGGTGATATTTTTAGCTTCTTACGCCCATGGCCGACTCATAGAAATTTTCTCCCCATTATTTACGCAATATTTATCCTCCATTAAATTTAGATTTTAGATTTTTACTACAACGAATTATCCGTATCCTAAATTATGCTCTCGCTACTTTAATAATTTAGATAAAAGATAATACCATTCAGTTTGCAAATCGTCTGCGTTGAACTAAAATCAATCTCGTAACACAAATAAACGAAAATACTCAGAAGTCGAAAAAGTTCCTTTTACCCCAAAGTAAAATTTAAAAAATTATTTCTGTCTCAGCACATTTTCATCCATTTTAGTATAATACTCATACATAATGATAATACATTACCAAATTAAAAATATCTGATGTGGGGAGCATGTGACTTTCCTTATATAACGCAAAGAGTTTACTAGTTTTACAGCAAAAATAAAAATAGATTATTCTTGTAATAGATAATTCTTTCCAAGATATTGAATTTTCTTTAAGTCGTCATTTTCATCAATTTGGCGTCATTTTTATCCATTTGGCGAGATTTTTGTTAATTTGGCAACATTTAAAAAAGTCGCCAAGTTGGCGACATTCCGCCAAATTAGTCGCCAAAATCTCGCCAAGCGTTATGGACGGAGAAATAAGTTATTCTTATAGCAGATAAATGGCGTTCAAATATAAATGTATTACACAAAGTATCTTTTCTTTTGAATGGAACGAGCTAGATCCATGAGAATGATGTCACCAAATATATCGCATGATATTACATATGAAAAGTGAACATGTTTCTCAACAGTTAATATATATTTTTTTAATTTATAGGATTTTTTTACAAATTTATTTGAAAAATGTGCAATATCTCGAGGACGGTTCATGCTAGCGTTCTAAAGTTTATGTCAATCGTTTTCTAAAGAAAATTTACATAAGAAATGTCTATTTGCGTAACTTTATTAAAAGCTTTGATTTTTTGATGAATTTTTCAAAATTTCACTCGAAAATTTAGGGGGGTTCTGAACATTCGATTGCGTTTAAAAACAATAGGCTTCCAGTATTCACGGATTGTAATTTTTGTACCATATTTCGTTCAAATCGCTCCATTTGTTCATGAGATATCGTCTCCACAGCCTCACTGACTGACACACACACACACACATACTTTCACACACACACAGAGAGAGAGAGAGAGAGACAGAGAGAGAGAGAGACACATCACCTCAAAAATGTTCGATTCGTGATCAGGGATGCTTGAAACGTGCTCTTTTGTCCAAAATTCGAATTCGAATTTTCGACCCCCCCGTCACAATACTTTCCTTATACATTATGTATATAAGGAAAGTAAAAATAGATTATTTTTATAGTAGTTATTTATATTCTTTCCAAGATATTGAATTTTCGTCAATGAGTCGTCATTTTCCATGTTGTCATCATCAATGAGTCGTCATTGATTTAGCGTCATTTTTATCCATTTGGCGATTTTTTCGTTAATTTAGCAACATTTAAAAAAGTCGCCAAGTTGGCGATATTCCACCAAATTCGTCGCCAAAATCTCGCCAAGCGTTATGGACGAAGAAATAAGTTATTATTATAACAGATAAATGACTATTGGCGTTCAAATACAAAAGTATTACTCAAAGTATCGTTTTTCATGAATGGAACTAGCAAGATACACGAGAATGATTTATTTATTACTTTCCTTATGTACAATAATGTATAAGGAAAGTATTGTGACGAGGTCGAGAATTCGAATTCGAGTTTTCGTCGGGAGAGCACGTTTCAAGCAACCCTGATCAAGAATCTAGCATTTTTGAAGTGATGTCTGTGTGTGTGTGTGTGTGTGTGTGTGAAAGTATGTGTGTGTATGTGCGTGTATGTGTGCCAGTGAGTCTGTGGAGACGATAACTGACGAACGAACGGACCGATTCGAACGAAATTTGGTACAAATATTACAATCCGTAAACATTGGAAGCCTATTTTTTTTATACGCAATCGAATGTTCAGACCCCCCCCCCCCCTAAATTTTCGAGTAAAATTTTGAAAAAATCGTCAAAAAATCAAAACCTCTAATAAAGTTACACAAATAGACATTTCTTATGCAATTTTTCATTAAAAAACGATTAAACTAAATTTTAGAACGCTACCATGAACCGTTCTCGAGATATTGCACATTTTTCAAAAAAATATCACAAAATCATATAACATAAAAAAAAAATCTGATATGGGCAACACATGACTTTCCTTATATAATACAATGAATTTATTACTTTTACAGTTAAAAAAAATGTTATTCTTATAGTAGATACTTATATTCTTTCCAAGATATTAAATTTTCTTCAATTAGTCGTCATTTTCATTGATTTAGCGTCATTTTTATCAATTTGGCGAGATTTTTGTTAATTTGGCAACAATTAAAAATGTCGCCAAGTTGGCGACATTTCGCCAAATTCATCGCCAAAATCTCGCCAAGCGTTATGGACGGAGAAATAAGTTATTCTTACAGCAGATAAATGACTATTATCGTTCAAATACAAAAGTATTACTCAAAGTATCTTTTTTCATGAATGGAACGAGCTAGATCCACGAGAATAATGTCACCCAATTTATCGCATGGTGTTACATATGAAAAGTGAACATGTTTCTCAATAGGAAATATTTTGTTTTATTTTATATAACTTTTTGATAATTTTTTTGAAAAATGTGCAATATCTCGAGAACGGTTCATGTTAGCGTTCTAAAATTTAAGTCAATCGTTTTCTAAGGAAAAATTATAAAAGAAATGTCTATTTGCGTAACTTTATTAGCGGTTTTGATTTTTTGACGATTTTTTCAAAATTTCACTCAAAAATTTAGGGGGGTTCTGGACATTCGATTGCGTATAAAAACAATAGGCTTCCAGTGTTTACGGATTGTGATTTTTGTACCAAATTTCGTTCGAATCGGTCCATTCGTTCGTCAGTTATCGTCTCCACAGACTCACTGACACACACACACACACACACACACTTTCACACACACACACACACTTTCACACACACACACACACACACACACTTTCACACACACACACACACACTTTCACACACACACACACACACACTTTCACACACACAGACATCACTTCAAAAATGTTTGATTCGTGATCAGGGATGCTTGAAACGTGCTCTCCCGTCGAAAACTCGAATTCGAATCTTCGACCCCGTCACAATACTTTCCGTATACATTATGTATATAAGGAAAGTAATATATTTCCTATTGAGAAACATGTTTACTTTTCATATGTAGTACCATGCGTTAAATTTGGTGACATCATTCTCGTAGATCTAGCTCGTTCCACTCATGAAAAAAGATACGTTGAGTAATACTTTTGTATTTGAACACCAATAGTCATTTATCTGCTGTAAGAATAACTTATCTCTTCGTTCATAACTCTTGGCGAGATTTTGACAACGAATTTGGTGGTATGTCGGTAATATTGTTTGGTGGTAATATTGCTAAATTACCGAAAAACTCGCCAAATTGATAAAAATAACTCTAAATCAATGAAAATGACGACTTATTGAAGAAAATTCAGTATCTTGGAAAGAATATAAATATCTACTGTAAAAATAATCTATTTTTTCTTTCCTTATATACATAATGTATAAGGAAAGCATTGTGACGGGGTCGAAAATTCGAATTCGAGTTTTCGACGGGAGAGCACGTTTCAAGCATCCCTGATCACGAATCAAACATTTTTGAAGTGATGTCTGTGTGTGTGTATGTGTGTGTGTGTGTGTGTGTGTGTGTGTGTGTGTGTGTGTGAAAGTATGTGTGTGTGTGTGTGTGTGTGTGTCAGTGAGTCTGTGGAGACGATAACTGACGAACGAATGGACCGATTCGAACCAAATTTGGTACAAAAATCACAATCCGTAAACACTGGAAGCCTATTGTTTTTATACGTGATCGAATGTTCAGAACCCCCCTAAATTTTCGAATGAAATTTTGAAAAAATCGTCAAAAAATCAAAACCGCTAATAAAGTTACGCAAATAGACATTTCTTATGTAATTTTTCATTAGAAAACGATTGGCATAAATTTTAGAATGCTAACATGAACCGTTCTCGAGATATTGTACATTTTTCAAAAAAATTATGAAAAAGTCACATAAAATAAAAAAAATTCCTATTGAGAAACATGTTCACTTTTTATATGTAATACCATGCGATAAATTCAGTGACATCATTCTCGAGGATTTAGCTCGTTCCATTCATGAAAAAATATACTTTGAATAATACTTTTGTATTAGAACGCCAATAGTCATTTATCTGCTGTAAGAATAACTTTTTTCTTAGTGCATAATGCTTGGCGAGATTTTGGCGATGAATTTGGCGGAATGTCGCCAACTTGGCGACTTTTTTTAAATGCTGCCAAATTAATGAAAATCTCGCCAAATGGATAAAAATGATGCTAAATCAATGAAAATGACGACTAATTGTCGAAAATTCAATATCTTGGAAAGAATATTAGTATCTACTATAAGAAAATCCTATTACTTTCCTTATATACATAATGTATAAGGAAAGTATTTTGACGGGGTCGAAAATTCGAAATCGAGTTTTCGACGGGAGAGCACGTTTCAAGCATCCCTGATCACGAATCAAACATTTTTGAAGTGATGTCTGTATGTGTGTGTGTGTGAAAGTATGTGTGTGTGTGTGAGAGAGTCTATGAAGACGATAACTGACAAACGAATGGACCGATTCAAACCAAATTTGGTACAAAAATCACAATCCGTAAACAATGGAAGCCTATTGTTTTTATACACAATCGAATGTTAAGAACACCCCTAAATTTTCAAATGAAACTTTGAAAAAATAGTCAAAAAATCAAAACCACTAATAAAGTTACGCATATAAACATTTCTTATGTAATTTTTCATTAGAAAACGATTGACATAAATTTTAGAACGCTAACATGAACCGTTCTCGAGATATTGCACATTTTTCAAAAAAATTATCAGAAAGTCATATAAAATAAAAAAAAATATTTCCTCTTGAGAGACATGTTCACTTTTCAGTAATACCATGCGATATATTGGATGACATCATTCTCGTGGATCTAGCTCGTTCCATTCATGAAAGAAGATACTTTGAGTAATACTTTTGTATTTGGACGCCAATAGTCATTTATCTGCTGTAAGAATAACTTATTTATTTGTCCATTATGCTTGGTGAAATTATGGCGACGAATTTTGGCGGAATGTCGCCAACTTGGCGACTTCTTGAAATGTTGACAAATTGACGAAAATCTCGCCAAATGGCTGCTAAAAATGACGCTAAATCAATGAAATGACGACTAATTGTCGAAAATCCAATATCTTGGAAAGAATATTAGTATCTACTATAAGAAAAACCTATTTATTTTACTGTAAAAGTGGTAAATTCATTACGTTATATAAGGAAAGTCATGTGCTACCCACATCAAAAATTTTTTTAATTACCTCTATTCCAAAAGTGTCAAGTTTATATAATCTGCCCCTCTTTGTTTCCTGAAGGATTTTACGTCTTTCACGGGAGAAAAAAACAGACTCACAGCAAGTCACTGTAAACACTGTAAACAATTATTTTTAAACAATTTTACATTAAATGTTATTCAGTATATTATTTAAATAATTAAGATTTTTACTTCATTTTTACTTTCCTTATATGCAATAATGTATAAGGAAAGTATTGTTGTTGTTGAGACCCAGACCGTCCGACCTACCAGAAAGGTGTAAGGTAACTGTTTGGACAGCCGGGAAGTGCCACCCAATTTAGACCGGAACCCAGTGGGGGAGGCATCCACAGGGACCGTACCCTCCTTCCCCTACCACCAACCTCTCGGAAGGACTTACGGACCCACATGTTTAACGTGATCGTACTCCGCGTGAACACGGCGGCAGTTATGGCAGTGGCTGGAATCGAACCCGGGCCTACCGAGTGCAACTCCAGCGCGCTAACCAATGGGCTACCGCGCCCTTAAGGAAAGTATTGTGACGGGGTCGAAAATTCGAATTCAAGTTTTCGACGGGAGAGCACGTTTCAAGCATCCCTGTTCATGAATCGAACGTTTTTGAAGTGATGTCTGTGTGTGTGTGTGTGTGTGTGTGTGTGTGTGTGTGTGTGTGTGTGTGTCAGTGAGTCTGTGGAGACGATAACTGACGAACGAATAGACCGATTCGAATGAAATTTGGTACAAAAATCACAATCCGTAAACACTGAAAGCCTATTGTTTTTATACGCAATCGAATGTTCAGAACCCCCCTAATTTTTCGGGTGAAATTTTAAAAAAATCGTCAAAAAATCAAAACCTCTAATATAGTTACGCAAATAGGCATTTCATATGTAATTTTTCATTAGAAAACGATTGACATAAACTTTAGAACGCTAGCATGAACCGTTCTCGAGATATTGTACATTTTAAAAAAAATTATCAAAAAATCATATAAAATAAAAAAATATATTAACGAAAATTCAATATCTTGGAAAGAATATAAATATCTACCATAATAATAATCTATTTTTTTCACTGTAAAAGTAATAAATTCATTGCATTATATAAGGAAAGTCATGTGCTGCCCACATCAGATTTTTTAATTCAAATTCAAAATATTAAATAAACATTCGATTTCAAACTATTTAAATTCAAACAATTTAAAGAAATTAAGGTTCAATTATTTTGAAATTTATTTGAAAATTACGTAATGTATATGTAATTTTGCTCTTATTTTTTGAGTGCCTGCTCTGCGGATGTCCTACACATATGATAAAAGCACCTACTAGGGAAGTCAGCTCTAATAAGATAGTTTTTGTTTCTTCTTGTGAATCATTTTCTTCTACATCATGTCTCCATTTTCTTAGCAAAGATATATATGATTTAGTTTAGATGCACACATATGTTCTAGTACTCAGCGAGATGGAAACGTTATTATTTACCGACAGAGGGAGCTAGTATGCTCGATTCTTTCTATTTAAATCCACCTACTCTCTTGTTTACGGTTCTCCAATGAATGGACATGACTGACGACAAGTTTTATTGCCATATATCTAATCTGCAAATATTTATACAGAAACGGGTTTTATTTAACAATTCAAAATTTACCATTCCATAATACTACGGATCGAAGGCAAGTCTTTATACTGTTCTATATGTTTATTACTAAGACATTCTTTTGAAAATGTTTCAAAATTAAGGCAAATGTATGCATTTAGAATGCATGCTATAGGCAATACATTGTGTTTATACTATGGCTTAACTATAGACAATACATTGTGTCTATATAGCATCACTGAAGACAAGTATAATAGGGCGAACAATATATTCATAGAATAGAACAAAAAAAATCTGATGTGGGCAGCACATGACTTTCTCTGCAGACTTATTTATGTCCATGTTCTCTTTATTTTAATTAAATTTAATTCACTTTTAATTCAATTTTCGTTCTCATTTTGTAACTGGACTTATTTTCAAAGGTGGCGTTGAGAAAATACGGAAAAACTAAAATATCTCGAGAGCGGCTAGTCCTAGGGTAATGGGGTTGGTCTTATTATGTTCTTCGTTAAAGATTGCGTATTAAACATGCATTTAATGGATATATTTGAGCATACGTAATTTTTTATTTTAGATGTTGGCGATTTTTGCCGGCCATTTTGCAAAAAAAGGCAGGTTATTTTTTTTCGAATCGTAATCAAACTCTAATCAGCACCAGAGTGACCCACAAGTGATTTTCTACCGAATTTTGTGAAATTCGGTCCATTAGTTTTTCAACTAGAGTGGATACAAGCTTTTGCGGGCCATTTCGCAAAAAAAGGCGAGTTATTTTATCCTGAATCGTACCCAAAGCTAATCAGCACCAGATTCGTCCACAAGTGACTTATCTACCAAATGTTATGAAATTCAGTCCATTAGTTTTTTAGTTAGAGTGGATACAAAATCTGCACAGACAGACAGACGCACACACAGACGTCATCTTTGGAGAAATGTCGCCAAGTTGGCGGAAATTCAATATTTCATGAAATTAAAATTCATGTCTTTTATCCGCGTAATTTCTTATTGTTTGTGTGCATTTGCTCAATTTATTGATTATCTTCAGCTGCGTTTATTTACATTCAGTCGTGATAGAGGTCCTCAATGTGACATGTGATTACCGGGGACTGTGACCGGTAAAATGCTGTAAACCAAGGGTTCTCAACCTTTTTATAAATGAGTACAACGACAACCAAAATAGAAAATTTTCAGTCCCACAAAATAAATATATTTTGCATACCAGTAGGAAGTCAAATACATTAGTTAAATTATTGTCCATGTACTTTTATTTTATTTCTAATAAACAAAAACGAGCAAAAATAATATTAGCAAAAGCTATTAGCAAATGATTAACAAACTATATGATCATTAACGACAAAATGGTTTATTATGATATTTATGCTTGTTTGACTGAAATTAGATCTTTTATATCTGGTTCTATTTTACTTATTTTTAAACGTAAATCTGTTCTACAAATTGAAATTCGCTGTATACATTTTTTAAGTACGTAATTGAAGAAAACCCTGCCCACCTAAGTACGTCGAACAAAATGGCATTAAAAGTATAATAGCTTTTAACAAACGTATACATACTTCATCCGCCAAGGTTACTCAGAGTGAAGCCAACCGCGCATGCTAATGTTGAAAATTTATATTATTGAAAAAAATCCCCACTTGTGGATTGCAAAATTTTTATACTGTATATTGCACAAAATTTCCCACGCACCACCATCTTCTCGCATATTATAAGTGATACTCCCACCTGGTTGAGAACCGCTGTTGTAAACCATTTAGTTACAGCACTAAAATATTTATTTGCATCTTCATATTCGTGAAATCACCGAATTCCCAAACCGTATTTGCAAAGGGCAGTTAGCCAATTTTCCGACATTTTACTGGCAGCATATTTCGTTGGAATTCTAGAACAAACTTAAATGTGCTTGTAACAGGTATTTCCACTGCATTTGCTAATTCGAGTGTCATTGTGACTGACATTCTCGTGGATTAAATTTCGCATTTTCAGCAAACGATTTGTTTTGCCTTCGCAATGCTGTGGGGCAACAACCGTATACGCGTTGCGGTAAAATAGTGTTTATTTATTTAATTTAAGTGGATACAACAGATAAAATTCAATTACGGTAATCACAAAACCCCTCCTGAACGTTCAAGGTCACAGATATAAGCTAGTTGGTATTGCTGGTTTCCAGTGGCGGTTCGTGTATAGGCACTGTGGCACTGCGGGAACGACAGTGCTCTCTCTCCCTCGCAGCCTCATCTGCAGCTTCGTATGTGCGCATGCGCACATGCGCACATAGGAAGCTGCACGCGAGGCTGCGAGGGAGAGAGAGCACTGTCGTTCCCGCAGTGCCACAGTGCCTATACACGAGCCGCCACTGCTGGTTTCATCCTTGAGTTTGCCCCTGGAAGTAGCCCAACCCCCACAATGGAAAAAATTCTATGGGCGACCATACATAAAACATAAAAAGTGAAGAGCATAAAATACCAAAATACTAAACGGTAAACATGTCAAGTACATTAAACAGATAACATTAGTAAGAGTCAAATTAAAAATATCATAATTTATAGACGGAAAATCCTTTAACATAATTACGTTTAAATATCAGTATTCTGATTTTATCTTGCCTAGTATTGATAACATGTATATGGAACTCCAAACAAGAAAGTAATTAACATAGGACAATCAATAATATTAATTAAAACTTCATAGTAGAACAAAAAGCAAGACCATTTTCTCAAGAGATAGAGAGATTAAATCAGATTTTTACCCAAATTGCCAAATATGCTTTTTATATGAATAATAACCAGGAATTCTGTAATTAAGTGTCATAAAAAATTTATTTTGGACTTTCTCGATTTGTTTAGAATACAGATATTCGAAGTATTGAGTATAAATTTTCACGGAGGCTGCTGTGGCAGCATTAAAATTTATCTACTGAAATGTGCCTATTTCGAATGCTTTTATGTGAAATTTTTTTCATACTGGTAATACATAAAATACGAAAATTCGTCTAAAGTGGTATCCAAAAAATCTGAAATCAAAAATGTTCGTCAGCAACAGGATAAACAGATTATTAAAAAGGTCAACCAATTTTTCAGGCAAAAATTAGTCTGCTTCTTCAGGATAAAAAAACACAACAATCACTCCAGCAAAGGCATGAAGGTGCTGATTAGAATATGGGTGCTATGTTTGGACTTTTAATCTCTCTCACTAACTTTTGTTTTTATTTTTTTATAATCTTCCTTTTGTTCATTAATACTGGTTCTTTATTATAATGTGTAAAAAGTATCAATGTATAAATGCATTTCCTTCATTATCTTGACCGAGAAAAACTAGATTCTAAAAATGTACAAGATTTTAGAAGTAAAGATCACTCTCCCATTACAGATAACAACTTTTATGGACCGATTTCGTACTTATTATGTATGCACCATCACGAAATAGACAACACTTGCAATGGCAGCAATAAAACTTTCCATGGGCCACAATTTTTAAGGCGTCATTGCATATATGAACTAGCTGTATAATATGCACTAAACTAACTGACTGAGTATAAAGAGTTGACGTATCAAAATTATCGGGCACTTCCACTGAGGCTAGGATCTTGGTTTTGGTGACATTCGATCCGTCTTAACTTCCAGATCGACGAAAAAATCTAATATTTCAAAAATTCGAATGAAGGGTGACGATGCAAAGGAATAATTAAAAAACCTTCAAAATCACTTTTCAGGCTTCAAATCACTTTTCAGAATAATCAAGCACTTCCACTCGAGCCAGAATCTCACTTTATTTTCATTCGATCCGTCTCAGCTTCCCGGTCAAGGAAAAAATCGAAAATTTCAAAAAGTCATATTAAGAGTGACGATGCGAAGAAATTTGTCAAATACTTGCACCACTTTGCCTCTCAAAAACAATAAATACACTATTTCATATAGCTGCCAACAATTAAAACTGGTTATCAACATATCAACAACTAAAAATGGTTATCAACAACCCAAACTGGTTATCAACAACTCAAACTAATTGTCAAAACTGCTTATCAACAACTAGTTATCAACAACTAAATGTGTTGATCTCGCGTTTAGTGACCATTGCCCATTAAGAACACATAAAGCACGGATAAGATAACCGGTATCGTAATACGAGTGTATAATAAACGAAACCGGTCCGTGGATGCTGTTATCTGCTAGGACGATCCTATACGAAGTTGTATCCGAACAGTGCTGCATAATTGATTGCTCCCTGGCTGTTTCATGTCTGCAGTTACTTTACAACATGAATCAATTCTATTTCTGAAGGTGGAAAAACAAATTATGTTCATTTAGGGGAACGGGTCCGATCCCGGAGTCGAACTCGTATAACTGGTTGAGTCCTTGAACTGTAAATGCGCCCGGAGTCGGCGACGGCTTGACGCAACGGCAACGTGTCGTATTATAATGCGATTCGCTAATTAGAGAATAACGAGGAATACTAATGGGTTATTTGTAAAAAAAAATATCAAAGAACGAAATAGAAGTGTGTTAGATAAACCAACAACAACAGCTATCATCGTTTTTTTTTATCTAATAGTGGATATCTAATATAATAGTAGATATTGTAAAGAGCCTTGCTGCCCCAACCGGGAATCGAACCCTGGATCTCCGAACTATAACCAGTCGCCGCTCTACCGTTCAGCTACTAGGTCGAAATTGCAAGCTCTTATCATCGAAGTGGAATCTGCAATATCTGGACATATAATATAATAGTGGATGTCTGGATATCTAATAGTGGATGTCTGGATATCTGGACATCTAATGTAATAGTGCATATCTGGACATCTAATATAATATTGGATATCTAATAGTGGATATCCGGATATCTAATAACGGATATCTAATAGTTGGATTTAAATTTTTGGCGGGTCCTAGACAACAATATTTTTTAGCATCTTTGTTTAAGCCATAAATAGCTTAGTCGCATTTCAATTAGTAGATTTACAAACATCTTACAAAAATTTCTAAAAAGGAATAGTTGATGATAGGATATATTTGATATAGGGAAAAGGATATAGTTCATGAAAATAATAATACGAATTATTTAGATTAAAAAAAAAAAAAACTAATTTTTCATTGAATCGTAAGAATTATAAATAAAAATAATAATATAGAAACTAAAGCAAAATTCAATTAGTTAAGCAGAATTGTAAAAATTTATTTTACTGTATTTCTTTGAACATTAATTACAAAATGATTTGTTTGAACATAATAGAAATGATGAAAAAACCAAAATGGCATTGGGATTTATTTATAGTAAGATAATTATTTTTAAATAGTTATAGTGGCAATAAAATTTACAATCTATGTTTTTAATAAAATAATTTTAGCCGCATTTATTTCTCAGGGTCTACTATAGATACAGCTGGAATGATGACCATGTGAGTATAACATCAAATTTCAAGGGCGATGGGGGATTCACTAAGGATTTTCCCCTTCCGGTTATTTCTCCATTTCCTATTCAAAAATTTTCATTTTCCTTAAAGCATATACTTTTCAAGATTAGCTATAAATAGAGCTTAGATGATAACTAATATGGATTCAGCATGAAATTCTGGACTAGACTGAGTGATCACTAAAATTTACACTCCCGGTAAACTTTTTTCGTTTCGGCTTCAGAAATTTTCTTTGTGACATCTATTTTTTAGGATTGGCTATAGATAGAACTTAGATAATGACTAATATGGATTCAGTATTACATTTTGGAGGGTGGGGTTGAATGATTCACTAAGGATTTCCACTTTGGGTTTTCGAGATGCTACTTTCGAATCAAAACTTTATATTTTCTATGCAATATCAATTTTTCAGGACAAACTAAAGAAAGAGCTTAGGTAAAAACTAATATAGTAGATTCAGTATCGAACTTTAAAGGAGGTTTGTGGGTTCACTAAGGATTTACACTTTCGGATTTTTTTTCTCACTTCTGATTCAAAAATGTTCGTTGAAATCAACTGTATCTTAACATTGGCTATAGCTAGAGCTTAGCTGATGATTAACATAGTTTAGAGGGGGATAGGGGGTTACTAAGAATTTTCGTTTCTTGTACTTCCACAAAATCAGTTCACAAATTTTAATTTTCTTTGACTGATGTATTATATAGCTGTTTTATTTTCTTTGAAACATATATTTCTCAGAAGACTTAGAGGATAACTGATATAGATTCATCATAGATTCTGATATAGTTTCTGAGAGGATCAGGGGTTTCACTAAGGTTTTTAACTTTGGGTTCTTTTCTACTTCCTGCAAAACTTTTTTCCTTGAAATATCTATTTTTCCGCAATCAGGATACAGGCAGATGATGATTAATGTGGATTTAACATTAAATTCTAGTGCGAGTAAAGGTGTCACTAAGCATTTCCTGTTCCAGAAAACTCCGTTCCGTACATTTCGTTCCGTACAAAATGTTTCGTTCAGTACAAAATTTCTCCGTTCCGTACAAAATGTGCATTTTCCTTGTAATATATTTTTCTCAGGATAGGCTATAGATAAAGCTCGGATGATGACTGATATGGATTCAGCATTGAATTTTAGAGGGTGTGTGGGTTTCACTGAGGATTTTCACTTCCGATTTTTATGAAAATTCGCATGACTGCACGAAATAAGTATACAGAAGTTAATAAAAATTCTTAATAATTCCATCGAAAATAAAGTGCAAAGTGTACACACCCCTGACCACTATATATGAAAGCTCCTTCCTAAAGATATTGTTTTCTGTGCTGCTTTTTTTCTTCTTTTTTATGCGTGTGTGTTTATGTGTGCCTGATAAAATCATATATTAATCCCTCAAAATTAATTTTTACTTTCCCTGTAATACACGGTAATTTACAGAGAAAATGTTGGAATCATGTCGAAAATCGCAACTCGAGTTTTCGACGAATCTATCTGCTTTGGAACCTCTAGAATACGAAAAAACTATTTTTAGCTTCACGTCTGTGTGTGTGTCTGTCTATGTGTCTTCCTGTGCAATGTATGTACCCACTCTAACTCAAAATCTAACGAACGAAATTTCATAAAATTTAGTAGGTAAGTCACTTGCGTGCTGAGTAGTTTTTGGTACGATTCGGGATAAAAAAAAAATCTTTATTTGCGAAATGACCCGCAAAAATTGTTGTATCCACTTAAGCTGAAGAACTAATAGATAAAATTTTACGAAACTTAGTAGATAAGTCACTTGTGGGTTACCCTGGTGCTGATTAGATTTTGGTACGATTCTGAAAAAAATAACTTGCCTTTTTTGCGAAATGGCCCGCAAAAATTGCTAAAATCTAAAATAAAAAAAATACGTATGCTCAAATATATAAATTAAATGCTTGTTTTATATGTAAATTTTTAACGTTGAAAAGAATAAGATCAACCCCATTACACTTAGACTAGCCGTTCTCAAGATATTTTTGTTTTTTTCGCATTTTCGCTACACCACCTTTGAAAATAAAGCCAGTAGCCAAATGTGAACGAAAATTAAATTAAAAGTGCAAATTCGGTGTAATTTTAAATAATTTTGGGTGTTATTTTGTGCAATTAAACTCAATATAATGCATTATTAAAGAAATAAAGAGAACTTGAATAATATGGGTCTGAAGGTAAGTCATGTGCTGCCCACAATAGATTTTTTTCTTTGTTAAACGTCTAAGCAACAAAGTTAGGGACAACTATTTGTCAAATTTCTATGGACTGCGAGAAAATGGGACTATGAACCTTATAATTTTGAAGCAAAAATGCTCTTAACTCAATTTCTAGCTCTTTGTGCTACCCAACGATTAGAAAGGAAATAATCGTACGGAAATAATGGTACGGAAGGAAATAATCGTACGGAATAAACAGTGACGATTATTTCTGTAATTTTTTTCAAATCCTTTATATGTTCCCTATCTCTCAGCAACACTATTTTCTTACTCTTCAAAGTACAAACACAATGTAAGTTCATATTGCAGCTAAAGAAACTCACTCAATCTGGAAATCGAACCCAGGTTTCTAAACCTTGAGACACTCGCTTTTCCGCAGACAAGCGAATTTCCTACCTACACTAACTTAGTTCATGTCTCCTAATTGAATTACACTCATGTCCAAAAGTTATTCGGTGCAAAAAGCAACGTGTAGCCACAAAATTTGCATACTTGACAGGCGCACGCACGCCGAAACTAGCCAAACTCTTATTCTTGGCGTGAATGGACGCTGCTGGGCATGTGTTTCCAGCAGAGGTCATCCAATTCCGTATTGACAGACCTCCGCCAATGAACTGTTTTTGCCGTCCAAAGATCCTATGTTTTTGTTTATCTCTATTATTTAATTATTTATTGATATTTTTTTTTTTTTGCATTTCCCCCACGCTAGTGTCTTTTGTTAATCATAATTTTCTTTTTATCCACTTTTTACTTTCCCTGCAATACATGGTAATGTATAGCGAAAGTATTGGAATCATGTCGAAAATCGCAACTCGAGTTTTCGACGGATCTACACGTTTCAATACCTCTAGAATACGAAAAAACCATTTTTATTACTTTCCCTGCAATACATGGTAATGTATAGGGAAAGTATTGGAATCATGTCGAAAATCGCAACTCGAGTTTTCGACGGATCTACACGTTTCAAGACCTCTAGAATACGGAAAAACCATTTTTATTACTTTCCCTGCAATACATGGTAATGTATAGGGAAAGTATTGGAATCATGTCGAAAATCGCAACTCGAGTTTTCGACGGATCTACACGTTTCAAGACCTCTAGAATACGAAAAAACCATTTTTAGCGTGACGTCTGTGTGTGTGTCTGTGTGTCTGTCTGTCTGTCTGTCTGTGCAGATTTTGTATCCACTCTAACTAAAAAACTAATTGACCGAATTTCATAAAATTGGGTAGGAAAGTCACTTGTACACGAATCTCGTGCTGATTAGTTTTGGGTATGCCTCGGGTTAAAAAAACCCGCCTTTTTTTGCGAAATGGCCCGCAAAAGCTTGTATCCACTCTAACTGAAAAACTATTCGACCGAATTTCACAAAATTTGGTAGATAAGTCGCTTGTTGGCCATCCTGGTGCTGATTAGATTTTGGTATAATTCGGAAAAAAATAACCTGACTTTTTTTGCAAAATGGCTCGCGAAAATCATCAAAATTTAAACTTAAGAACTACGTATGTTCAAATATAGCCATTAAATGCTTGTTTAATACATAATTTTTAGCGAAAAAAAGAATAAGACCAAGCCCATTACACTAGGACTAGCCGTTCTCGAGATATTTTAGTTTTTCGTATTTTTCTTACACCATTTTTGAAAATAAGTCCAGTTTTCAAATGAGAACGAAAATTGAATTAAAAGTTAATTAAATTTAATTTAAATAAATAGAACGTGAATATAAGTCTGCAGGGAAAGTCATGTGCTGCCCACATCAGATTTTTTCACTTTGTTGCTTAACTTTTCGACATGAGTGTATTTCAATCACTTTGTTGCTTAACTTTTCGACTGTAAATCACTTTTTACGCCTAATTCTGTATACATTCTTGCGCTCACTATAATATATAACAAAAGTATTGTAATGGGGTCAAAAATTAGACTGCTGGATTTTGATAGTTCTGCACGTTTTGAACATTCCTAAATTCCAATCAATCATTTTAATTATGTATGCGTGTCCATCTGTGAGTCTGTGGTCAAGACATATCAAATAAATTACCACTCTGGAAACAAATAAAAAAGCATTCAACATTATTTCTATGCCCTTAATTAGTGTCATGTAATTCCCCATGTTAATCATAAAATTTATTAATTTTAAATACTAAATCCAAATACTCTGCTCACTTAACACATGACAGAGGTTGAAGCTTTCTGACGGAAACTCCATCAAAAACATATCGCCTCGTTAGATGAAAAATATGTATTTTATCTCACACTTTTACCATTTGTATTATTAATATTTATATAGTTAATAATCTTGTATATCGCATCAATTTTTATGTCATTTAATTATATTCTTATTTTGACCATGTTAAGATTAATATAAATTTTTACTTAAATATATCCCTCTGAGAAAATGCCTACATACATCGGACACTAAAGTCTAAGGACTCTGTTACATTAAGAACTCCACTACTATTTTTTTTTATTTTTTCAGGACGGGGAAACACATCACCAAGTGGGGAAAATTAAATATGGAGGTGGACCTGTGATAAATTTTTGCAACGGATCCACAATATGTATGGCGGGGACCCTAATACAAGCATGAATATTCCAGGAATTATACTGTTTTACCATAGAAAATAATTCTATGGAAATCTTAAATTTACTATGGAAATTACTAAACATTCGATGCAGTTCTAGATTTATGCATAAAATATCAGCATGTATAAAATTCTATAGCAACATAAATTTCGGCACACATAAAATTTTGTATCAAGAATGAATGGTACAACCATTCATTCTTGAGCAATCATGTCCACACTTCACACACACGCACAGACGGCGTCTTTCCAAAAGTGTTCGAAATAGGTTCAAGAAGTCTTAAAACGCATGCTTATCGTAGTATGAGAGCGTAAAAATTGTAACTTTTATCTCATCTTCTGGATACCGACAGTGAAAGGGTTAAATAGCAACTCATCAATGCGATTTAACGTATATAGAAATAGATAATACACACGTGCGCACAATCGTCCTTCGAGCCGTATCTCAACCAGATAGTCGCAAGGCTACAGATAAAAACAGATAGTACAATAAAGGTGTAAAGAACCAAACAAAAAATATTAACCCTGTTTTCTTCCGCGTTTTCGGAGCTAAGGAGCTTGTTCTGCTGCGTTCTATTACGACATCAGTCTACCATAAATTTTCCTCCCAGACAATAATGAAAGAGTAAAAATGAAAAAAATGGCGATTTCGTTCCCCAAAATATAAATGAACGTAAACGTGGTATCGGTGTTTTTCCTCCGGGAGAGAAAAACATCGTCTGCGAGTCTCTTGGTTTAGTTGTTTCTGTGGCATGTGGCACATGTTTTCACAAATGTCTGGAGTTTGTCTCCACTTGACGTTGTCATGCAGTGTCGTTATTATGAAGGGGTTATAATCACCTAATTAACCAAGGTCGCTCATTGGGGGGGGGGGGGCAGACACCACTTAGTAGGGGATCCAGGTTCCAGAGGGGCTCCGGACCCCAATGTTTCGATGGGAAAGCGCGTTTCAAGCACCCCTGAACACGAATCAAACATTTTTGAGGGGATGTCTGTGTGTGAGTGTGTCAGTGAGTCTGTGGAAACGATATCTAATGAACGAATGGAGCGTGAATACTGGAAGTCTGTTATTTTTAAAAGCAATCAAATGTTCAGAACCCCCGCTAAATTTAAGAGTGAAATTTTGAAAAAAATCATCAAAAATTCAAAACCTTTAATAAAGTCACGTATGTAGTCATTTCTTATGTAATATTTCATTAGAAAACGATTGACATAAACTTTAGAACGCTGGCATGAACCGTTCTCGAGATATTGCACATTTTTTAAATACATTTATCAAAAAATCATATAAAATAAAAAAATATATTAATTATTGTGACATATGTTCACTTTTCATATGTAATATCATGCGATAATTCTCACGGATCTAGCTCGTTCCATTCATGAGAAAATATACTTCGGGTTATACTTTTGTAATTGGACGCCAATAGTCATTTATCTGCTGTAAGAATAACTAACTTATTTTTCCGTTCATAGCGCTTGGCGAGATTTTGGCGACGAATTTGGCAGGATGTCGCCAACTTGGCGATGTTTTTAAATATTGCCAAATTAACGAAATTGTCGCCAAATTGATAAAAATGACGCTAAATCAATGAAAATGACGACTAATTGAGGAACATTCAATATCTTGTGAAAAATATAAGAATCTACGAGTACTATATGAATAGCCTATTTTTCCGTTCGTAGCTTTTGGATAAAAGTTTGGTGACGAATAATTCGGAATATCTCCAACTTGGTGACTTTTAAATGTTGCCAAATTGACGAAAATATCACTCAATTGATGAAAATCGCCAAATTGATTAAACCGACGCTAAATCAATGATATGACGACTAATTGATGAAAGTTCAATATTTTGCAAGGAACATAAAAATAAACTGTAAGAATAACCCGAAATTTAATGGGACGTCGCCAACTTGGCGACTTTTTTAAATGTTGCTAAAGTAACAAAAATGTCGTCAAATTGATAAAAATGACGCCAAATGAGAAGCAATATTTTGCAAATTCTGATTTCCGTCATATGACCGGCATACATGCTAGTATATGAAAAATGCCCTTCTCTTCGTTTGTCTGCGACATTTGGTGATGTATTTGACAAAATTGGGTAATACTCTAGCAAAGTATCGCCAACTTAGCGATATTTCGCTCCACATTGATGAAAATTGCGTTAAAATTTGTTACAATTTTAACGTGATCTATTAATAAAACAATGAAGCATTTTAAATATTAAACTTGGAAGGCTATTTGCAAGACAGTAGTAGAAATAGGGGCGTTCTGCAACAGAGGCTCAGCAATGCTCAGCGCTCAGCAAAATGGCCGCCATCTTGAATTCCGTAATCCTGGACGGGGGTGTAAAAGGGGGGGAAATGAAAAAAAAGGTGGGGGTGAAAATTTTTAGAAACTTTTTTTTTGGGGTGGCAACGATGTCGTAGTCTTGTACGAGGGGTTGAGGGGGAAATAAATTTTTGGAATGAGATTTTTCTAAGTACGGTAGAAACATTTTTCGAGGTGGCAACGCCTAGGGTTCTGCAACGAAGGCTCAGCGATGCTCAGCGCCCCCTAGCGGCGAAAAGCGGAACTATCAAGGATGGAACTTAGAAATATTTTCTGTTTCGGTTGCCATAGCAACACCTGTGGGGGTAGAAACTTTTTTGGGGGTGGCAACACCACGGAAGGCGGTATGGAGTCATCAGCACCCCCTGGCGGCGGAAAGCGGAATTAAAATTGGGATTTTTCTGATAGTTGAGATTTTTTTTTTCTTTTTCTTTTTAAATGAATTAAAGGTGTTAATGAGGATAATTAAATACAGTAATTAAGTATATCAAGACCATTGTTATTGCATGCTAGGAGCGTGCCAAGAACATGTTATTACATGTCGAGGACATACCAGCGGTATACTAAGGGGTATGCTGAAGGCATGCCAAGGTCATGTCAATATCCCTCCGCCTTCTAAGAAAAGAGTGCTTTTCCTATTCGTAGGTTAAGGGATATACCAAGAGCATGCTAAGGTCCTTACAATACCCCTCCGCTATATCACGGTTACGAATACATAACTGTAAGAATTTTACATTTTACTAACAAAATTTCGTAAATGCAAGTTTTTTTCTTATATTTTTTCGCAAATGTAAATTTTTTACTTTTCAAAAACCGCACTTGTACTGTTTTCTCTATGGAAATTAACATAGGTTTTCGCACTTGTGTTATTTTTTAACGTTTTTTCACAAAAACATACATTTTACTAACAAAATTTCGTAAATGCAAGTTTTTTTCTTATATTTTTTCGCAAATGTAAGTTTTTTACTTTTCAAAAACCGCACTTGTGCTGTTTTCTCTATGGAAATTAACATAGGTTTTCGCACTTGTGCTATTTTTTAACGTTTTTTCACAAAAACATACCTTTTACTAACAAAATTTCGTAAATGCAAGTTTTTTTCTTATATTTTTTCGCAAATGTAAGTTTTTTACTTTTCAAAAACCACACTTGTGCCGTTTTCTCTATGGGAATTAACATAGGTTTTCACACTTGTGCTATTTTTTAACGTTTTTTCACAAAAACATACTTTTTACTAACAAAATTTCGTAAATGCAAGTTTTTTTCTTATATTTTTTCGCAAATGTAAGTTTTTTACTTTTCAAAAACCACACTTGTGCCGTTTTCTCTATGGGAATTAACATAGGTTTTCACACTTGTGCTATTTTTTAACGTTTTTTCACAAAAACATACTTTTTACTAACAAAATTTCGTAAATGCAAGTTTTTTTCTTATATTTTTTCGCAAATGTAAGTTTTTTACTTTTCAAAAACCACACTTGTGCCGTTTTCTCTATGGGAATTAACATAGGTTTTCACACTTGTGCTATTTTTTAACGTTTTTTCACAAAAACATACTTTTTACTAACAAAATTTCGTAAATGCAAGTTTTTTTCTTATATTTTTTCGCAAATGTAAGTTTTTTACTTTTCAAAAACCACACTTGTGCCGTTTTCTCTATGGGAATTAACATAGGTTTTCACACTTGTGCTATTTTTTAACGTTTTTTCACAAAAACATACTTTTTACTAACAAAATTTCGTAAATGCAAGTTTTTTTCTTATATTTTTTCGCAAATGTAAGTTTTTTACTTTTCAAAAACCACACTTGTGCCGTTTTCTCTATGGGAATTAACATAGGTTTTCACACTTGTGCTATTTTTTAACGTTTTTTCACAAAAACATACTTTTTACTAACAAAATTTCGTAAATGCAAGTTTTTTTCTTATATTTTTTCGCAAATGTAAGTTTTTTACTTTTCAAAAACCACACTTGTGCCGTTTTCTCTATGGGAATTAACATAGGTTTTCACACTTGTGCTATTTTTTAACGTTTTTTCACAAAAACATACTTTTTACTAACAAAATTTCGTAAATGCAAGTTTTTTTCTTATATTTTTTCGCAAATGTAAGTTTTTTACTTTTCAAAAACCGCACTTGTGCCGTTTTCTCTATGGGAATTAACATAGGTTTTCACACTTGTGCTATTTTTTAACGTTTTTTCACAAAAACATACTTTTTACTAACAAAATTTCGTAAATGCAAGTTTTTTTCTTATATTTTTTCGCAAATGTAAGTTTTTTACTTTTCAAAAACCACACTTGTGCCGTTTTCTCTATGGGAATTAACATAGGTTTTCACACTTGTGCTATTTTTTAACGTTTTTTCACAAAAACATATTTTATTAACAAAATTTCGTAAATGCAAGTTTTTTTCTTATATTTTTTCGCAAATGTAAGTTTTTTACTTTTCAAAAACCACACTTGTGCCGTTTTCTCTATGGGAATTAACATAGGTTTTCACACTTGTGCTATTTTTTAACGTTTTTTCACAAAAACATACTTTTTACTAACAAAATTTCGTAAATGCAAGTTTTTTTCTTATATTTTTTCGCAAATGTAAGTTTTTTACTTTTCAAAAACCACACTTGTGCCGTTTTCTCTATGGGAATTAACATAGGTTTTCACACTTGTGCTATTTTTTAACGTTTTTTCACAAAAACATACTTTTTACTAACAAAATTTCGTAAATGCAAGTTTTTTTCTTATATTTTTTCGCAAATGTAAGTTTTTTACTTTTCAAAAACCACACTTGTGCCGTTTTCTCTATGGGAATTAACATAGGTTTTCACACTTGTGCTATTTTTTAACGTTTTTTCACAAAAACATACTTTTTACTAACAAAATTTCGTAAATGCAAGTTTTTTTCTTATATTTTTTCGCAAATGTAAGTTTTTTACTTTTCAAAAACCACACTTGTGCCGTTTTCTCTATGGGAATTAACATAGGTTTTCACACTTGTGCTATTTTTTAACGTTTTTTCACAAAAACATACTTTTTACTAACAAAATTTCGTAAATGCAAGTTTTTTTCTTATATTTTTTCGCAAATGTAAGTTTTTTACTTTTCAAAAACCGCACTTGTGCCGTTTTCTCTATGGGAATTAACATAGGTTTTCACACTTGTGCTATTTTTTAACGTTTTTTCACAAAAACATACTTTTTACTAACAAAATTTCGTAAATGCAAGTTTTTTTCTTATATTTTTTCGCAAATGTAAGTTTTTTACTTTTCAAAAACCACACTTGTGCCGTTTTCTCTATGGGAATTAACATAGGTTTTCACACTTGTGCTATTTTTTAACGTTTTTTCACAAAAACATATTTTATTAACAAAATTTCGTAAATGCAAGTTTTTTTCTTATATTTTTTCGCAAATGTAAGTTTTTTACTTTTCAAAAACCACACTTGTGCCGTTTTCTCTATGGGAATTAACATAGGTTTTCACACTTGTGCTATTTTTTAACGTTTTTTCACAAAAACATACTTTTTACTAACAAAATTTCGTAAATGCAAGTTTTTTTCTTATATTTTTTCGCAAATGTAAGTTTTTTACTTTTCAAAAACCACACTTGTGCCGTTTTCTCTATGGGAATTAACATAGGTTTTCACACTTGTGCTATTTTTTAACGTTTTTTCACAAAAACATACTTTTTACTAACAAAATTTCGTAAATGCAAGTTTTTTTCTTATATTTTTTCGCAAATGTAAGTTTTTTACTTTTCAAAAACCACACTTGTGCCGTTTTCTCTATGGGAATTAACATAGGTTTTCACACTTGTGCTATTTTTTAACGTTTTTTCACAAAAACATACTTTTTACTAACAAAATTTCGTAAATGCAAGTTTTTTTCTTATATTTTTTCGCAAATGTAAGTTTTTTACTTTTCAAAAACCGCACTTGTGCTGTTTTCTCTATGGAAATTAACATAGGTTTTCGCACTTGTGCTATTTTTTAACGTTTTTTCACAAAAACATACTTTTTACTAACAAAATTTCGTAAATGCAAGTTTTTTTCTTATATTTTTTCGCAAATGTAAGTTTTTTACTTTTCAAAAACCACACTTGTGCCGTTTTCTCTATGGGAATTAACATAGGTTTTCACACTTGTGCTATTTTTTAACGTTTTTTCACAAAAACATACTTTTCACTAACAAAATTTCGTAAATGCAAGTTTTTTTCTTATATTTTTTCGCAAATGTAAGTTTTTTACTTTTCAAAAACCACACTTGTGCCGTTTTCTCTATGGGAATTAACATAGGTTTTCACACTTGTGCTATTTTTTTAACGTTTTTTCACAAAAACATACTTTTTACTAACAAAATTTCGTAAATGCAAGTTTTTTTCTTATATTTTTTCGCAAATGTAAGTTTTTTACTTTTCAAAAACCACACTTGTGCCGTTTTCTCTATGGGAATTAACATAGGTTTTCACACTTGTGCTATTTTTTAACGTTTTTTCACAAAAACATACTTTTTACTAACAAAATTTCGTAAATGCAAGTTTTTTTCTTATATTTTTTCGCAAATGTAAGTTTTTTACTTTTCAAAAACCGCACTTGTGCCGTTTTCTCTATGGGAATTAACATAGGTTTTCACACTTGTGCTATTTTTTAACGTTTTTTCACAAAAACATACTTTTTACTAACAAAATTTCGTAAATGCAAGTTTTTTTCTTATATTTTTTCGCAAATGTAAGTTTTTTACTTTTCAAAAACCACACTTGTGCCGTTTTCTCTATGGGAATTAACATAGGTTTTCACACTTGTGCTATTTTTTAACGTTTTTTCACAAAAACATACTTTTTACTAACAAAATTTCGTAAATGCAAGTTTTTTTCTTATATTTTTTCGCAAATGTAAGTTTTTTACTTTTCAAAAACCACACTTGTGCCGTTTTCTCTATGGGAATTAACATAGGTTTTCACACTTGTGCTATTTTTTAACGTTTTTTCACAAAAACATACTTTTTACTAACAAAATTTCGTAAATGCAAGTTTTTTTCTTATATTTTTTCGCAAATGTAAGTTTTTTACTTTTCAAAAACCACACTTGTGCCGTTTTCTCTATGGGAATTAACATAGGTTTTCACACTTGTGCTATTTTTTAACGTTTTTTCACAAAAACATACTTTTTACTAACAAAATTTCGTAAATGCAAGTTTTTTTCTTATATTTTTTCGCAAATGTAAGTTTTTTACTTTTCAAAAACCACACTTGTGCCGTTTTCTCTATGGGAATTAACATAGGTTTTCACACTTGTGCTATTTTTTAACGTTTTTTCACAAAAACATACTTTTTACTAACAAAATTTCGTAAATGCAAGTTTTTTTCTTATATTTTTTCGCAAATGTAAGTTTTTTACTTTTCAAAAACCACACTTGTGCCGTTTTCTCTATGGGAATTAACATAGGTTTTCACACTTGTGCTATTTTTTAACGTTTTTTCACAAAAACATACTTTTTACTAACAAAATTTCGTAAATGCAAGTTTTTTTCTTATATTTTTTCGCAAATGTAAGTTTTTTACTTTTCAAAAACCGCACTTGTGCTGTTTTCTCTATGGAAATTAACATAGGTTTTCGCACTTGTGCTATTTTTTAACGTTTTTTCACAAAAACATACTTTTTACTAACAAAATTTCGTAAATGCAAGTTTTTTTCTTATATTTTTTCGCAAATGTAAGTTTTTTACTTTCCAAAAACCACACTTGTGCCGTTTTCTCTATGGGAATTAACATAGGTTTTCACACTTGTGCTATTTTTTAACGTTTTTTCACAAAAACGTACTTTTTACTAACAAAATTTCGTAAATGCAAGTTTTTTTCTTATATTTTTTCGCAAATGTAAGTTTTTTACTTTTCAAAAACCACACTTGTGCCGTTTTCTCTATGGGAATTAATATAGGTTTTCACACTTGTGCTATTTTTTAACGTTTTTTCACAAAAACATACTTTTTACTAACAAAATTTCGTAAATGCAAGTTTTTTTCTTATATTTTTTCGCAAATGTAAGTTTTTTACTTTTCAAAAACCACACTTGTGCCGTTTTCTCTATGGGAATTAACATAGGTTTTCACACTTGTGCTATTTTTTAACGTTTTTTCACAAAAACATACTTTTTACTAACAAAATTTCGTAAATGCAAGTTTTTTTCTTATATTTTTTCGCAAATGTAAGTTTTTTACTTTTCAAAAACCACACTTGTGCCGTTTTCTCTATGGGAATTAACATAGGTTTTCACACTTGTGCTATTTTTTAACGTTTTTTCACAAAAACATACTTTTTACTAACAAAATTTCGTAAATGCAAGTTTTTTTCTTATATTTTTTCGCAAATGTAAGTTTTTTACTTTTCAAAAACCACACTTGTGCCGTTTTCTCTATGGGAATTAACATAGGTTTTCACACTTGTGCTATTTTTTAACGTTTTTTCACAAAAACATACTTTTTACTAACAAAATTTCGTAAATGCAAGTTTTTTTCTTATATTTTTTCGCAAATGTAAGTTTTTTACTTTTCAAAAACCGCACTTGTGCCGTTTTCTCTATGGGAATTAACATAGGTTTTCACACTTGTGCTATTTTTTAACGTTTTTTCACAAAAACATACTTTTTACTAACAAAATTTCGTAAATGCAAGTTTTTTTCTTATATTTTTTCGCAAATGTAAGTTTTTTACTTTTCAAAAACCGCACTTGTGCTGTTTTCTCTATGGAAATTAACATAGGTTTTCGCACTTGTGCTATTTTTTAACGTTTTTTCACAAAAACATACTTTTTACTAACAAAATTTCGTAAATGCAAGTTCTTTTCTTATATTTTTTCGCAAATGTAAGTTTTTTACTTTTCAAAAACCACACTTGTGCCGTTTTCTCTATGGGAATTAACATAGGTTTTCACACTTGTGCTATTTTTTAACGTTTTTTCACAAAAACATACTTTTTACTAACAAAATTTCGTAAATGCAAGTTTTTTTCTTATATTTTTTCGCAAATGTAAGTTTTTTACTTTTCAAAAACCACACTTGTGCCGTTTTCTCTATGGGAATTAACATAGGTTTTCACACTTGTGCTATTTTTTAACGTTTTTTCACAAAAACATACTTTTTACTAACAAAATTTCGTAAATGCAAGTTTTTTTCTTATATTTTTTCGCAAATGTAAGTTTTTTACTTTTCAAAAACCGCACTTGTGCCGTTTTCTCTATGGGAATTAACATAGGTTTTCACACTTGTGCTATTTTTTAACGTTTTTTCACAAAAACATACTTTTTACTAACAAAATTTCGTAAATGCAAGTTTTTTTCTTATATTTTTTCGCAAATGTAAGTTTTTTACTTTTCAAAAACCGCACTTGTGCTGTTTTCTCTATGGAAATTAACATAGGTTTTCGCACTTGTGCTATTTTTTAACGTTTTTTCACAAAAACATACTTTTTACTAACAAAATTTCGTAAATGCAAGTTCTTATATTTTTTCGCAAATGTAAGTTTTTTACTTTTCAAAAACCACACTTGTGCCGTTTTCTCTATGGGAATTAACATAGGTTTTCACACTTGTGCTATTTTTTAACGTTTTTTCACAAAAACATACTTTTTACTAACAAAATTTCGTAAATGCAAGTTTTTTTCTTATATTTTTTCGCAAATGTAAGTTTTTTACTTTTCAAAAACCACACTTGTGCCGTTTTCTCTATGGGAATTAACATAGGTTTTCACACTTGTGCTATTTTTTAACGTTTTTTCACAAAAACATACTTTTTACTAACAAAATTTCGTAAATGCAAGTTTTTTTCTTATATTTTTTCGCAAATGTAAGTTTTTTACTTTTCAAAAACCACACTTGTGCCGTTTTCTCTATGGGAATTAACATAGGTTTTCACACTTGTGCTATTTTTTAACGTTTTTTCACAAAAACATACTTTTTACTAACAAAATTTCGTAAATGCAAGTTTTTTTCTTATATTTTTTCGCAAATGTAAGTTTTTTACTTTTCAAAAACCACACTTGTGCCGTTTTCTCTATGGGAATTAACATAGGTTTTCACACTTGTGCTATTTTTTAACGTTTTTTCACAAAAACATACTTTTTACTAACAAAATTTCGTAAATGTAAGTTTTTTTCTTATATTTTTTCGCAAATGTAAGTTTTTTACTTTTCAAAAACCACACTTGTGCCGTTTTCTCTATGGGAATTAACATAGGTTTTCACACTTGTGCTATTTTTTAACGTTTTTTCACAAAAACATACTTTTTACTAACAAAATTTCGTAAATGCAAGTTTTTTTCTTATATTTTTTCGCAAATGTAAGTTTTTTACTTTTCAAAAACCACACTTGTGCCGTTTTCTCTATGGGAATTAACATAGGTTTTCACACTTGTGCTATTTTTTAACGTTTTTTCACAAAAACATACTTTTTACTAACAAAATTTCGTAAATGCAAGTTTTTTTCTTATATTTTTTCGCAAATGTAAGTTTTTTACTTTTCAAAAACCGCACTTGTGCCGTTTTCTCTATGGGAATTAACATAGGTTTTCACACTTGTGCTATTTTTTAACGTTTTTTCACAAAAACATACTTTTTACTAACAAAATTTCGTAAATGCAAGTTTTTTTCTTATATTTTTTCGCAAATGTAAGTTTTTTACTTTTCAAAAACCGCACTTGTGCTGTTTTCTCTATGGAAATTAACATAGGTTTTCGCACTTGTGCTATTTTTTAACGTTTTTTCACAAAAACATACTTTTTACTAACAAAATTTCGTAAATGCAAGTTTTTTTCTTATATTTTTTCGCAAATGTAAGTTTTTTACTTTTCAAAAACCACACTTGTGCCGTTTTCTCTATGGGAATTAACATAGGTTTTCACACTTGTGCTATTTTTTAACGTTTTTTCACAAAAACATACTTTTTACTAACAAAATTTCGTAAATGCAAGTTTTTTTCTTATATTTTTTCGCAAATGTAAGTTTTTTACTTTTCAAAAACCACACTTGTGCCGTTTTCTCTATGGGAATTAACATAGGTTTTCACACTTGTGCTATTTTTTAACGTTTTTTCACAAAAACATACTTTTTACTAACAAAATTTCGTAAATGCAAGTTTTTTTCTTATATTTTTTCGCAAATGTAAGTTTTTTACTTTTCAAAAACCACACTTGTGCCGTTTTCTCTATGGGAATTAACATAGGTTTTCACACTTGTGCTATTTTTTAACGTTTTTTCACAAAAACATACTTTTTACTAACAAAATTTCGTAAATGCAAGTTTTTTTCTTATATTTTTTCGCAAATGTAAGTTTTTTACTTTTCAAAAACCACACTTGTGCCGTTTTCTCTATGGGAATTAACATAGGTTTTCACACTTGTGCTATTTTTTAACGTTTTTTCACAAAAACATACTTTTTACTAACAAAATTTCGTAAATACAAGTTTTTTTCTTATATTTTTTCGCAAATGTAAGTTTTTACTTTTCAAAAACCACACGTGTGCCGTTTTCTCTATGGGAATTAACATAGGTTTTCACACTTGTGCTATTTTTTAACGTTTTTTCACAAAAACATACTTTTTACTAACAAAATTTCGTAAATGCAAGTTTTTTTCTTATATTTTTTCGAAAATGTAAGTTTTTTACTTTTCAAAAACCACACTTGTGCCGTTTTCTCTATGGGAATTAACATAGGTTTTCACACTTGTGCTATTTTTTAACGTTTTTTCACAAAAACATACTTTTTACTAACAAAATTTCGTAAATGCAAGTTTTTTTCTTATATTTTTTCGCAAATGTAAGTTTTTTACTTTTCAAAAACCACACTTGTGCCGTTTTTTCTATGGGAATTAACATAGGTTTTCACACTTGTGCTATTTTTTAACGTTTTTTCACAAAAACATACTTTTTACTAACAAAATTTCGTAAATGCAAGTTTTTTTCTTATATTTTTTCGCAAATGTAAGTTTTTTACTTTTCAAAAACCACACTTGTGCCGTTTTCTCTATGGGAATTAACATAGGTTTTCACACTTGTGCTATTTTTTAACGTTTTTTCACAAAAACATGCTTTTTACTAACAAAATTTCGTAAATGCAAGTTTTTTTCTTATATTTTTTCGCAAATGTAAGTTTTTTACTTTTCAAAAACCGCACTTGTGCCGTTTTCTCTATGGGAATTAACATAGGTTTTCACACTTGTGCTATTTTTTAACGTTTTTTCACAAAAACATACTTTTTACTAACAAAATTTCGTAAATGCAAGTTTTTTTCTTATATTTTTTCGCAAATGTAAGTTTTTTACTTTTCAAAAACCGCACTTGTGCTGTTTTCTCTATGGAAATTAACATAGGTTTTCGCACTTGTGCTATTTTTTAACTTTTTTTCACAAAAACATACTTTTTACTAACAAAATTTCGTAAATGCAAGTTTTTTTCTTATATTTTTTCGCAAATGTAAGTTTTTTACTTTTCAAAAACCACACTTGTGCCGTTTTCTCTATGGGAATTAACATAGGTTTTCACACTTGTGCTATTTTTTAACGTTTTTTCACAAAAACATACTTTTTACTAACAAAATTTCGTAAATGCAAGTTTTTTTCTTATATTTTTTCGCAAATGTAAGTTTTTTACTTTTCAAAAACCACACTTGTGCCGTTTTCTCTATGGGAATTAACATAGGTTTTCACACTTGTGCTATTTTTTAACGTTTTTTCACAAAAACATACTTTTTACTAACAAAATTTCGTAAATGCAAGTTTTTTTCTTATATTTTTTCGCAAATGTAAGATTTTTACTTTTCAAAAACCACACTTGTGCCGTTTTCTCTATGGGAATTAACATAGGTTTTCACACTTGTGCTATTTTTTAACGTTTTTTCACAAAAACATACTTTTTACTAACAAAATTTCGTAAATGCAAGTTTTTTTCTTATATTTTTTCGCAAATGTAAGTTTTTTACTTTTCAAAAACCACACTTGTGCCGTTTTCTCTATGGGAATTAACATAGGTTTTCACACTTGTGCTATTTTTTAACGTTTTTTCACAAAAACATACTTTTTACTAACAAAATTTCGTAAATGCAAGTTTTTTTCTTATATTTTTTCGCAAATGTAAGTTTTTTACTTTTCAAAAACCACACTTGTGCCGTTTTCTCTATGGGAATTAACAAAGGTTTTCACACTTGTGCTATTTTTTAACGTTTTTTCACAAAAACATACTTTTTACTAACAAAATTTCGTAAATGCAAGTTTTTTTCTTATATTTTTTCGCAAATGTAAGTTTTTTACTTTTCAAAAACCACACTTGTGCCGTTTTCTCTATGGGAATTAACATAGGTTTTCACACTTGTGCTATTTTTTAAGGTTTTTTCACAAAAACATACTTTTTACTAACAAAATTTCGTAAATGCAAGTTTTTTTCTTATATTTTTTCGCAAATGTAAGTTTTTTACTTTTCAAAAACCACACTTGTGCCGTTTTCTCTATGGGAATTAACATAGGTTTTCACACTTGTGCTATTTTTTAACGTTTTTTCACAAAAACATACTTTTTACTAACAAAATTTCGTTAGCAGAATAAGCAGAATCGCGTGAATTGGTGTTTTAAAGTAGCAGAATCGCGTGAATTGGTGTTTTCAAAGTAGCAGAATCGCGTGAATCGGGTGTATGGGAATCTCGAGAATCTCGGGGGTTTAAGGGGTGTGTTTCCTCAACCATTTCGCCCTTCGATTTCTAAATTTAAAAAATAAATATTTTAAATAATCGTGAAAGTGTGCTTATGTCCAAAATACCTGAGTGTTATGAATCTCGCAAGTTAATTAAAGGATGTTAATTAAATTAATTGATTAAGTATTGAATGTCTGTATACCAGGAGCATGTCAAATAGTAATGTTATGAATCCCACATCCATTTTAGTCTGAAAATCTAGAAAAACCTCATAGAATATACCTATTTTAAAAATAAGTATTATAAAAATAAGTATATTTCAAAATTTAAAAAATAAATATTTTAAATAATCGTGAAAGTGTGCTTATGTCCAAAATACCTGAGTGTTATGAATCTCGCAAGTTAATTAAAGGATGTTAATTAAATTAATTGATTAAGTATTGAATGTCTGTATACCAGGAGCATGTCAAATAGTAATGTTATGAATCCCACATCCATTTTAGTCTGAAAATCTAGAAAAACCTCATAGAATATACCTATTTTAAAAATAAGTATTATAAAAAAGGGCTAGTGTATCAGTTTATACGCATAGTGTGTGTCTTATTTCTCTAAATCCCGTCATTTTTAAAAATAAAAGTACATGCCAGAACCCTCCACGCCTAACTCTCATAAAAATGATTTACCTATGAGTGCCCCCGCCCAACACTTTTGTGCGGACGGAGGGGAGATGTTTAACACATTCTCGGCACTAGGAGAATACATAGTGGACGTTGGCACGTGTTATATTACTGAATAAGAAATTGCTTAGCCCGAAATACAAGCGAGTCTGTATTCAGGAGATATATAGTCGAAAATGTCTATCCTCTGATTTTTAACGTTTGAAATAGCAAAATACACGCTAATTTCTTTACAACGAATAACATATATTTCTTGTATGCATACCAGTTCTAAGTGAAATTTAACACATATAGCTTTCTGAGGGAGGGAGAAACGGCTAATATGGTGATACATATGACACACGCGCTCAGCACAAATCGATGGAAATAAATGCTGAGATAGTTTTTAAAGATGAGACTTTGAAATTTTTCTCGATAAATAAGGTATTTGAGGTTATTTAACGTGTGAATGATCGATACATGCCAATAAAATGAGGAACTAGGCCAAGTTTACAAGTATAGGACTTTAAAGTTTTGATGTTTTAGGGGTAGAACTTGAATTTATAATTAAACATGATTTCTACTAACTACTGCAAAGGCAGAAATGCATAGCGAAAGGGGTTATGTGTATATATATATATATATATATATATATATATATATATATATATATATATATAATGCATATAACCAACACCCACCGGTGGAATGCAGATCTAAGATAGTATTTTTAGGAGAAGACATGGGATTCTTAAGTAAATGGAGTATTTAGAGACATTTAAAGAGATATAAATATGAGATAAGGTAACATCCATAATACACACAACTAATATAGGACAGCGAAAGGAAAACTTTAGTATTGTTTAGAGACCGAACTTCAAATTTTTAAGTAAATGTAGGTGTTTGGAAAATTTTTAATGAACTATGTGCGATACAAATGTCTCCGATCACAGTGGTGGAAAAGGGATATCGGAGCAATTTTTAAAGATGTGACTTTAACTTCTTCAATTAAGTGAAGAATCTGCTAAATATTAGAGGGTGCTGACGCTTACCGAGGGTTTTATGTATAATACACATAAGCAGCATATAACATTAGGAAGGGGATATTAGAAAAATTTTTAAAGATAGGACTTTAGATTTTGGAACTAAATGAGATATCAAGAAACATTTAAAGGGGATGAAAACATCTAATGAGGCGGAATGGGGGTGTACTTACCCAAAATACCCAGCACTGAAATTATTCACTAAGATAAATTTTTTTTTTTAAAGTAAAGACTTTAGAAGTTTCACATAAAAGGCAATTTATACTAGTTTTTAAAGAAATGAAAACGCCCAGCGAGATGACTTAGAATGAATACAACGCCGATATATATAACAGTGAAAAGAAAACTTAAATATTGTTTAAAGACTGCACTTCAAATTTCAAAGTAAATGTACATACCCAGAAACTTTTAATGGACTAGTATAATACACATACTCGATATAACAGTTAAATGACGAACTAAGAATAATTTATAAGTATGTAACTTTGGATTTTTTTAGTTAAATAGGGATTTCAGCTAATTTTTAGAGGGATAGAAAGGTATACTAAAGGGTGTACAACAAATTTTTAGAAGGAACTAAGGGAATTTTCTAGCTAAATAGGGATTTCCACTACTTTTTAAAAGGATATAAAGACATACTAAAGGGTATACAGTAAAATTTTAGAGGGGACTTTGAGAATTTTTTAGCTAAATAGGGATTTCTACTAACTTTTAAGGAATAGAAACACGTACTGAAGAGTATAGAGTGTAATCATTACTAACACCTAGTGCTAAAATGAGGAATTAGAGTAATATTTAGGGGATGGGACTTTAGATTTTATTTTGATTCTATTTTATACCATAGTTTAACAGTAACCATGATATGACCTTGATGTGACCTTGTCGAGTAGGGGGTGTCGTTGAAGTATCGATTTTATCACTTCTGCTGTGGATGTCGTGCTGTCAAGACGCGTTTCAAGTTGCTCTGCGAATATGTCGGTTTAAGTTGGTAAAGCTGGAGATGTTATATCTGTCATTATTCATCGGCCTACACCTAATGCAGCATTTTTGAGTCGGATTGAACATGTAAGTACTTGCTTTAATATGATTTTATTCTATTATTTTATTAAACTTAGTATTTTTATAGTATGTTACAGCTTCATTATTTTATTTAATTAAGATTTTTATCAATTTAATGTAGTTTGTTGGGGTTTTAGTACCTAGATATATTATTCAGCTTGGCAATTTTATTATTTTAGCTGATTTCTGATGGGATTGGTATAATGGATTCGCGATTACTTTATATAAATCTTGGGGTATGTATTACATTGCTACATAGAATAATGTATGTTTATATTAACGTACAACATTTTTTATCTTGTATAGACATGTCTTGTCTGTTTTAGAATGTCGATGATCTGTATTATCTACACAACTTCACTATATATTTTTCGCCTCTTTAAATGTTATTTACTTAGAAATTTTAAGGATTCCCCTTTAAAATATTTGTAGTATCCCCATTTCGCTGTTATCTGATGATGATGAAATCATCTCATACCGCCTTATTAGGTGTTTTTGACTCTTTAAATGTTCTTAAACATCTCATTTACCCAAAAAATTCAGAGTTCTATCCTTAAAAACTTACTTAAATTAACATTTAACTATTATGTGCCCGCGATGTGTATCACACATGCCGTCTGAATCTTCGTATTCGTCCGCTTTAAGTGTTGATATATTGCGCTTAGTTAGAAAAAATTTTAGGTGTTATTCTAAAAAGCCATCTTAGCTTTTCCCTATTTAATAACTATGTATTGGCTATGTGTATCGTATATGTCATCTTAGTAGGTATTTACGCTACTTTAAAAGTTTTTAAACATAGCATTTACTTTAAAATCTAAAGTCCCATCCCCTAAATATTACTCTAATTCCTCATTTTAGCACTAGGTGTTAGTAATGATTACGCTCTATACTCTTCAGTACGTGTTTCTATTCCTTAAAAGTTAGTAGAAATCCCTATTTAGCTAAAAAATTCTCAAAGTCCCCTCTAAAATTTTACTGTATACCCTTTAGTATGTCTTTATATCCTTTAAAAAAGTAGTGGAAATCCCTATTTAGCTAGAAAATTCCCTTAGTTCCTTCTAAAAATTTGTTGTACACCCTTTAGTATACCTTTCTATCCCTCTAAAAATTAGCTGAAATCCCTATTTAACTAAAAAAATCCAAAGTTACATACTTATAAATTATTCTTAGTTCGTCATTTAACTGTTATATCGAGTATGTGTATTATACTAGTCCATTAAAAGTTTCTGGGTATGTACATTTACTTTGAAATTTGAAGTGCAGTCTTTAAACAATATTTAAGTTTTCTTTTCACTGTTATATATATCGGCGTTGTATTCATTCTAAGTCATCTCGCTGGGCGTTTTCATTTCTTTAAAAACTAGTATAAATTGCCTTTTATGTGAAACTTCTAAAGTCTTTACTTTAAAAAAAAAAATTTATCTTAGTGAATAATTTCAGTGCTGGGTATCTTGGGTAAGTACACCCCCATTCCGCCTCATTAGATGTTTTCATCCCCTTTAAATGTTTCTTGATATCTCATTTAGTTCCAAAATCTAAAGTCCTATCTTTAAAAATTTTTCTAATATCCCCTTCCTAATGTTATATGCTGCTTATGTGTATTATACATAAAACCCTCGGTAAGCGTCAGCACCCTCTAATATTTAGCAGATTCTTCACTTAATTGAAGAAGTTAAAGTCACATCTTTAAAAACTGCTCCGATATCACTTTTCCACCACTGTGATCGGAGACATGTGTATCGCACATAGTTCATTATAAATTTTCCAAACACCTACATTTACTTAAAAATTTGAAGTTCGGTCTCTAAACTAATACTAAAGTTTTCCTTTCGCTGTCCTATATTAGTTGTGTGTATTATGGATGTTACCTTATCTCATGTTTATATCTCTTTAAATGTCTCTAAATACTCCATTTACTTAAGAATCCCATGTCTTCTCCTAAAAATACTATCTTAGATCTGCATTCCACCGGTGGGTGTTGGTTATATGCATTATATATATATATATATATATATATATATATATATATATATATATATATATATATATATATATATACACATAACCCCTTTCGCTATGCATTTCTGCCTTTGCAGTAGTTAGTAGAAATCATGTTTAATTATAAATTCAAGTTCTACCCCTAAAACATCAAAACTTTAAAGTCCTATACTTGTAAACTTGGCCTAGTTCCTCATTTTATTGGCATGTATCGATCATTCACACGTTAAATAACCTCAAATACCTTATTTATCGAGAAAAATTTCAAAGTCTCATCTTTAAAAACTATCTCAGCATTTATTTCCATCGATTTGTGGTGAGCGCGTGTGTCATATGTATCACCATATTAGCCGTTTCTCCCTCCCTCAGAAAGCTATATGTGTTAAATTTCACTTAGAACTGGTATGCATACAAGAAATATATGTTATTCGTTGTAAAGAAATTAGCGTGTATTTTGCTATTTCAAACGTTAAAAATCAGAGGATAGACATTTTCGACTATATATCTCCTGAATACAGACTCGCTTGTATTTCGGGCTAAGCAATTTCTTATTCAGTAATATAACACGTGCCAACGTCCACTATGTATTCTCCTAGTGCCGAGAATGTGTTAAACATCTCCCCTCCGTCCGCACAAAAGTGTTGGGCGGGGGCACTCATAGGTAAATCATTTTTATGAGAGTTAGGCGTGGAGGGTTCTGGCATGTACTTTTATTTTTAAAAATGACGGGATTTAGAGAAATAAGACACACACTATGCGTATAAACTGATACACTAGCCCTTTTTTATAATACTTATTTTTAAAATAGGTATATTCTATGAGGTTTTTCTAGATTTTCAGACTAAAATGGATGTGGGATTCATAACATTACTATTTGACATGTTCCTGGTATACAGACATTCAATACTTAATCAATTAATTTAATTAACATCCTTTAATTAACTTGCGAGATTCATAACACTCAGGTATTTTGGACATAAGCACACTTTCACGATTATTTAAAATATTTATTTTTTAAATTTTGAAATATACTTATTTTTATAATACTTATTTTTAAAATAGGTATATTCTATGAGGTTTTTCTAGATTTTCAGACTAAAATGGATGTGGGATTCATAACATTACTATTTGACATGCTCCTGGTATACAGACATTCAATACTTAATCAATTAATTTAATTAACATCCTTTAATTAACTTGCGAGATTCATAACACTCAGGTATTTTGGACATAAGCACACTTTCACGATTATTTAAAATATTTATTTTTTAAATTTAGAAATCGAAGGGCGAAATGGTTGAGGAAACACACCCCTTAAACCCCCGAGATTCTCGAGATTCCCATACACCCGATTCACGGGATTCTGCTACTTTGAAAACACCAATTCACGCGATTCTGCTACTTTAAAACACCAATTCACGCGATTCTGCTACTTTAAAACACCAATTCACGCGATTCTGCTACTTTAAAAACGCGTTTTTGTTAGTTTTTTACAAGTAAAAAGTATGTTTTTTGAAAAAACGTTAAAAAATAGCACAAGTGTGAAAACCTATGTTAATTCCCATAGAGAAAACGGCACAAGTGTGGTTTTTGAAAAGTAAAAAACTTACATTTGCGAAAAAATATAAGAAAAAAACTTGCATTTACGAAATTTTGTTAGTAAAAAGTATGTTTTTGTGAAAAAACGTTAAAAAATAGCACAAGTGTGAAAACCTATGTTAATTCCCATAGAGAAAACGGCACAAGTGTGATTTTTGAAAAGTAAAAAACTTACATTTGCGAAAAAATATAAGAAAAAAACTTGCATTTACGAAATTTTGTTAGTAAAAAATATGTTTTTGTGAAAAAACGTTAAAAAATAGCACAAGTGTGAAAACCTATGTTAATTCCCATAGAGAAAACGGCACAAGTGTGGTTTTTGAAAAGTAAAAAACTTACATTTGCGAAAAAATATAAGAAAAAAACTTGCATTTACGAAATTTTGTTAGTAAAAAGTATGTTTTTGTGAAAAAACGTTAAAAAATAGCACAAGTGTGAAAACCTATGTTAATTCCCATAGAGAAAACGGCACAAGTGTGGTTTTTGAAAAGTAAAAAACTTACATTTGCGAAAAAATATAAGAAAAAAACTTGCATTTACGAAATTTTGTTAGTAAAAAGTATGTTTTTGTGAAAAAACGTTAAAAAATAGCACAAGTGTGAAAACCTATGTTAATTCCCATAGAGAAAACGGCACAAGTGTGGTTTTTGAAAAGTAAAAAACTTACATTTGCGAAAAAATATAAGAAAAAAACTTGCATTTACGAAATTTTGTTAGTAAAAAGTATGTTTTTGTAAAAAAACGTTAAAAAATAGCACAAGTGCGAAAACCTATGTTAATTTCCATAGAGAAAACAGCACAAGTGCGGTTTTTGAAAAGTAAAAAACTTACATTTGCGAAAAAATATAAGAAAAAAACTTGCATTTACGAAATTTTGTTAGTAAAAAGTATGTTTTTGTGAAAAAACGTTAAAAAATAGCACAAGTGCGAAAACCTATGTTAATTTCCATAGAGAAAACAGTACAAGTGCGGTTTTTGAAAAGTAAAAAACTTACATTTGCGAAAAAATATAAGAAAAAAACTTGCATTTACGAAATTTTGTTAGTAAAATGTAAAATTCTTACAGTTATGTATTCGTAACCGTGATATAGCGGAGGGGTATTGTAAGGACCTTAGCATGCTCTTGGTATATCCCTTAACCTACGAATAGGAAAAGCACTCTTTTCTTAGAAGGCGGAGGGATATTGACATGACCTTGGCATGCCTTCAGCATACCCCTTAGTATACCGCTGGTATGTCCTCGACATGTAATAACATGTTCTTGGCACGCTCCTAGCATGCAATAACAATGGTCTTGATATACTTAATTACTGTATTTAATTATCCTCATTAACACCTTTAATTCATTTAAAAAGAAAAAGAAAAAAAAAATCTCAACTATCAGAAAAATCCCAATTTTAATTCCGCTTTCCGCCGCCAGGGGGTGCTGATGACTCCATACCGCCTTCCGTGGTGTTGCCACCCCCAAAAAAGTTTCTACCCCCACAGGTGTTGCTATGGCAACCGAAACAGAAAATATTTCTAAGTTCCATCCTTGATAGTTCCGCTTTTCGCCGCTAGGGGGCGCTGAGCATCGCTGAGCCTTCGTTGCAGAACCCTAGGCGTTGCCACCTCGAAAAATGTTTCTACCGTACTTAGAAAAATCTCATTCCAAAAATTTATTTCCCCCTCAACCCCTCGTACAAGACTACGACATCGTTGCCACCCCAAAAAAAAAGTTTCTAAAAATTTTCACCCCCACCTTTTTTTTCATTTCCCCCCCTTTTACACCCCCGTCCAGGATTACGGAATTCAAGATGGCGGCCATTTTGCTGAGCCTCTGTTGCAGAACGCCCCTATTTCTACTACTCAAGACAATTAAAATTTAAAGAGCGAGATTTTTACTCGCGAAGAAAATTTTTATTAAAGTGGGAAAATCATCAGTTAGCAAAATGAACATTACCAGCAACCCTGTCAACTACTCATAGGATTGATAGATAAAAATTTTGAAAGAAAAAGGGGCCAAACAATAATAGAAAAATGCCAAATCAGTTAAAGTATATGTTTTTACGATCCCTACATACATAGTATAATATTTGGGGAAAGTATTGTAACGGGGTTAAAAATTCGAATTTGAATTTTCGACGAATAAACAAACATTTTTGAGGGGATATCTGGTGTGTCTCTGCGTGTGTTTGTGGATGCGATATCCCAAGAACGAATGGAGCATTTCGAACGTAATTTTGTACGATTATTACGATACGTGAATACTGGAACCCTATTGATCTTAAACGCGATCGAACGTTTGGAAGGTCGTCAAATTTTCGAATAAATTTTAAAAATAATCGTAAAAAATCAGAAAATTGCATTACAAATTAAATAATCATTTTATACGTAATTCTATTACTTTTATTCTGCAGCAAATGGCACAAACTTCAGGACGGTAGCTTGAGCTGTTCTCGAGATAGTACACGTTTTTTAAATGAATGTATCTAAAAATTACATAAAAGTGAACAGTAGTAAGTATCATCAAATATGTAACCTTGGCGATCTTGGCGACTAATTTGCAAAATATCGCCAACTTAACGACTTTTTTAATGTGGTGCCAAATTGACGAAAATGTTGGCAAAAATGAGGCTAAAGTTACAAAAATAACGTCAAATTCATAAATTAATAATTAACATATTTTAATATAATGAGATATATTCCTTGGCAGATGTTAGCAATATTTCTAATTATTTAGTTATATTTAAGCGAAATATAAGTTAGTTTGATACTTCAAAATAATTTTACATGTTGTCATCCAGAAAAGTACCAAATGCCGATGTGTACGATGTATCACATATTACGATATATGTTTCAACGTTAAAAAATTGTACCGTGAGTCCCGTACATCATTATTTCGCACTAAAATGAGTAAAGTAAAATTGTGTAAGTAAAATCATGTGCTGCCCATATTGGATTTTTTAACTATATCACAGGATAATGTGAATGTATCATAAAACAGAAATATATAACTTTTTTTGTTAACGATTCTATGAAAAACAAGTGTATTGGCACAAAATCATTACAAATTATATACACAATTATTGTCTGTAACTAGTAGGCCAGAAGTAAAACAAAATTGTTTACCATTATTTTTATTAACAATAGTTAATAAATACTCTTGTAATATTTTATATTAAATCTAACTATTGCTTACGAACTCTATACTGCTTTACACGTCTGTTTTGAAATTTACACCTGAAGAAAATAATGTGTCAGCCAAACAGGCAAGGATGCCGATAGAACTTTTTTCAAGGGGGAGGGAGTAAACTCAAGGATAAGACGTACAACATGAACTAGCTTGATGCCCGCTTTTGTGGCCTTAAAACCTGGGTGCATGTTTCCTTGCTCGCCCTCCCCTATGGGCTCCCATGCAAATAGAGGTTTTGCAAGATTTTACGAATTATTTCAATGCTTCTTCCAAAGAAAACAATTTGGGAATTACTAGCCTAAACAGTGGTGGATTTACTATGGAGCTAGTGAAGTTTAAGCTTCAGGCTCCAATCAAACAAAGGTCCCTAGGGAGCTCAATTTTATGATTTATTTTTCCGAGTAAATAAATTTAGCATTTCGCCTGCTTTTACTTTACTTTTACAAAGTTGCATTGTACTGCCTGCCAAATTGTTTACATTTTATTGCAGTAAAATCTTTAACAAATTTAATTCGAATTTTTCTCATAAATCAAACGAACTTCTTGGTCTCTCCAAGAGGATTTTCACCATTTCATATGAGTTTGAAATATGAATAATTTACTAATAAATTTACAGTGGGGCTTTTATACTTCAATAGCAAAAAATAAAAGTTAAAGACTGGGAACTACTGGAGAGGACGTTTCTTCATATTTTAGCGAGAGCATTAAATAATATACTCAAGCACTGCTCTTCGCGATCGTAGTTATGTCTAACTTTGATATGAAATTTTATTACGTGAAGAAAGGAGTAGCGCATCTAAATCCGTATGAGATCATGCTTAAAAAAACCCTTCAGTAAATTAATTCGTTAATGACGTCATGACATCACCACTGAATAGAATTTATAACATTAAAAAATTGATGTCATATGGGATCATACTTAAAAAAACCCTTCGGTAAATTAACTTGTTAATGACATCATGACATCACCACTGAATAGAATGTGAATGTATGACATCCAAAAATTCATGTCATATGGGATCATGCTTAAAAAAACCTTCAGTAAATTAACTCGTTAATGACGTCATAACATCACCACTGAATAGAATTTATAACATTAAAAAATTGATGCCATATGGGGTCATACTTAAAAAAACCCTTCGGTAAATTAACTTGTTAATGACATCATGACATCACCACTGAATAGAATGTGAATGTATGACATCCAAAAATTGATGTCATATGGGATCATGCTTAAAAAAACCTTCAGTAAATTAAGTCGTTAATGACATCATGACATCACCACTGAATAGAATTTATCACATCAAAAAATTCACGGTTACGGTTACGCTGGTTGTTACAGTTAGACTGGATAAAAGTCTTAACATTTTGACCTGCGCAGATCTCTAATACTAACATCACGCACACACAAACGTCTCGCCAAAAATTGTGAATCCATGTTTTAGAGGGCCAAAAATAATCTAATTCTGATCTTTTAGGGATAATTCCAGCAGTTTCCATATACATTACCATGTGATATAGACTGTAGTAAAGTAAAAAGGAGACATGCAAGATCTAAACTCCCAAACTGCGATATCCTGCAATGTGTGGGGGGGGAGGAAGGGGGGCAGAGCTTATAGAGCCCAAGAGAAAATTGTGGCATAAATATTTGGGAAATTTAAGTGGTAGGATTCCATGCCAGTACCTCACGAAGGTGGGGATAGGATGTGAAGTTTCGCCACTGGAAAAATAACCAGAAATATATTTTAATTTGCTGACCTTCATTTATCAAACAAAATTCCTTATTTTCCTTATAACCTTATTACGTTAGAATTCTAATAATATCCTCCCACCTGAATGTAACCCCTTCCTCTAAAGACATTTTGAATTTAATAAAAATCCCATAAAAACAAGAATAAAACACCAACGCATAATATAGAACTTGTTTAATCAGTAATAAAGTTATGCAATGTCTACAACAGATCTTTATCTGACACTCAAAGAATCTGAATGAATTTTGCTTATTCGTTGTTTTATATCTCTTAAATGTCCGATAGTAAATAAATTGTTGTCAGGTTGGAACTTAATCAACAGACGATTTAAATTTCGTCCTATTTATCAAGCTTTATCAAAGGTCAAGCGGTAAACAGTGAGTAGAACTGCTGAGCTTGCATAAAATTCGAGACTATGAAATAAATCTGCATCTGAAGGACATTTAAAGTTTAAAAAATAACCTTAACCTTGAAAATTGTTTTGAAAAGAGTTTAGAACTTGGACTTAATTCAAATTACTTCCCCCACAATCGCTTTGGGTATTTAAGAAAAATAGGAAGAACTCTGTACTTGCCTGTAAAACTTGTTTTATGTTAAATATGAGTTGCTGTATAATCAAAGTTTCCAAACAGCATTTGCATAAGTTTAACTAGGCTGTCACTCACGGTCTGAAACTGATGCGGAGCCGGGCATCCAATTAAATATTTAATAACTGCGTTTATTTCATGGAAACAGTAAAAAAACTTAATACATTAAATCAAAGTGATATTCAAATAGAATGCCACTGCAAATTTTCAAGGCGGCCTTCTTAAAACCGACACTTTTCTTTTGACCAACACCTGTCCGAGATTTTTTTAAATCCCCAAGCGTACTGTCATAAAATACCCCATCTGAACAATAAATACAGTAAAACGTCATAGATTCAAACATTGGTAATCCGAAAAATCAATTATCCGACAAGTTATTTGTGTTGTCAGGTTTTTAATTTTGAGTCCCCAAATCAACAATATCTTTGGGACATTTGCTTTTATGATGTAAAAATATTTCCGGGCCGAAACTAGTTTATCCCAATGGACGATTTAGCCCCGGTTATGTAACCAAAGTTTTTACATCTATTACCTAAAGATCCATAGTTATAGCTCAGGTAAAAAGAGGGGATGCTTATTATGTTCATACTTTTAGGCAGAAGACAATTAAGCTCTTCCGAAATCTCAAAATAGCGAAATTCAGAGAAACCAAAACAAATGTAAAATGCTACAGGGCCTACATTAAAACCTCCAAATCATTAAGAGAGCGCACCATAGGAATTATAGTATCATTACCTTAACATGCTCAACAACAAATAGATACAACGGGTGTAACCAAAACGCTGTAAAGGCAACAGTAAACTAATACAGTGCGTTAAAAAAATAAGGACAACATATTATTGAATGAAAATATGCTTTATTTTCACTTTATCAAAATGAATTTTTGATATTTCTGACCTCTAATATGAAATTATACAATAACTTTTACAACACATAAAACAACCAATATGAACCTTACAAAAGTTGACCTTATAAGGATTTTCACTAAAGAAAATATAGAAAAAAGTATAAAGACATGTTCTAAATTACTTAACATTTCTCCTAATAATCAAGAAAATAACCTTTTTTTCAATTACTTGAATAAGTCTAGAGGTCATCAATGCTGAAAGTTATTTTAAATTGTCTATGGAAATGTTATTCCAAGCTTGTTTGATGGCTAACACAAGATCCTGTTTAAACTGATATTGTGTGCCATTTTTATAAACTTCTCGGGCTAGAAGGCCCCATAAATTTTCTATTGGATTGAGATCGGGATTCCTCGCCGACCAATCAAGTAAATGTACTGAATTAGCTTCAAACCAGAGTTTTGTACTCTTAGAAACGTGTATGGAGGCGTTATCCTGTTGGGAAATATAGTCTCCTGAAGTAATTAGTGAGGCCTCAGATAACAAATATTCACCTAACATATCAACATATTTATCAGAGTTCATTTTGTTGTTGATAAAGACTATAGGCATGGTTCCTTTTGCTGCAAAAGCCCCCAAATCATTACTGTGCCCCCACCGTATTGACGTTTGGAAAAAACTTCTTTGGTTTTACGCAGATTATACCAAAAATACCGAAAACCATCTGGCCCATCAAGATTGAACTTCTTTTCGTCCGAAAAGATTACATCAATCCATTTTGGACCGAGAGAAATGTATTTTTTTTTAAATTCCTGTCTTCATTCCTTTTTAAGAAGCGCACTTGACATTAACTTTCCATACCAAATATTCGTATGTTCATTCAAAACATTTTGAACTGTTCGTGTGGAAAGTCCAAATTTCTACTAACTTAATTTGCAGTTTCTTTTTTCTCGCAAGCTCTTCTTACAACTATTCTTGTCTATCGATGCGTTAGAATTTCTGGTCTTCCAGTTCGTTTTTTCATCCCATACATCCCAGGTTCTTTTAGAAAATTATAAACAGTTTTAGATCTTTTAATGTTTTTCGAAATTTCATGCCCACTCAATCCACATTCTTTAAAAGCAAAAACTTTCCCTTTTTCAAGGTCAGACGGATGATTTCCTTCTGACATCATAGAAAAATCGTGAAGAAATGAGGCAAGTGTCGAAAACCCAGACCATCCGACTCGTCCGAGGACTAAAAGCAACCATTTGAATGGTCGGAATGAGGCAAGTGTGAATTTTGTTTAGAAATCCAGTCTTTATACTTGAAATGGTCATTTTCTGCTTTCAAATATGCAAATTTTACTATAATTTTAGATGAAAAAACAGTTGTCCTTATACTTTTCTCCAAGATCATATGGGTTTAAAATTTATAAAGTAAATTTACACATATTTATTTTTGGAAAATTTAACTAATTTACATGAAAAGGAACTTAATTTTATTAATATTTTTACTTAAGAAATTTGCATACGTTTCCCTTTTAAAATATTTCTAGATTTTGCGAGTTTTCGCTTGTCCTTATAATTTTTTCGCACACTGTACACAAATAACTAATGATAAAATGCAGAATTATATAAAATACATACAAGATAACATTGGATTAGCTATAACGCACTAATGAGTCTAAAAATATCCAAGAGGTGTCCAATAAAAATAACTTGCAAAATGCTGAGACCTTTTGCAAAGATGATGCCGGCCTCTTAGGCTGCTTTTCCCAAGCAACGCTCCTGGTTTTGACAATTTTCTTTTTAAATCTTTCGAAATTGTAAACAGAGTTGAACACCACTCCTTCCAGTGTTCTAACCCTTAATGCATCAACTAAATCGCATATGGGCAATCCCCGGCCCACAGACCAGATAAAGCCCGCAACTTATTTTGGTTCGGCCCGCGATCCGATCCTGCTAAACCTTTTAATCCCACCCTCTAAGTACTTATTATAAGTGAATATTATAAATCCCCCACTACAAAGCGAAAATTCCCATGAATCAGACAAATATCGTGAAAGTTCTCTGCGATTACGCATAAGAAATATCAATTCCAATATTAAGAGTCTCGTAATCCAAGTACAAGGCCAATCCTCACTAAAACTTCTAATAAAAGTGTGTTTACTTATTTACTTACTATTATATTATTCGTAATTATATGATTATGAAATATACATTGAATATTAGTAAAAAAGTTGTACAAGTAAAGTTGTACAAGTTATTGATCTCCCACCGGGGAACTTACGCTAATGTAGTTAGTGTCTGCCAAAAATCTATTTAGTTTGGCTCTTGACTCGGAGGGAAAATAATAATTTGGTCCCAGGAACAGGAAAAGTTGCCAATGCCTGACGTAAGTAATGCCAAAAGCAAATTTGTTAGAAGCAATATCAACCACTGCTTTATTTAAAGTAACACATTGAGATCGATAAATAGTAACAACATATGCTAAATTTAACGAAATTTTATTTTTTTTTTTATTAATTTTTCTCCATAGACAACATTATCTAACATTTGACCTTAGATATTATCATAGATCGAAATTTGAAAACATGGATTTGCCATGATTTGGAACATGATTAGTTCGAGCAATGTAGAGAATTTTATTTAAATCGATTGTGTTTTACCCAGTCAACAAAATTTTCGCAGAGTATCATATTTGAATCAGTGTTGGGGAATCTACTCTTTGAACTCGCTTCGCTTTGAAAAGAAAATAATGAAATCAAGCAGAATAATTTGATTTTTCGACTCGCGGAGCGTTAGAGAGAAAGACCAAACAAATAATCTGATGTGGGCAACACATGACTTTCCTTATGTAATGCAATGAATTTACTACTTTAACAGCAAAAACAATAGGTTATTCTTATAGTAGATATATTCTTTCAAAGATATTGAATTTCCGTCAATTAGTAGTCATTTTCATTGATTTAGCCTCATTTTTATCCATTTGGCCAGCTTTTTTTTAATGTAGCAACATTTACACAAGTCGCCAAAATCTCGTCAAGCTTTATGGATGGAGAAATAAGTTATTCTTACAACAGATAAATGACTATTGGCGTTCAAATACAAAAGTATTACTCAAAGCATCTTTTTCATGAATGGAACAAGCTAGATCCACGAGAATGATGTCACCCAATTTATCGCATGATATTACATATGAAAAGTGAACATGTTTCTCAATAGGTAATATTTTTTTTTATTTTACATAATTTTTTCATAATTTTTTTGAAAAATTTGCAATATCTCGAGAACGATTCATGCTAGCGTTCTAAAATTTGTATTAATCGTTTTCTAATGAAAAATTACATAAGAAATGCCTATTTGAGTAACTTTATTAAAGGTTTTGATTTTTTAATGATTTTTGAAATTTGCACTCGAAAATTTAGGGGGGTTCTGAACATTCGATTGCGTATAAAAACAATAGGCTTCCAGTACTCACGGATTGTGATTTTTGTACCAAATTTCGTTCGAATCGGTCCATTCATTTGTCAGTTATCGTCTCCACAGACTCACTGACACACACACACACATACTTTCACACACACACAGACATCATCTCAAAAATGCTCAATTCGTGATCAGGGATGCTTGAAACGTGCTCTCCCGTCGAAAACTCGAATTCGAATTTTCGACTCCGTCACACTACTTTCCTTACACATAATTGTATATAAGGAAAGTAAAAATTGCTCAAACTCAAAAATATTGTTAATACATTGCAACCTATTTTACTAAACAAAGATTATGAATAATGTCAAAAGTAGGCAGAAACAGGCGAAATAGATATGAAAAAGAAAAGCTAGAGACCCCTAAAATAAATAGAAATGAAAAGAAAAGTATTCCCAATTCAATTTATTCTGATATTTCATTTGCAATGATAATATCCATTAATATTCTAAACCAAAAGGTTAACAACAGGAAGGTAAGGTGTAGTTCCTGCACCTAAATTCGACTCTTCTCAAAAAGTTTTCCAAAGTTAAAAAGTAATATTTTTGCAAAAGAAAGACAATAACAAATGTGAAGCTGGTAAGGAAATATCCATAAACTTGTCTGCCCAGACCGCAATTTTTGTAAAGTGTTCTGCTGTTTCACTTTCGAGGTTTCCAACATGAGCTTTAACCCAATCAAAATGAACCAGCTTTTTTTCCCTATTTAAAAGAGTTTTTAATATCCCTGATATAATGTGACTCATTTTGGGCAGAATAAAAAAGCACAATTTTCCAGTCAGGAATCAGTATATTATCTATTTGAGTAAATGCTAGTAAGAATATTATTTGATGTTCTGGCTGGTCGGTGGTCTAACTTATTACTTTCCTTATATACATAATGTATAAGGAAAGTATTGTGACGGGGGTCAAAAATTCGATTTCGAGTTTTCGACGGGAGAGCACGTTTCAAGCATCCCTGATCACGAATCAAACATTTTTGAAGTGATGTGTGTGTGTGTGTGTGCGTGTGTGTGTGTGTGTGTGTGTGTGTGTGTGTGTGTGTGTCAGTGAGTCTGTGGAGACGATTACTGACGAACGAATGGACCGATTCGAACGAAATTTGGTACAAAAATCACAATCCGTAAATACTGGAAGCTTATTGTTTTATAAACGTAATCGAATGTTCAGAACCCCCCTAAATTTTCGAGTAAAATTTTGAAAAAATCATCAAAAAATCAAAACATTTAATAAAGTTACGCAAATAGACAATTCTTATGTAATTTTTCCTTAGAAAACGATTGGCATAAATTTTAGAACGCTAGCATGAACCGTTCTTGAGATTTTGCACATTTTTTAAATAAATTTATTAAAAAAATCCCATAAATTAAAAAAATATAATAACTGTTGAGAAACATGTTCACTTTTCATATGCAATATTATGCGATAAATTTAGTGACATCATTCTTGTGGATCTAGCTCGTTCCATTCATAGGAAAAGATACTTTGAGTAATACATTTGTATTTTAACGCCAATAGTCATTTATCTGCTATAAGAATAACTTATTCTCCGTCCATAACGCTTGGCGAGATTTTGGCAATGAATTTGGCGGAATGTCGCCAACTCGGCGACTTTTTTAAATGTTGCCAAATTAACGAAAATCTCGCCAAATGGATAAAAATGATGCCAAATCGATGAAAATGACGACTAATTAACAAAAATTCAATATCTTGGAAAGAATATAAGTATCTACTATAAGAATAACCCATTATTTTGGCTGTAAAAGTAGTAAATTCATTGCATTATATAAGGAAAGTCATGTGTTGCCCACATCAGATTTTTTTCCCATTTAAAAGAGTTTTTAATATCTCTGATATAATATGACTTTTTTTTTGGCAGAATTAAAAACCACAATTTTCCAGTCAGGAATCAGTATATTATAGACTATTTGAGTAAATGTTAGTAAGAATATTATTTGGTGTTCTGACTGGTTGGGGCTCTGACTTATTGATTATTACTGACGGTCCATTTTGGGGCAAATTTAACCCTGTATTAGTGCAACCGTTTTTATCCCACCGTTAGTGCGGCGAGGTAGTGCGAAGTTCCGGGACACCCCATAATGTAAATAGCTTTAAAATATAAGAAACATAAATGTATAATATTATAAAATACATAAATGGGTACATTTTAGTTATACAATTTGAAAAAAGTAAATAATTGCCAACAATTATCAACAGTTTTAGTTCTTACCAGTGTAAATATTTATAATTCCAAATCGTAGAATTTCCAACCGAACAGTAATAAAAATAACAAAATTTATTTTTAAAATGCATATAAAGTGTGATTAAAATAGTTCGAATTATAAAAAATATATACAATATTACCAGTCAGGAATCAGTATATTCTAGTACCTAGGAATAACAGTTACAACAATACTATATTGAGCAGATAATTTTCTAATGACGATATTATGCGATTTCGTACGTCCAAGTGTACATGGAGCTTATTTCTTAGATCTGTTATTCTCACTTATAAAGACACCTTAAGCATTCTAACACGGATTCACCCCCTCTTCATCACATTCATATTCGCTTTGTACACTTTTCTTATGTGAAATTTCAAGTAGTCTTCAAGTTCACCGTTTTCACCACAATTACTACTTACTTCATCTAGTAAGCTTCGCAAATATCTCTATTCTTCTTCATAACCCATTCGAGATACCATATTGAAGGTTAACCCTTTCCGGACGGTCCATATGCCCACACGTCGATTGATAACGTGTATTCAAGACTGCCGTCCGGAAAGGGTTAAATCTTAAATAAAAGTACTGAGAGGGAAAAAAACTGCCTTCTATAATGCAGCGGTTTATCGCGACACCCCCAATAAGAAAAAAAATCATACTTACTCACCAAGTAAGCACTATGTAACAAACACTACACTAGAAATTATTACTTAAAATATTCCAGAAAAATATATATGTACGCACCTCGTCAAGATTAGGACGACATTTAATGAACATAATTAGAGATAAATTTGCTGGTGTTCTAAAATACCCCGCCGCACCAACTCAGGGTTGATGGCAATATTCTCCGCTTGGAAAACAAAATTATGAATATTTAGCTGATAACAAAAGCATGCAGAGAATCATTAATATATACATAAACTGAAAGTTCAACTTTTCCCTCTTTTTTAACAATCTGTGTAAATGTTATAATTAATTTCATCGTTTAAATTATTGAAAGAAAAAGTACACTGAAACGGGGGGAATTGAATTATGACAACAGTTGTAATTACACTTCCCGGCCGTCCAAACAGTTACCTTACACCTTTCTGGTAGGTCGGACGGTCTGGGTCTCAACAGTTGTAATTACGGCCGTTCAAATGGTTGCTTAAGTCCTAGGATGAGTCGGACGGCTTGGGTCTTCAACAGTTGTAATTAAATAAAATTAGAAACAGGAGTATCATAATTATTGATGAAAACATTGATCTCCCCCCCCCCCTCGCCTAAAAAAACAAATAAGATGTTTCGTGTATAACTTCCAAGACTAGAGAAATATGTGAAGGACGGTAAAGAAATCACTATTGGGGTAAGTCCTCTAGCAGGAGGGAATCCTAATCAAAATTTTTAAATTAAGAGCTTAATAAAGATTCTTAATAAAGCTATTTTTATTCAATTCTGAGCACTTAAATAATTTATGATTTTAGATATATTTAAAAAAATAGTTCAAGCCAAGTCGAGATTCAAAGATTTTAAGACCGTGGTCAAGCTAAATTGCAAAATATCTTTGAGATCGGGTCGGGTTCCGTTCTGACCAAACCAAGTATATGATTGCGACCTGAGCTAACCTTTATTCAGAGTACTACTTATTTTTCAAAAGTAAAATTCTATAATCGCAGTTTACTAGGAACGTGACGTAGAATGTTCGTTCATTTACTTTTTGCACGTCGCCTGCGTAGTAAGAAATGAACTTCAGATAAGGTTGTGCAAATAGTTTCCTATTATCTTTTCACTTCTGCAAATACTCGTATTGGGCAGAGGAGTATCCATTTACAGTAGTTACGAAATTCTTCCAGAACTGTGTTCATCAATGTCACAATTAATCATGGATTTTAGCGAAACACATCAGCGAAATATGATCTTCCAGCACGCGCAAGTTTTTAGATTGAGTATGTTTTGAAAGGAAATGGACTGGTCAGGTTATGATTTATTATATACAGAAATTAGTAATTGTACTTAAGTTTTGTATATGATGGATGCAAATATCACACATGGAAATATGGTGATTGATTCACGAAATAGGAGAAGTTGGGTCATTCGAAAGCACGTTTTCGCCCGAGCATCTATGATTTGCAACTTTGCCTTTCGCACTTTTGTCTTGTGCATCTCCGTCTTTATTTTTTTGCCTCTATGTCTTCTTCCCTGCATTTGCTTCCTCTCATCTTCTTCCACTTCATCGCTGTCCTCTTCATATTCCTTTCAATCTTTCACCCTTGCACGTTCTTCTATTACATATTCTTCACTTGCATGTTCTTCGATTGGATATTTTTAGATTGGATGCTGTTCTTCACGTAAGCCGTTTCGTCAAATGCATTTCCTGGCTATAAGACATCTTATCTTATTCGCTAGGTCAGAGCTCTGATGCCTGCTTCAAACAAGAACTCATATGCTCCCGGGAGGAAGGGGAACATTTTCCTGGCTATAAGGCATCTTATCTTATTCGCTAGGTCAGAGCTCTGATGCCTGCTTCAAACAAGAACTCATATGCTCCCGGGAGGAAGGGGAACATTTTCCTCGATGTAAAACATCTTATCGTATTCGCTAGGTCAGAGCTCTGATGCCTGCTTCAGACAAGAACTCATATACTCCCGGGAGGAAAGGGAACATTCTCTGTATTAATTTCTATTCATAAAAGAATTGTAGACTATCAGATTTCAATATGTACATATAGAATTTAATATACATTACGTATATCATCCCCAATGAGTGTATGGTTATAATACTCGTCGTAGAAATATGAATAAAAGATAATAAAATCACAAATAGATAAGTACACCCTTGGAATAACTGAACATACTTGAAAATGTACAATGATGCTGGCAGGTGTCTAACCTTACGTCCACTATTGAAAATCATCTTACACGAATTGTGCTGAAAATTTTTCATATGAGGTTGGACAAAATTATACCGGCTAGAACATACTGAAACTGAACACAATGTATAACACTTAATAATAATTAACAATAGTAGCCATAATAATAACTTTTATAATAAGGTACACCAGGATAAGTGGAAACAGGGAGTGAGTGGAACCCAATGGCAAAGATCACACTAAAATAGTATCTTGACTGCCATCTACTGGGAAACAATGCAAACAGTTCTGGATCAGCCAATGCTTGTGAGTAGTTCATATTTCCACCGCTACACTGTCAGTTTGCCATGTTTGCACGAGACGCTATTTCGAGCTGACCTTGGAGTGCCACATGTCAACGTTGAATTCACTACTTGGATGCAAGAAACAAGAATTAAATTAACATTTCTACTGGGTAAGTACTTATTCTGTGTACCATACTGTTGTTTTTAGTATACTGAAATATTTTTAAGAACTGCTAGCGAAAAATCGAGGAGTTCCACTTATCCCAAGTTTTAGGGTGTAGGGCAAGTAGAGGCCATGAGAAAGGCAAAGTTCGTCTATTAACCTTGTGAGAAAGGGGTAACTGGAAACTAGTCATTCACTTACCCCGATTCTTTGCCATGTGTTATGGTCTCTTGTTCAGTTTTACTTAATTTTACTTACTCACTTTTATTTGCATTGAAAAATGGTGTGCAGTTATGCGAAGAAATGTGAACCGGCAGCGTATACTCCAGGGCAACTGAAACAGGCAGTAGAAGCAGCGAAAATCAAACAAATGACCATGTACAGAGCTTGTGGACATTAAAATATGCCGAAAGCACCTTGTTCAAAAGGGTAAAAGGGCTTAGGGGTATAAAATGTGCCTCATTGGGAAAATCTCCAGCTGTGATCCACATGAAATTGAAGCCAAGCTGGCAAGGCACCTCAACACAATAGATAAATGGATACGGTTATTTCAGAAAGGAAACTCTTTTGGCTATTGGATGTGACAAAGAACGGTTTGAAGACTCTGTTCAAGAATTCCTTAACTGGGATAATTACATAGCCAAACTCAAATTATACTGTATTGCCTAAACCAACACATTTACCAACATGTATCACGTGGCAGAAGTCCATCACTTCATTTCCAATCTATTTCATTTCATTGGATCACTATAATTTTCTTGTTTGACAAATAAAATTGTAGTCTTACATTTTGAAACACATTCTTTTATTTCCACTTGCCCTTGTGTTATATTTGAACAGTTCTATGAGTAATTCAGGGCTGGATTCCATTTATCCCAGATTGCAGGACTACTGGAACCCAACGTACTTGACGTTAATTTCCCACCAAGAAATGCATTTATTGAAAAGTTAAGATTTTCTTACTTATATACACTTACACAGTAAAGTTACAACTACCACCATTCAACAAGATAAAAAAAATTGACATTTCTAGGGGAGCTTAAATCCAAAGTGTTGGTTTTGGGGGTTCCACTTACTCCGGTGTACCTTAATCATTTGAGGAGGCACAGACACCTAGGTAATTCAGGAAAGGTAGGGTTTTACCTGTCTAAAATTGCGGTATCTCAAAAATATTATATTTAAACTTCAAAAAGAAATACGTAGAAACAGCTGTGATACATCGATCATAATGATAGCACTTGGAACTATGTTCTCAAAAATTTTAAATGCATTTTTCTGGAAATCATTTTAGGAAAATGGATTAACCCTATTATATCTCGACCAAGTTTCGATAGATTTATTTAAAATTTGTCTTAATTCTTCCAGGCATTAATACGCAGTTGACAACATAAACGGTTTTCGATTGAAGCCTTCCTTGCCATTTTGTAATTTTTTTCCCATGCTGAACAAAATTAATCCTACCATGCTAAATAAATTTATTTTGAGATTTTTATGTGAAACATCTTAAGTAGCTGGGTAGAGTAAATCTTGAAGCAAAGATGACTTAGATGAAACGGATATATATAACGGAGGGGATATCATATTGTTACGAATACGTAAGAAACATCCATTGTTATTATTTAAGGGTCTGGTTCTCTTGACTTTGGCGGCAAATTCGGTTACCTTGGCTGCTAATTTAGCAAAATAATGTCAACTTGGAGAATTTAAAAAACTTCTCGTATTTTGTAGATAGCTTAAGAACTTTACGAGTTACATGCATTTCCAGAAATTTGTGGTTTGTAAGCTGGTCATCGTTTCAGTTGGGTTATTGGCGTGATACGAGTAAAAGTATCTGCCAAAAGCAATACAGAATCCATTGTGTAATTTTTCTTCTGATTATATATACCTCTTTAAACTGTGTTATGAAACAATACTGATAGAAAAGTGTAAAATATGTAAATTTTAGATTTACGATATATGTGCATCAACATCTGCGCCATATACGTCAATATGCGCTTATCGCTTGCGCCGCCCACCGCACACTCGCCCATTGACGTGACTGCAAAAGTTATCATTCAAACGTTTCATCACCAATAACTTCATTATTTATGGTCCGATTCGGACGAAGCAAACTGCAGTCTATTAATCTATCAAAAATGTATAATTAAAAGAAATTTCAAAATTTCAAAAATCTATAAAATATCGAAACCTTTTCCCAGGTGCCTTGTACTACCGTCACACAAGACACATCAGCCATTTCCGATTAAGATTAACAGGGGGTGTTGTTGTTGTTGAGACCCAGACTGTCCGACCTACCAGAAAGGTGTAAGGTAACTGTTTGGACGGCCGGGAAGTGCCACAGGGACCGTACCCTCTTTCCCCTACCACCAACCTCTCGGAAGGACTTACGGACCCACATGTTTAACGTGATCGTACTCCGCATGAACACGGCGGCAGTTGTGGCAGCGTGCAAATCCAGCGCGCAAACCACCGGGCTACCGCGCCCGAAATGTGCCAACAACACGCGGTGTTCCCAGGTGGTCACCCACCCAAGTACTAACCGCGCCCGATGCTGCTTGACTTCGGTGATCTAACGAGAACCGGTAAGATTAACTGGGGGTGTGGCTCAACTTAACTTTTCCATATCAGGATGCCTCTTGAAGCAGTTTTTATTATTTTTATTTTTTTAGAAAATTTTTCAAGAAAAATTTTAAAAAAAATCTGTATCGCCGTTGTTTCAAATGACCAATTATAGCATATAACCCTTCAATTTATAGGGCTTGAAAAAATCTTTCGATTGTAACCAAATTTGATTCCCCCCCCCCTCCCCCTCCCGGTATATAGTGACTGATTAGTAAAGCATTCGTTAAACCGTATTCTGAAAATTATATTTTTTAAATTAAGATTTCAACGCGCCTAGTTGCTTAGTTTCTGCACGCAGCTAGTACTACTATATATTGTGTGAAATTAAACGCATTCATAAACTGTCCCTGTCACCAGCATGACCTGTCCGTTATTAACAATAGGTCATAGCTATGCTATTAACACGGGGAATTTAAAGTAACGCCCTTCAAAACCCGATTTGGTCATCGAGCTAGCTCTTCGAGGCTTCTCTCTATCTCGCATTTCCTCTTCTTCGTGTTACCCTTCCCTTCATCAATAACGGAGCACTATCTGTATGATAAATGGGAATATTCGAAACCCCCTTCCGTCGAATTCTCGCATTGTCCGGCGACACAGGATTATCGTCTGCCATGCTGAAGGTGATTTATGGTGTTCCATTCTAATTGCTCTCTTTTCTGCCGAAACTGTCATATCTCCTTGCGCAACGAATCTATTATTCAGCAAAAACGAGTGCCATCGATAAATGTGAATTTGGAAATTTCGTATGAAATTTTAAAGTGAAATAGATTCAGCGGGATATCTTTTTTAATAATCCATGATGGTATAATTAGTGGGGCGTATATATTACGATCTCAGATTAATACAGAGAGAGAGAGAGTGAGAGAGAAAGAGAGAGATGATTTGTGTATGTATATACTACATTTAAATGACTTACATAATCCGCAAAATCCATCTCATATACATAGATCTTTGTAATACAGTATTTTAACATAATTAAGAGACATCGTTTTAATACTGCAGGTACGTACGCAAACTAAACTGGACGACAAATTTAAGTTACTTTCTTTGGGAAAAAACGTTACATGTGTTTCGAACTGGTATTTAAGCCTGTCAAAGACAGGAAAGCTAGCACTCTAAAAGGAATAAGCTGCAATTTGTTGAGTTTTATTTTGCATAACAATGTATGGTGCTTAGCGTTAGAGAAAAGTTATCTCCATTGAAAATTGGTCCAATCTGATTCTGCCCGACAGTCGAATTTCAGTATTTATGTCTTGGAGTGTTCGGGTTTCAGCATTTATGTCTGCTTAGAGAGTGTTTTTGACCCCCCCCCCCCCTTTCCCTATTTTGTTCACTCCGGTAGTAATATCTAAAATTCGGCTTTTTAATGTCCTATCCAGTGATCTATATTATAAATCTGCAAATATTCAACCTTTCAAGCCACTAGGACTGCTTGAGTGTCTGGAAAAATATTTAAAAAATACCAAATTCCCGCCCCAGGGGAAATTGAAAATCCGACTACGTTAAGTTCTGTCCGATGGTCGATACCAAAAATGTGCAAAGATTCTGCCTTCTGGGTGACCACGGGGACTTTTGAAGGATCTGGAAAGACAAAAACACGTTAAACAATTATTAGGTAGATTATATTTATCAAATGGCTCAGATCAACAAGTCCGATCTCACCCTCAAACGCCGACCTTACCCACAATCTAGACGTAGAATAAGGCATACAAACTAATATTGTCTGGATCACAAATACGAAAGCGGGTGGAGCTTTAATTTGATTCCTAGAACAGCGGCCATCCTACTTTGGATATGATTTCCCCAACTCGAAGTATAGATAACAATTTTAGAACTAGATGAGTTAGTTCATTGCTGTCGATACCAGTATAAATACAGCGACATTGCTTTTGCAAAGGAATTCGATTTTGAGCTTACCAACTAAATGATGTGATTCATCTTCCAGCATAGAGCCTGTTCTCTACGTGATCATTTGTGTCTCGTAATATCTGTGCGCAAGCGTGTGAATTTAAAAGTTAAAGAAATCCCTTGGGACTTAAAAGAAACCGGACATGATAAATTCGTATATCTACTAATTTCGAATATTTTACACAAATGCTAAAGGCATCTTCGACAGCATTGGGAACCATGTATGTACTAGTATTTAAGCCGTTCGAGATGGAGCCGATCCTGATATACTTTCCGTTCAGCCGGCGGAGAGTATAACTCATTGGATGTTTGACCGTACAGTTACAGTGTCTAGAACTCCCTTCTAGACACTGTAGTACAGTGTATAGACAGAAGATCACGCGCTCAACGCCATATAGAATAGAGATTATATTGCATGCTGAGGTATGTATATACACAAAGTGTAAGTGTATTTTCTATGTTATATAAATTGCAATTTTGTAAGTGTATTTTTAATGTTATATAAATTAAATTTTGAAAGTATACTTTTATGTTTTATAAATTAAACTTATTTAAAAAATTCAATACAGTCGGTCCATAGAATCCAACGCCGGCTAAACAGAAAATGTAATGTAAGTCCTCAAGGCCCGACGCCAGCCGAACAGAAAGTTCGATGTTGGACCCCAGGGACCCACACCGTCTTGACCGTGAAAGACCGGTCAGCCGACTCACCCTAGCGTATGAGCAGCTGGTTGAGTTCATTTTTTAAATAAATGTTATTTTGTTTAGCAATGTATGGTGTTTATCGTCGAAAATAGTTGTCTCAATTGAAAATTCACCTAGTTATGTCCTGCTCAGTAGTTTAGTTTCAGCCTTTTGTATTCTCAGTGGAGGACATCGAGAGGGTTACAAACTGTACCCCTATACGTATGCTATAGCCGTCTAAGCCACTGGAGGCATGCAAGAGAGTCAGAAAAGACATATAAAAAAATCATAATCTTCACCACAGGGAGGAGGCATGATTAAAAATCAGGCTACGTTAAGATCTGTCCGTTAATCGATATTATATGTGCAAGGATTTGTGAGGTCTAGTGGGTCTGAAGAGTCTATTCATGACACCCTCCTTTTCTCAGCCCCATGTGTGTATAGGGGTAGGTTAAAATTAAATACAGCTCCGTCATTGTCGTAGTCGATACTATGAGTGCAAAGTTTCAGCCTTCTAGGTCAACGGCTGGGAAGTGCCACCAAATTTAGACCGGAACCCAGTGGGGGAGGCATCCACAGGGACCGTACCCTCCTTCTCCTACCACCAACCTCTCGGAAGGACTTACGGACCCACATGTTTAACGTGATCGTTCTCCGCATGAACACGGCGGCAGTTGTGGCAGCGAGCAAATCCAGCGCGCAAACCACCGGGCTACCGCGACCGAAATGTGCCAACAGCACGCGGTGTTCCCAGGTGGTCACCCACCCAAGTATTAACCGCGCCCGATGCTGCTTGACTTCGGTGATCTAACGAGAACCGGTGTTTTCAGCACGGTACGGCCGTTAGCGGCGAGCCCTGGGGTGTTGAAAGCCCAGACCGTCCGACTCATCCAGTGAACTTGAGCAACCATTTGGACGGCCGGGAGCCCTGGGGGGTGTTGAAAACCCAGACCACACGACCAGCCCGAAGACTTATGGTAGCAAATTGTGTGGCCGGGAGCCCTGGGGGTGTGGAAACCCCAGGCCGTCCGACTCGTCCAGAGGACTTGAGTAACAATTTGGACGACCGGGAAGCCCTGGGGGTGTTGTTGTTGAGACCCATACCGTCCGACCTACCAGAAAGGTGTAAGGTAACTGTTTGGACGGCCGGGAAGTGCCACCCGATTCAGACCGGAACCCAGTGGGGGAGGCATCCACAGGGACCGTACCCTCCTTCCCCTACCACCAACCTCTCGGAAGGACTTACGGACCCACATGTTTAACGTGATCGTACTCCGCGTGAACACGGCGGCAGTTTTGGCAGTGGCTGGAATCGAACCCGGGCCTACCGAGTGCAACTCCAGCGCGCTAACCAATGGGCTACCGCGCCCCAGCCCTGGGGGTGTTGAAGACCCAGACCGTCCGACTCGTCCAAAGGACTAGGAGCAACTATTTGGACGGCCGGGGCCCTGGGGGTGTGGAAAACCTTTTCGAACCCACCTTTCCTCCACCCCCGAAAGAAATAACTCGAAAATCGCGCTCCGTATAAATTATGTACCGTAGTCGATTCTATGCATAAGTGTGCAGAGATTCAGCTCTATCCTTAGTCCTTCAGAATATGAGGTCACCAAGGGGATTCTGGAAGGTCTAGAGATGCAAAAATACAATAGACAATTATATATAGTAATGCTCATTTCTCTATGTAACAAAAAAAAATTTGATGTGGGCAGCGCATGACTTTCCTTATATAATGCAATGAATTTACTACTTTTACAGTAAAAAAAAGATTATTATTTTAGTAGATACTTATATTCTTTCCAAGATATTGAATTTTCGTCAATGAGTTGTCATTTTCATTGATTTAGCATCATTTTTATCCATTTGGCGAATTTTTCGTTAATTTAGCAACATTGAAGAAAGCCGCCAAGTTGACGAAATCCCACCAATTTGTCTCCAAAATCTCGCCAAGCGTTATGGACGGAGCAATAAGTTATTCTTACAGCAGATAAATGACTACTGGCGTTCAAATACAAAAGTATTATTCAAAGTATCTTTTTTCATGAATGGAACGAGCTAGATCCACGAGAATGATATCACAAGTTTATCGTATGGTATTACATATGAAAAATAAACATGTTCCTCAATAGGAAATTTTTTTTTTATTTTATATAATTTTTTGATAATTTTTTTTAGAAAATGTGCCAGGTCTCGAGAACGGTTCGTGTTAGCGTTTTAAAATTTATGTCAATCGTTTTCTAATGAAAAATTGCATGAGAAATATCTATTTACGTAACTTTATTAGAGGTTTTGATTTTTTGACGATTTTTTCAAAATTTCACTCAAATATTTAGGGAGGTTTTGAACATTCGATTGCATATAAAAACAATAGCCTTCCGGTGTTTCCGGATTGTAATTTTTGTACTAAATTTCATTCGAATCGGTCCGTTCGTTCATCAGTTATCGTCTCCACAGACTCACTGACACACACACACACACACACACACACACACACACACACACACATACTTTCACACACACACACACACATACTTTCACACACACACACACACACACACAGACATCACTTCAAAAATGTTCGATTCGTGATCAGGGATGCTTGAAACGTGCTCTCCCGTCGAAAACTCGAATTCGAATTTTCGACCCCGTCACAATACTTTCCTTATACATTATTGTATATAAAGAAAGTAATAACAACAAGAAATTTATGAAGGAGCCTTATAGTGACAAATGGTGTGTAGATTTCATTGTTGAAGAGAGAGAGAGAGAGAGAGAGAGGACTTATGAACACTTTTAGTATTTTTTGCTTACTTATTTCGTGCAGTCATACAAATTTTTAGAAAAACTAGAAATGACATCTCCAGAACCGGAAGTAAAAATTCATAGTGAACTACCACTTCCCTGTCAGAAATTCTATTATTTATCCATATCAGTCAACATCTGAGCTATATCAGTCAGCTAAGCTGCAGCCAATCTTTAGGAAAAGGTGTTTCAAGGAAATGTTTTGAACCGAAAGTAAAGAGAAAACGGAAGTGAAAATCCTTAACAAACCACTTAACTCCTTCATACTATGAGGCGGAATTCATATCAATAGTTATATAAGCTACAGCAAATCTTGGGAAAAGATGTTTCAGGAACAATATGTAAGTATGTACAAAAAGAAAGAAAATGGAAATCCTTAGTAAAATCCTCAACACCTCCTCCAGAATTTAATGCTAAATTCATAATCAGTTATCATCAGCCAATCTTGAGAAATAGATATTTCAAGTAAAATGAACCTCTTCCAGAATTTGATGCTGCATCTATATCCTATTATCTAATTTCTATCAATAGTAGATTCTGAGAAATAAGTGTTTAGAGGAAAACTTTCTATCAAAACCAATACTATTACACCATTTTTATCACCATTTAGCTTGTTGATTCTTAGAGAGATCAAAACCAAAACGCATAATAATATTATAAAAATAAATAAAATATTATAGTAATACAAAAGCCCTTTTGTATCGAAACCCCAAACTGATCCAAAGGTTTATAACTGCAACCAAAATCTTCTAGAATGAAATACTCGGCTTATCTCCGGTCCAAAATAAGCGTCCGTTAAGGTTATATACACAGATAACACCACTCGATTTCCAAATCGTCTAATTTGAACCAAAATCATTCTCTTTTTCGTTTTAATCCAAATCATTTAGTTTCAAAGCATATGTAGTCACGTGCAACTCTTTGCCTCGCATGCACACGAACGTCAATTTGTCCCCACAGTAATGCCCAGAAAACCCAAGAAAGAACGAAATACAAAATTTTGAGGTTTAAACTTTAGGTTGAAAATTAACAGAAAATTAGAAGATGTAGTAATTAAAAGAAAATTGTTAAAATGCGAAGATATACATCCATATTTTTTACAAACGGTAGAATTGTGCTGATCTTCTTTTTTCGAAGTAAATAAAGTAAGTAAATAAGTAAGTAAAATATGTAAAGTAAGTAAAGTAAGTAATAAAATAAGTAATAAAGTAAAGTACGTAAAGTAAATAAATAAATAAAAAATAAAAAGAGCATATTTCGCTGTATTTGAAAATAAATAAATAAATATGTGTGTGTGAAGGCAATTTTCCAACGAAATCAGTTTAAAGATCGTTAGAAAAAACGCTCTTTGTCCCATCAGAATAATGTCAAGGTTGAATGTCATAATATTTTCGATTACTAAAGAGCCGATTTGTGTGAAAATCGCTCAAAATATTGCTTCAAAATAAAAAATAATCTAAATAATTAATTCGAATTTTTTTTAATCTTGCCAATGTCTGTCGTACTTTGAAGTTTATCTAATCCAGTACCGAATTTCTTAGCTCTTTGAAGCTTAGACAACACACACGCGCGCACACACACACACACACACACACACACGCATTTATTTAATCATTTATTCAATTTGCGTGTCAACTACAGATGAAATTCAGTTATAGTAACCACTCAAACATAAAAAGAACAGAGCAAAAATACAATAATACTAAGCAGTATACATACTAAAGCATTAAAACATGTTTTTTTACTTTCCTTATATACGTAATGTATAAGGAAAGTATTGTGACGGGGTCGAAAATTCGAATTCGAGTTTTCGACGGGAGAGCACGTTTCAAGTATCCCTGATCACGAATCAAACATTTTTGAAGTGATGTCTGTGTGTGTGTATGTGTGTGTGTGTGTGTGTGTGTGAAAGTATGTGTGTGTGTGTGTGTGTCAGTGAGTCTGTGGAGACGATAACTGACGAACGAATGGACCGATTCGAACCAAATTTGGTACAAAAATCACAATCCGTAAACACTGGAAGCCTATTGTTTTTATACGTAATCGAATGTTCAGAACCCCCCTAAATTTTCGAATGAAATTCTGAAAAAATCGTCAAAAAATCAAAACCGCTAATAAAGTTACGCAAATAGACATTTCTTATGTAATTTTTCATTAGAAAACGATTGGCATAAATTTTAGAACGCTAACATGAACCGTTCTCGAGATATTGTGCATTTTTCAAAAACATTATGAAAAAGTCACATAAAAAAAAAAATTCCTATTGAGAAACATGTTCACTTTTCATATGTAATACCATGCGATAAATTGAGTGACATCATTCTCGTGGATCTAGCTCGTTCCATTCATGAAAAAATTTACTTTGAATAATACTTTTGTATTTGAACGCCAATAGTCATTTATCTGCTGTAAGAATAACTTTTTTCTTAGTGCATAACGCTTGGCGAGATTTTGGCGACGAATTTGGCGGAATGTCGCCAACTTGGCGACTTTTTTGAAATGTTGCCAAATTAATGAAAATCTCGCCAAATGGATAAAAATGATGCTAAATCAATGAAAATGACGACTAATTGTCGAAAATTCAATATCTTGGAAAGAATATTAGTATCTACTATAAGAAAAACCTATTTTTTTACTGTAAAAGTAGTAAATTCATTACATTATATAAGGAAAGTCATGTGTTGCCCACATCAGATTTTTTAAAGTGGGGAGAAGTCAAATTAAAAATAGCAATATCAGTACAATATGTATTATGGAGATCAACAAATTTATAGATAGAATAACTTTTAATATAATTGTGTTTAACAATATTATGGTGAAATGTTTTTTTCCCCCTAGTATTATTAACAGGTATATGGAACTTCAATCAAGTACACACACTTACTCACATAGCCAACGGTACAACACTTACTCACATAGTACAACACTTACTCACATAGCCCTACCGTGCTGAAAACACCGGTTCTCGTTAGATCCCCGAAGTCAAGCAGCATTGGGCGCGGTTACTACTTGGGTGGGTGACCACCTGGGAACACCGCGTGCTGCTGGCACATCTCGGGCGCATGAGCCCGGTGGTTAGCGCGCTAGATTTGCACGCTGCCACAACTGCCGCCGTGTTCATACGGAGTACGATCACGTTAAACATGTGGGTCCGTAAGTTCTTCCGAGAGATTACTGGTAGGGGAAAGAGGGTACGGTCCCTGTGGATGCCTCCCCACTGGGTTCCGGTCTAAATTGGGTGGCACTTCCCGGCCATCCAAACAGTTACCTTACACCTTTTTGGTAGGTCGGACGAACTGTGTCTCAACAACAACAACACACTCACTCACATACAGATCTTTTATTATGTAAGATAGTGAAAGTGAAGTGAAAGTATCACATATAAACAAAAAAGGTCAATCATGCATAAAGCATTGATTATGAAACTTTTTCCAACTGAAATGCAAAATGCGATACATTCAACATTGATATTTCTTTAATTGTCACATAGAACTACAATAATTTATTTTACTTGAAAACTTAAAACTTCATCGAAAAAAATGAACTTTATTTATTCAAATGACGTCATCGAAATATAAATCGTCTGATTCTCTATGTAAAAGCAGTGAATATTCCATTCATACACTTTTATTCTAGACTCCAAAGTTGAATAATTTTGGGTGTAAAAAAATTCAGCAATTCTTATATGACTCATCTTTACTATCGCTTGTTTACATTCTGTATCCATTAAATTTAGGCTTCGTTGTAGAAATAATCAAAGTTTGATGATTATTTAAACTCAAAATATTGTAATTGCATTGGCGCAGAATATAGATGCACAAAAAGTACGGGAAAATAAAGGGGTTTTATGACGGATGCAACACAAAATATAAATTTAAAGGAATTTCCCAGAGTAAAAATCACGATTTTTACTCTGGGAAAAAAGATGGATGCCATATTTTATTTTGAAGTGGGTCACGTGATCTCTTCATATTATATGGGTGTAATTATAATTTTAATTTTTATTGAAAAAATTGCCGAATATTTTGCTGAATTCTTTTTTATATATTTTATGGGATAATTTAAATACCTCTTAAAACTTTCGAAGCAATTTGAGAATTTTAAATTCGCTTAAAAAATGTTTGAATAAATGGGTCCCATAGAGTTCAATGTATTTCATTTTTTCAACCCGGGTTCAATCCAAAACTAATTGGATGATATTATTCATTTACATTCCCATATGTCCCACAGACCGTCTCACCAACATACTAAAATTTCATTTTGATAAAGTCATTTCTACGGCAGTTATCGTGCGAACGGACAGATAGACAGAATGAACAAAGTCATAAACACTTTTCAACTGTGTGGTAAAGTGTTAAAAAAAGTTCCCTTATACGTATTTATACATGCGTCTTCTAATCGTGCGACGTACCGTCAGAAACGCTTCCAACCAGTCTCGCCAATATAATTACGGGTGAATTAAAGTTTCGGGTTTTCATTAATGCGAATAATTGTCTAGACATAGAGCAGACCCGGGTAGTTTTATGATGCATCAAGGGGAGGGAAAGGAAGATCGTAGTTCTAAATAATTTTAGTTTGTCGAACAGTCACGCACGAAAACATGGGATTGTAAAAGCGTTTTCCATGATTTAAAAGACTCTTCTGCTTTCACATTCAAATGTAGAAACTGAAATAAACACAATTATCAACTAGTGGTAAGTACTTAACTCCAGGACGAATCCGTCTCCCTGGTGAGAAGCGAAACTACTACTCAATGGCTGGTAAAATAAATGGCAAGGAAACAACTCATTAAATGATGAGATTAATGACATTTTGAAATTAAAACACAGTCTTTAATTAAATTGAAGTTAGTTAGTTCAAATACAATCATGAACATCAAAATTCAAAAATTCCATTTTTACTCGGAACATCTGCGTTCCTATCTTTCTGTATAGTTATACAAATGATGACATGAGTAATTAATTATTTACTCTTAAATTAATTACTGGTACTACATTATATCATGCTGGCACCTTAGCAGCTTGAATTACTTTTAACCAGTCAAAACTGGAATCTAACAAATTTACCAGCTCTAAATATGAGAAGTATTTATACTTACAAAACTTCTCTTTACTCTTGGTAGAGCAGTCATCATTAGAAGGTGAGATTTGAAAAACATCTTTAAATTTAATTCAATTACCAACACTTTAGCCATTTTTAAATTTTGACGAGAGAAATTTTAATTGACTGCCTCTACCAAGTCCTATTCCAAATCTGAAGACAAAAAGCCAAGCGCGTCACTTTACATTTACTGCGCTGACGTCACAACCACATATCCATATCACACGTACATCCAGAACATTGGAAAATAATCAACAAAACAAAATTAACACTCAACGGTTTTCTTTTTCTCTCTCAGCTGACTGGCGCGCCGGCTCAAGGACACGAGCACTTCTCAATTTGCTCTATTTCCACAGAAAATCGGCTGAGGCATTCTACATTTACATGACATGAAAAAGAGCACTTTAAAACAAAATATACTTTCACAGATCTCGATACCACAGGATTAACTGGACGAAATTAACGAACAAAAGCTGCACCCTCTTGTTTAACAATAATAAAAACATACTAATTTCTCTTCATTCATTGATAATGGAGAAAAAGAAAGACCAAGGATATAGGGAGAGAGAAATGAACAGATGGGAGAATCTTATGTATATTATGGAACTTAAGAGGTAAATTTATTTAAAAGCATCATTTATTTAAGGGTGAGCGTCAGTGAATTTTCTGCCCTATCCGCGCTTTGTTAACTTTCGCGGCACACATATTTCGCCGAAATTCTGCTCAAACAGTTGCGAAATATTTTCTGAAAAATAAAATGCTATGCTTAGATTATATTAAAACTAAATTTAATGCCCCAAAAAACATAGAATATATTTTTTATTTTAATCCAAAATATTTTTGGTGCTGCCATCTGTTGTCGTAATTTAATTCATACCGATTATTTTTATTTTTTAATGAACATTTTTAAAGATCTATTCCTTCTAATACAGTGTTAAATGCAACAACAGATCATATATAATAATGCCACAGTCACGGAAAGGTAATTTATCATTCTATAAATTTGATAAGGGATCTGAATGTACGTCACTGAGGACTGCAGTTTTGTCTTCAAGTTCCTTTGTCTTCAAGTCCAAGTTCAATTACGTTTCCGTGATTATGGCATTATATATGATCTGTTGTTGTATTTAAAGAGCGTATTAGAAGGAATAGACATTTAAAAGTGTTCATTAAAAAAAAATAGTCGGTATGAATTAAATTACGACAACAGGTGGCAGCACCAAAAGTATTTTAAATTAAAATAAAACATATATTCTATGTTTTATTGGGTAATAAATTTAGTTTTAATATAATCTAAGCATAGCATTTTATCTATAAGAAAATATTTCGCAACTGTTTGAGCAGAATTTCGGTGAAATATGTGTGCCGCGAAAGTTAACAATGCGCGGATAGGGCAGAAAATTTACTGACGCTCACCCTTAAAAGTTTGTCATTTATATCAATCTTTATCATTTACTAGCGAAGTCAGAGGGCATTCTGCCCTATAATTCGTTAAACAATAATAAGTTAAATAAAAATTTTAGACGTTAGAATCCGGAAGAACATCTGTTAATAATAAGCTAAATAAAATTACATCTTAACTCGTGCAATACGTATGTGACATAAAGAGATCGATCGATGATTTTAAATCACGATTGATGACAAATTTTGTTTATGAAACGTATAAATAGCATTAAAAATATTTTAATATTAGAATCTGTGACAATGTATTTTATAGCGAGTACCATTATGTATTCGACGATTCGATACTCGCTCATTGACGTCATATGCGAGCGAACGTCATCTGGTGGAGGTTTTTCTAAAAATTATTTTTGGCCATTGTTTCGCTGAATCTAATTTTCCCAGGACCTACATCTTATACCTGGGGAACACTTTTCAATTTTCGGAAAGTCAGAGTTTCCGGAGCATTTGCTTAACCTCTTATGAGACAAGTCGATAGATATTTGCATTATACTTGAATAGAAATAATCCCAGTATCAAAATTAAAACTACTTTTGACGATTGTTATAAATTAATTAACATAATAAAACTTATTAAAAATTATCGCAATTTATTTTTTTAAATGTTAATTTCGCTATCTTTTACAGGCTTAGGTAATAGTTCTCAAGAATTATGAAGAAGGTACACTGTTACTCCTTTTAAATTGTACACTAAAACTCTAAAAGAAAATAACTGTATTATTGGAAATTACCCTGGCACCTATATTGGCAATCTGAGAGGCTGAATTACCCTGGCGATCTGATTAGTATGTTCGCTCCTGTAGCACATGCAATGTAATGTGCGCCGAACTGTACGTTGAGGGGGACCATCTGATTGGGCGTCTGTTAAAGATTATCTGCAATTTGACGAACTGCTGCCCTTCTGTATTGCACTAAACAAAATTGACAACTCTCTGCTGCTTCATCATGCATCCAGTGACCGTTGACGATTCCATTCTTTAGCCTAAACTTTGTGCATGTGTGTGTGGGGGGGGGGGGGTGTACCCCCGAATACAAATGCAGCCGTTTCGTTGAATTTCGCGTGTTTATTACAAACATCTACGATCATTACACGTTTAAAGTTCGTCAGATCACGTTGCAGAGTCCGCTTCGATGGTAAGTGCTTGCAATTTCGTCCCAGTAGCTCAATGGTAAAACGTGAGCTGACCAGTTCACAGATCCAGGGTTCAATTCCCGGTTGCGGCAGTAAAGCTCTTTACAATGGCGCCCGAACAAATTAACCCTGTAGGTTAGTGCAAAGATGTCAGGTCTGAAAGTGACCCTAGTACAACTAGTAGGGATTCAGTGGACTCTGGAAGATTGAGCGCCGATTTCAAATTAAGAGGATAACGACCACGCAGGATGCTAACCTTGGTAAAAGTAGTAGTGGCAGGATGCTCATCTGAGGTAAAAATAGCAGGATGTGGTCAGTCAGATTGCCAGTTACTCGCCAATCTGTCATTAGAGGTTAAAGAATACAGACTCCACTTCCACGGTAAGAGCTTGCAACTTCATCCCAGTAGCTCAACGATAGAACGTCGGCTGGCCAGTTCGGAGATCCAGGGCTCGATTCCCGGTTGGGGCAGCAAAGCTCTTTACAACGTCTTTTATCCCTTATTTCTCAAGCAATGCACTTCATTAGTCTTTGCATACCTTCAGCTTTCCAATCCTATATCGATTCAGAGATCTAACGTTAGCAACATTTGTGGAAGGGCTACTTTACGTTAAATGGCCTGTTGGTCATAATAATTTGGCCACTTGGTGTATATTACTGTTTTCTCATAAGTAAAGAAAAAAAACCCATAAAGATGTACAGTGCAACATTGCATTCCTCAAAGGTTGCTATTTAATGACAGTTCATAACGTTAAGGGGCGTATAAACAGTACTTTACTGTATCACTGCTTTCTGATAGGTACCAACGGTGATGTGTAAGGAAATTTGATACTTTTCACGATTTTACTTTCACTTCAATGGATAGTACATGTAAAGGGAAAGTATTGGAATTGAGTCGAAAATTCAAATTCGAACATTCAAATAATTTGAATGTTCGAGTTTCCAGCACTCAAGAACAAGAATTGGCCATCTTTAGCCCGGCATCTGCGTGTCTATCTGAGCAATGCAAGTATCCACATAAATCTCTATGATCGATTTTCATGACATTTAAAAGTCTGATGATTCATGCATTACCGGGCTGCCAAATGCTGATTAGATCCGATTTTTAGTTCCGATTTTTAGTTCGACGCGGTTGGGAAAAGTATTGTCGTAAATGAAAAAAAAAATAATTAATGCTATTGGCATGGTTAATTAATTGTCGTTATAATAAAAAATTACGGTAGAACTAAACATGAAATAACAATTTTTATTGATCATTTTGAAATTATTTTTGGATGATAGAAATAATTAATAAATGGCTTCATAACTATTAAAACTCCTTGGTTTTTTTCCTTCACACTGTATAGCAAGGTACTGTATAGCACACTGTATAGCAAGGTTGTAGAGCTATCCGACTAGATAGAAAGGAAGTTGTCTAGGGATCGCTTTCAGATATAAGTTCAGAGGCGTTACCTAACTTCAGAACATACTACAAAAATTGCATTAAAAAACAAATTTCCAACGTAGAAGGTTTCGTATCTGTTACATAAGCTATTTCAGTTACTCATTCAACATGAATTACTTCACTAATTCATCTATACAGAATAGAAATAATCCTTGAACAAGAAACTTCGAGTACAGTAAAAGTATCTGCAATCATCACACTAACTTTATTAATTTCAATTCTCTCTCCCCCTTTTACTTCCATTCATTAATATCAATAAACACACATAAGAAAAGGAAAAGCAGTCCTTGTTGGTGCATATCGAAAAAGAAAGATAAAAAAACCGACGATCCATATTCTATTTAAAAATTTTTTTAGACAGCAGCCACGCAGGGAAATGAGAATAACTGGAAAAATTAACTAAAGTGTGGTTGAACTCGACTTTTTCATACCAGAATCCATTTTTATAGCTTTTTTTTAATTTTATATTTTCAAATTTTACAAGAAAATTTTTGAAAATCGCTATAGTAGGTCCAAATTATTACAAGTATAACGTGTTACCCTTCACTTTAAAGGGCTTGAAAAAATATTTCAGTTGAAAATATCTTTCTGTTTATACCATACAATAATATACGGTGAGGGACAAATTACCCAGGAGGACAAATTACCCAGAGGGGGGTAATTTGTCCCCCAAGGGGGACCAATGGAGCCACGAACGAAAAAATTACATCGTGGCTATTTTTCACAACAATGATTGAAACTATTAAGCCTCGTTATCATTGAGCTATAAATAAATCCTTTTATGCATGATTATGCCAAATTATACCCTATACTGCCACCTTAAGAAAATATAAAATTTAGAATGCATTTCGAAATTTTTGCTCGAATTTAAAAAAAGAATCTATCTAATTCTAGACTTTTTTTTTTAAATAAAACCAGATGTAAAGTTTCGTGAAGATCCCTTGATATTTGTGACCGCTATCATGTACACAAGAAATCAACCACAGACAAGCAGACGGACATCACACCAAAAATAGTCAAAACGTGTTCGGGAGATCGTAAAACCTATATTGGCATCAAAATCAAGTAAAAATTGAAAATCAAAATCGGTCTACTGTGATTACGTGAAAAGTGTATTTGTGGGGAAATCATCTTCGTGCTCGTTCTTGACGAAGACGTGCGGTCTCACTGTAACGTTTTGGTGAATGTGTAATGCAATATTTGAAGAAGTGGCAAAGGGAAGGGGGCATCCAGCAGGTGGGGAGTAAAAGTGAAGAGTATTATATATGAGTAATTGCAAAGTCCACTTTAAATGCAGATAATAAAATAATCGCTCAATACCTCGGTATATGGAGCGTCGTTTGGCTATCCGGAGATCAGAGAATCAATTTCCCGATAATATTTCTTAGCATAATTTATTACTTTTGATATTGATTCTAAATATATCAAGTTCTAATATTGTCTCACGGTCTGTCTGAATTATTTTTACTGTTTCATACGTAGCATTGAGAAAGTATTGTTTTCCCGGAAATTTTCGATTTCGAGATTTTCATGCCAGTATATGTTTTAACACCTTCTGAACATTTTGATTATTTTTGGGGTGATGTCCGTCTGTCGGTCTGTCTGTCTGATGTCTGTGGTCAATTTTTTTGTGCACACAGTAGCAGACACAAATAATGGATTTCCACGAAACTTTATACACGGCTGTGTTATAAAAAAATCTAGAACTAGATAGAATGTTTTTAAATTCGAGTGAAAACTGTGAATTTTATTCCAAATTTTATATATTTTTTTTAGCATGGCAGCATAGGACAAAATTTGACATAATCATGCGTAAAAGGGTTTATTTATAGCTCAATGATCATGAGACTTAAGAGTTTCAATCATTATTGTAAAAAATAGCCGCTATAGAATTTTTTTTGTTCACGACGTCATTAGCACCCCCTGGGGAGGGGGGGGGGCAAGTTACCCTCCGGCAGGTGCATTGGCAAGTATGGTATCAATCGAAAGATTTTTTTTTCATGCCCTTTAAAGTGAACGGTAACACGCTATAGTTATAATCATCCTCACAATACTGATTTTTAAATATTTTTTTTTTTAAATTTGAAAAAAAAAATGAATTCTGGTATGTGAAAGTAGAGTTGAGCCACACTCAAGTTAAATTTTAGAGGTTGTTTCAAGTTTACTCTGCGGCGTTGGAACACAAAAACTATTATTTTTTTTTTCAGAATTTTTTTTTACTACATTAAACGTTTCATATATAATACACGAGTTATTAATTTTTTATTAGACTGATTTGATACATGAATTAACTAATTTAATTATAAAGAAGCGAAATCATTTCTCAGCCATTTGGCATCGCCAGGATAATCGCAAATAACTGGTACTCTGAGTTATTGCATTACCGTTATTAATTTCTCCTCCTTCACCCCACCCAAATTAGTGAGCGCCCTTCCGTTCATTAGTATCAATAAGCACAACAAACAAAAAGCAGGTCTTGTTGATACGCATACCCAGATATAGAGAAAGAATAAAAAACGGACTACCGAACGCCGCCGATTGGAGTTCTGTTCTGAATGGAATTTATTTTGAGAATGCAGTGACGCAGGAAGACTACGTAACTGGAGAAAATCAACGGGACAAAGCTATTTCGTCTGCAATTACTTGATGAAAACCATATTTGCGTGAAAATCGGTTATTATTCTTCATGGAGGAGTTCGTTTCGACTGTAGAATTTTGGCGGATGCAGTGGATAAAAGAAAAAAAGAGCGAGTACGAAAAATTATACAAAAGGGAAAAGGGAGGAGGGGTTGAAACACGAAATGTATAAACAGTTACAGTCAGTGTCAGTTACAGTCACAGTTGAAGTTATGCATCGAAAAAATGTAAGTAACTCTTCAGAAAGCAATAAATATAATAAAATGCCGAATTTTCTTCGGCAAGTAACATGGTTAAGGGCGGAAATTAATGCATTAATTAAGGGCGGAAAATAAATATTATGAAAAGGAGACAAATATGAAATTGTTAAAAGATAGAAAACATATTAGTATTGGGCAACTAGGTATTTCAAGGGAATTCTCTGTGGGGCGCGACAGTCCAGTGGTTGGCGCGCGGGAATTGCACTCGCATGGTCCGGGTTCGATTCCCGCCGTTTTCACGCGGAGTACGATCACGTTAAATATGTGGATCCGTAAGTCCTTCCGAGAGGTTGGTGGTAGGGGAAGGAGGGTACGGTCCTTGTGGATGCCTCCCCCAGTGGGTTCCGGTCTAAATTGGGTGGCACTTCCCGGCCGTTTAAACAGATACCTTATATCTTTCTGATAGGTCGGACGGTCTGGGTCGAAGAAGAAGGGAATTCTCTGAATAAATCAAAGGAATTATCTAAACAAATCAAGGGAATTATCTAAACGAATCAAGGGAATTCCTTACCAAGGGCCAAGTAGTGTAAAATATAGCATAACTGGACAAACTCCGTGTGGATAGGGGTTCGATTCTATTTTTAGATGTTTTGAATAAAAAATTATCAGTTTCTATTGATAAATTTGATTTTTTTTTATGCCGCTAAAAGCGTCTAATGTTATAAAAATTCTGAAATATTAATTCCTCAACATTTTTTCCCTCTTTTGTGTTTTGATTTAATTTGAACCTGTTTTTTTTTTTTTTAACATGGAAATAGAAAGCTTTAAATTGAATGTAGAAATAGAAATGTATAGACCTTCAGAAAAGTGAGCTCAATCGTTTGTCTGATATATGAAGAAAAACCTGTTATATCTTAAATATGTTAATCAGAATAAATTGTCTAAATTTTAATCAAAGTTTTGAAATGAAATGTAACTGGGAGGCTATAATAAGAACTTGTGCAATAGAACGCTCGATGTGATTCGCTAGCTACATCTAGCAGTTGATCTTCAAGTCTATTTCCTAGCAACAAGTACATTTCAATGCATAGGTTAAGTACCACTACACAACTCAGTTCTGTCAATTTAAAAATTAACTAGAATGTGAATCAACTCAACTTCCTCATACCAGAATTTATTATTTTTAAAATTTACAAGAAAAAATTTGAAAAATCGATATTGTAGGTCCAAATTATTACAACTATAGCTTGTTACCATTCACATTAAAGCATTTAAAAAATCATTTGATTGATACCATAGTTTACAATGTACCCCCTCGGGGGTAACTTGTCCCCCAAGGGGGACTAATGGCACCACGAGCAAATAAAATTGTATCGCGGCTATTTTTTACAATAATATTTCAAACTATTAATTCTCGTGATCATTAAACCACAAATAAACTCTTTGATGTACGATTATGTCAAATTTTATCCTTTGCTGCCACGTTAAAAAAATATAACATTTAGAATAAAATTCAAAGTTTTCGCTCGAATTTAAAAAATTCTATCTAGTCCCTGGAATTTTTGATAACAAAGCCGGATAAAGTTTCGTAAAAATCCATTATTACTTGTGACTGCTATAGTGTACACAAGAAATCGACCACAGACAGACAGACGGACGGACGGACGGACTTCACTCCAAAAATAGTCAAACTTGTTCAGGAGTTCTTAAAACATATATTGGCATCAAAATCTCGAAATCGAAAATTATGGGGGAAACAATACTTTCTCAATATTGCATGAGAAAGCAGAAATAACTCTAATCGAAAAATGTGTCAGACTCTCGTCTCAGAAATAAATGATTTTATTCATTTTAACTATAAAACAACCAAACAGAACTCAGAAACAACAAACTTTCATAATCCATACTCGTTATTATTCCATTAACGTTATTAATATCGCTCCCCCTCTCCAGTCATTAATATCAATAAACATACCATACAAAAACCAGACGACCCTGTTGGGGTGCATATCGAGACCAGTAAAAACCAAGTGCCGAACGCAGACGATCTCGATTCTATTCTAAATAATTTGTTTAGATGATGCAGTCACGCAACGAAATAGGGTAACTGAGAACAAACAATAAATGATGGCAAAGTTATTTCTTCTGCAATTACTTGGTGAAAACCGCATTTGCCTGGAAATCGTCCATTATTCTGTATGAAGTTTACCGAAATTTGGTTACAAATAAAGAAGTGTCGAGTTGTAAAGGATTAGTCGACAAAAGAGGGGGGGGGGGGGGGCTGAAAAGCGAAATGTGGCAACAGTAGAAACATTTGTTATATTTTGGAAAAGGAATTGTTAAAATGGCATAATATTTTATGTCGGTGACAGCCTATTATGGTTTAAGTTTATGTACTTGATACTACATTGAGATTCAAACCAGAGATGGTTATAAACACGAGGGAGACCTGCCGGAGACGGAAACAGTAAGTCCCACGGTCTGGGTTGTGAAAACATGACAGAAAGAACCTGTCTGAAGAAAACATGCTCCAATCTTAATGAATATAATATAACAATAAAATGCTGTTATTATTAGACAATAAATAATAATAAAATATTATTATTAAACAATAAGTAACAATAAAATATTGGTATTACTAAACAATAAGTAATAATTAAATATTGTTATTATTAAACAATGAATAACAATAAACTATTGTTATTATTAAACAATAAGTAACAGTTATTGTTATTAAACAATAAGTAACAATTATTGTTATTATTAAACAAAAGTAACAATTATTGATATTATTAAACAATAAGTAACAATAAAATATTGTTATTATTAAACAATAAATAACAGTAAAATATTGTATTCTGTAACAAAAAAAAATATTTTGTAACAGTAAAACATTGTATTCTGTAACAAAAAATATGTTCTGTAACATTAACATATTGTTCACTATTTTTTTCTCGAAAAAATGTCTCTAGAATTGAGTTCCAATTGCAGACAACACGCTTATTATGCGCTGTTCAACGTGGAACAACCGACATCTGCAATGGCAAATTTCTGGTATGTATAGCAGATAGCAAATTTCTTGCTATACCACTGCAGATATTGTCTACTACATGTTTTATAGCGACTTTCATAATTATTTTATTTTCGATGTACTTTATACGTGCACTTTATTCCAAAAGTTATGATTTTTACTATCAAAAACGCAGCTACAGGCAAATAGGTTTCTTTTCTAGATGGCTCTTTAAAAAGAATATAAAAACTTGAAATAATCCTTGAATATAAAATCCTAAAATATCCAGGGCTGTTTTATCATTCCCAAAAGAATCTTTAAGATATTTTATGGATATCTCTATTTCCGTTCTTTATGCTAATATGTGACTTTTCTTGCGAAGCGATTTATTACTTTTGTCCTGCAGTTTTAGCTAAACTCCTGATTTTTTAAGGTCAAATTTTGATTACATATGTTTGGAACTTATTTTTTTAGATAAATTTGAAAAATTGCAATTAGTGAATATTATGATGAAAGGGGGAGGAGTCACATTGTTGACTTTTTAAATAATGAAGGCGCGAATCTGTGATTTGAGTTTTAATATTTTCATAAAATTATTTCCTATGAAAAGCAATGATAATATTAATGATAGTAAATAGTAAATGCAAGTTTTCTATAGTTTGAATATGGATATAATGATATCATGATAGTTTTTATTATAACATATAAGCTAAATGCTTCATCTGCGTTACTGGGCTATTGACAGCTTGAAAAGGGAAACTTTTTAAGGTATTTATACCATATAATTTTGAAAATAACAAATACAGTAAAAGCCGGTTATAACGCCTTTGGTTATATCGTGGAGTCGGATATAGCGCGGATATAAATGGAAATTATGAACAAAAAGAACTTTATATATTCAACTTAAAAGTATTTTACTTTATGGCTTTTACAATACCGTAATGACTGAAATGCATGTAAGTCCACTACTGTTTGTACGTATACAACAACGCATGTCCAGCTATGTAGTTGCAGCCTTTCTGCTAAAAAAATTAAATAAAATTTGTAGAATACTGACTTTTGCTTTCGATAAACGTCTTTATTTAACTATCAATTAAATATGGAACATAAGAACTTACATTTAGATCGCAATAAAATAGGTAACTATATTTTAACTCTGAAAGTTGGGCAGTAAAATAGCACTCCATTTATAACGCGCTGCCCTCGCATAACGCGGGTGGTTTGATGTCTTGGAAAACCCGCTTTATAACTGTGGTCCACTATATATGAAAAACATGGCATCTTTCCTTTCGTTTTCATTCTGATAATAATTGTCATTCAGCAAATAAAACTAAACACTATGGTATATGTATGTATCGTAAGGTCCAGTGGAGAATCACACTCCAGAAATTTTACATTGCAAGACAGATAAATAAATTAGTTTATGATTATCAAGTTTTTATGAATGTCAGATAAAGTTCCACAGGTTTTCGAAGAATCGTACTCTAAAATGGAACACATTTTGCTCAGCCCGGATAAATTTCCCGACTTTCTTCTCTTCAATAAGTTGACTGTCCATTCATTACTAAAATTCTTGAAACTCGCTGAGGATAAAAACTTTCCCCGAATAAAAAAATCTGATGTGGGCAACACATGACTTTTCTTATATAATGCAATGAATTTACTACTTTTACAGTGAAAAAAAATTTTATTCTTATAGTAGATACTTATATTCTTTACAAGATATTGAATTTTGTTCAATTAGTCGTCATTTTCATTGATTTAGCGTCATTTTTATCAATTTGGCGAGATTTTTGTTAATTTGGCAACAATTAAAAATATCGCCAAGTTGGCGACATTCCGCTAAATTCGTCGCCAAAATCTCGCCAAACGTTATGGACGGAGAAATAAGTTATTCTTACAGCAGATAAATGACTATTGGCGTTCATATACAAAAGTATTACTCAAAGTATCTTTTTTCATGAATGGAACGAGCTAGATCCACGAGAATGATGTCACTAAATTTATCGCATGGTATTAAATATGAAAAGTGAACATGTTTCTCAATAGGAAATATTTTTTTTTATATATAACTTTTCGATAATTTTTTTGAAAAATGTGCAATATCTCGAGAACGGTTTATGTTAGCATTCTAAAATTTATGTCAACCGTTTCTAATGAAAAATTACATAAGAAATGTCTATTTGCGTAACTTTATTAGCTGTTTTGATTTTTTGACGATTTTTTCAAAATTTCACTCGAAAATTTAGGGGGTTCTGAACATTCGATTGCGCATAAAAACAATAGGCTTCCAGTGTTTACGGATTGTGATTTTGTATCAAATTTCGTTCAAATCGGTCCATTCGTTCGTCAGTTATCGTTTCCACAGACTCACTGACACACACACACACACACATAGAGAGAGAGAGAGAGAGAAACATCACTTCAAAAGTGTTTGATTCGTGATCAGGGATGCTTGAAACGTACTCTCCCGTCGAAAACTCGAATTCGAATTTTCGACCCCGTCACAATACTTTCCTTATACATTATGTATATAAGGAAAGTAATAAAATTCCTTAAGAGCTAAGATTCTTCTCAATTTCTTTATCATTTCCATTTTACTGATTCCACGAAAGCACATAGAACATTATTCTTCGAATAATAAATGCTTGCTATAGTTCCACTCATACGGAGCCAAAAATATTGATATCTCATTCATATATACAGCTTTTATACAAACACAGCTCCAAGTTTTATTCGGAAAGAGATTTATTATTTTAATGTTTCAGATGACTCTGAAATATGCAGTTAGGACACAGAACGCAAATGGAGTTGGTCTTATACTTGGAAAGTATAACTGCAGAATTAAAGTTTGCATAGTTTTCAAGGGTTGAATTTCGAAACGGCGAGATAATATAATGCGCAATAACATTGCTTCAAGCATTATCTGCAGTAGTTTCATATCTATTGTATTTTGGAATCTTCTCCGTACCAGCAACATTATACAAAATGTGGGAATTTCCACTCGACCTTCTCATGCATTCACATTCCATACTTTTTACGTGCGTTTGTATCGCAATTGGTATCACAGTGGAAAAAAAAATTTGATGTGGTCAGTATATGATTTTCCCTACAGACTCAAATTCATAATCCATTAAATTGTGTTTAATTGCTCAAATTGACGTAATTCACACAACTCATGATCATTTAACCTCGATGCGAGATTTACTAATGACGGGTCATAAGCGTGGATTTATTTAGACTTCAAGAAATTTCACATTGACAAACGTATACAATATATAACACATGTACAGCCCAACGAGTTAGAATATATGGAGAGAGTGCGGTCCAATCTGTTCCTTGTTAGAAACGTTGTCAAACATAGAGCAGGTGCTAGTGGTTGAGGAGGAGAAGGCCACTCATGCTTTGGCGATTTATCGCCTAAACTGTGTCGTGTACCTTCTGTTTTCTTTTTTAACTTCTATTAAAGTTGAGGATGAATGGGAAGTTGTTACACGTATTATATATACATGATTTTAAAAAATATGTATGAAGAAAAATGCGAAATAAGATTAGAATATTTTTATTACCAAAAAATTTTATTACTAAAGACAAATTTTGTTAATGAAGTCAATTTCATAAAACAAATTGAACTGCTAAACAATTGCAAATAAAATATAATAGGAAATAGATTACAAGTATACAAATTGAAGAATATGTATAATATATTTAAAAACAATTATAAAGTATATGAAAAAATTATGTGCAGGCTCGCTTAAAATGTGGAATTCTCCACTTTTATCCAGATAAACTTTATCTTTGAAAGTTATGTTAGCAGTATCCATATCTGCTTTGAGGCGTAATACGATTGAGTCATTTTTACATCTAATTTATTTTAATGTATTGTATGCGTACCGTCAAATATAAAACAATGTAATATTTGCAATAATAAAATATTTAACTTTATTTGCATTTTTTTTAATATAAAATGACATTTCAGAATAAATACAAAATCATGTCTAAATTCATAAATAGGGGCTCAGATATTGAAATAGCCACGATTCTTAAATTGTCAAAACGTGTTCGGAAGTGTTTTTGCTTGTTTAATCCACATAGAATCTGGAAATTGTTTAAAACTGTTTTTCTATAAAATATAGGAAATAAATACGATTATAATATATTACGGAACAAAATAGAAAAATTGCATTTAATTATAATAGTTTCAGAGATTTGACTGCTAATAATTCGTTTGAAAAATGCTTTAAATAAATATTGTGAAATTTACATCCAGAATTGAAAAGACCGTAAGCACAATTGCAGTGCGCTAACTCAATGTGGCATAAAAATAAATGTTGTACAATTATATTAAATATTAAAAACTTATAGCAGAAATTGAAGATCAATCTATCGAAAATTATTTCTAAAAATTTTAAAAACAACTAAAGCATTGGGACCAAAATTATAATTAAAGCTATGTGCAGAATTTTAAATTTTAATGACCTTTAAATAGAGTTAATTTTGTATTAATACTTCTGCATTTGTTTTGTTAAAGTTTCTCAGTATGAAGTTTCGCAGTGTGACACAGCCTTATTTTAAAAAATTCAAAGAGTACGGATTTTATTAACAGAACTTTGTGGTTTTGTATTGGGTCGTGGTTTAAAATGTGATCATTTAAATTTGAGAAAAGATATGGATCCATCTGCATCATTGAATAAGTTATAAGTGTGTGCATAATGTTGCGTTTGTGTAATTTTCCAGCAGCTTCAATTATACGAAAAGATTTTTCTGCAACTTTGCAAAGTTTATGTATATCATCACCAGGCGATATTAATCCATCTCTGTTTTTAATTTTAATTAAATTGGAAAAAGAAGAGTTCACTGTTAATGCCAAAATACATTGTGAGCACTTGAATGATTTGGTTAATTTTTTTATGATGAATCCTGAAATGTAGCCTACAACATCAGTAATAAAAAGGCTCAAATTGCTTAGGTCCATTATATTATTTTCTATGTCTCTAATATTTTGTTCTACCGTTTCATCATAAAAAGTAATATCTTCATTTAAAGTATTAGTGTATTTGTTTATAAATGATGAGACATTCAGGATATTAGTTTCATCTAAAGGCAAGCAGTTTGAATTAAGGGAGGATGTAATCTGGTGATGAGAGAGTAATCTAACGTATGCTGATTTAAATTGTATGGCTGTAGGGTTATTGTTGTGTCCGCCTTTGCTTCGTACTGCACTAAAAAACATTTCAATGTGATCTTGGGAAGGTTTGTACGTGGGTAAAAAAATTAGAAGCTGAGAATCAATTAAAATGCTATATAGTAATTTTGTGCTATTGATACATGTTAATAAACCTAAAAATCCCGTTTTTCTGTTACTATGTAAAATTAAAGGGCAATTTATAGTTTTAAAAACAACTGAAGCATTAGGACCAAAATTATAATTAAAGCTATGTGCAGAATTAAGTTTTAATGACTTTTAAATAGAGTTAATTTTTTATTAAATGCATCTGCATTTGTAATGTAAAGTATGTAAGTAAAAATGTATGATGTAAGTAAAAATATTTATATTGGTAGAACTGTTTCTTGATCAAGAAGCCTATTACTTAAATTATGATGAGAAGAATGTGAGGTTCTTTTAGAGTTAAGATTGCTCATTTAATAGATTGCTAACGCATGATCAAGAAGTCGGTGATTCAAATACTTCTTTGGGCAAGGCATATTTCTTTCTCGAGAACTAAACAAGAGTTGTTGTTGTTGAGACCCAGACCGTCCGACCTACCAGAAAGGTGTAACTGTTTGGACGGCCGGAAAGAGCCACTCAATTTAGACCAGAACCCAGTGGGGAAGCATCCACAGGGACCGTACCCTCCTTCCCCTACCACCAACCCCTCGGAAGGACCTACTGACCCACATATTTAACGTGATCGTACTCCGCGTGAACACGGCGACAGTTTTAGCAGCAGAGGGAATCAAACCCAGGCCTACCGAGAGCAATTCCCGCGTGCTAACCACTGGGCTACCGTGCCAAACTAAACAAGAGTGTCATACCAAAATACTTCTTGAAAACACTGGGAGTTTGGTGATACATCCTTTGATTTTTAATTTGTGAACGGGGGGCAATATATCTTTTTAATCGAGATGTTTATATGAAATTAATTCTAACCAGCTTCGGCACCTATAAAATTTATCCGGAGGGATTCAAGGATAAGATTAACAACATTGACTCGTTTGATGTCCGCCTTTGTGATTTTGGAGTGTCCCCTTGTCATCCCCTATGCGCGTCCATGCTAACTAGTAATACTTATTAAGTACGATTTACTCTGAACTAGAAATGAGATCATGCTCATATATCATTATATAAAATGCACCGAAAAGTTATGATGTAAAATCTAGCTGACATTTTCAATGAATGTAAACTATTATTATATTTTATTATGAACGTAAAATTTTATCATACGACACGTCTTTACTCTCATTAAAACTCCCATTTTTCTTCTCTAGCCACCCAATCTTGCGAGTCGCCAACCGTCGCCAAGTTCCACCTCGAAGGGAAAACATACGAGGATACCGAAAATAACTCCATAACTATGAGCAAAGTACTCCAAATGTTTTTTTAAAGTGTTAGAATGACATTAGAAGTCTTTTGCAATATCACAAACACCAAAAATAAAGCAAAACTTCTAATTATACAGCATTAAAAGCAATGAAATTAATAGCCAAATGAAATGCACCACGCTAAAATCTAGCTCAATTACTTTTTAACTCTATTTGTAAGATATATAACGAAAACAAATGTTATCCATGAAAAGAGTAAAGCCCTCCTTGTACATGCTTTTACTTGCAGCCGTAATTCCAACAGTACATAACCATTATTTTAGCATTTATATTTCTCGAGTACGCTCTCGGTATGAAATTGCCATTGAAATGTATAGGGTCACAGTCGGAAGAAAATGCGTTCTAGGGGAATTCGTCCCTAAGACACCTGCCTTTATCTTTGATGACGATTGCAACCCTTAAGCTCTCTCCATTATACTACCTCGATGGTACAACCGCCGAAAAAAAACGCCCCACCCTGTATTAATCGAGCATCGTACAGAAAATTGAATGATACCACTCGATTAAGAATAACATCCTCTACAAATTAATGTGCGTAAAATTTGCATAAGGGGCCGTCTTTATATCTAAACGCGCACAAACTTTGAGATTTCCAATAGCAACACCCAATTTTGACGTCACCCACAAGTTCTAGACCCCAAAATTAGTCCAAATTCAAATTTTCACAACGTTTTTATCTGTATATCCGAAGATATTCAATATTCCGGAATGTGCAATTTTCAGGGATCAGCTCCATATTGAAAACCGCAATTTGAAGGGCAATGTTTCGTTGATTGACCACAGCACTGTTGTAAATTATTGAACTATCCTCTTGACATTCAGCATTATGACTTACCTCACAGCCAAAGGGTCGCAGATTTGATTCATGCATGAGAGGGTGAGCATTTTCTTGGCTGTGTGAAGTGTTGTCTTGTGTGTGTGTGTGTTACTAAGGCAGTGGGCTTGTAATGGGTAGGATTATGTGAGCCTCAAATAGGGCACGATTATTAGGGGTAAAAAGTCGTACTGGGTACGTTGCTAAAAACTAATGGGGCATTCGTGTCAGGGTCAATAAAAGGAAGAAAAAATAAAGAAGAATGAAATGTTTATTTTCAAATGTCATTTTATAATGCTGTTTCAAAATCAATTTATAAGACTAACAAATATCTGCAGATGACGCGACAAAACAACTCCGTTGGAACTTGGTGACGAATTTAAAAGTATCAATCCGTCATTATCAATCAGCGTTTGAAGTCTTGTTGGTGTTTAGCATCACATAATTTTATAATTTGTTGTTATTTTATATAAATATTTTTTATTATAAATTATTACATTTTGTGGGCGGTTTCAACTCGCAGTAGCTCGGGAACTATTAATCGGCAGTAACATAAGTAGATCCCATTTATAACAATACGAGTTTGCACCCTTCAATACAGTAACAAAATTACGTTGATTAGGTTGCATCTATACAACACTGTTTACACAAAGTTTTTATTAAAACTGGGTAAAAATAAATGCCCGTTTTCTTCAATAAAGATTAATTTACAATTAATATAACTTTTTCAAATTAGTCATTTTTTAAACTAATATACGACCCCTAAAATCATCGTCATGCTGAATATTTAAACATTTCGAAAGAACTAGTGGGAGGAAACACCTGGAATTTAATATAAACATATAAAAACTCTTTGTGAATCGATTTTTATCAAAACGTGTCCAGGCTTGTATTCATATTTTTTCGATTATTGATTTCATAATTAATATTTCATACAAACAATTTATTCTACAAAAATAAAAATCACGTAAATGTGTTTGGATTGTTTAGTAGTAACGTCATACAAATAATCAGCGTGAGCAGATAATTATTACAGAAGATATAATGGAAGTCTTGGAAACTAATTTAACATTAGGAGCTCAAAACTTTACATACTCACAACTTAGAAACACTACACCCAAATGACTTGAAATTTGGTATAGCAGATTGAATTTTACTCTAGTTTCGAACTATGTTATCAAACTTGGGTGTTGCTATTTAAAATTTCAAAGTTTGTGCGCGTTTAGATATGAAGACGGCCCTTTACGCAAATTTTACGCACATTAATTTGTAGAGGATGTTATTCCTAATCAAATGATATCATTCAATTTTCTCTACGATGAACGATGCTCTATTAACAGAGGGTGGGGCGTTTGTTTTCCGCGGCTGTACAATACATAAAACATATACAATACATAACACATATACAATACATAAAACATATACAATACATAAAACATATACAATACATAAAACATATGCAATACATGACAATGAAAAATTTCAATACATCATTATACTATAAAATTATGCAACAATAATAATAATAGGGAAACATAATATAATTTGTGGCATAAAAGTCCTATATTTAAAGTTCTCGCAGAATGGTATTGCTACTTACTTTAAATAAGTAGCAATATATGAAACGGGATAAAAACTTAAAGTAATATTTATTAAATATATTAACAATATTCTGTGGGATTTATATGTTGATAAATAAAATTATTGTTAAAATATTAATTAATTGATTTAATTATTTAAGCATACACTTTTAAGCATACACTTTTATTTATGATTTTTTCTTCTCAAATCGTATCAAAATCTTATTAGCACAAGTAACTTACCTACCAAATTTTGAGAAATTTTATTAAATAGTTTTCGTCGAATAGCATCTATATATAAAGAATATACTTATAGTATCGATCACGAGGCACTTTAATACTTTTTGCATAAACAAGCTGTGGTGATTATTAATTTATGCCATCAGTTGATAGATAAATCAATAAGTTTTTTTAATGAGATTTTTTCGATTTTTATTATTTTTAACTCTGATTTACTGTGATTTTTTTTTTCTTTAAATATTTAGCTGATTTCACAATTTGTGTGCATATTAGTTTTATACTATGTTGGTGTTGTTTCATATTTGATGTTTTAACGACACGAAAATAAAATCAATTAATTAATACAAGTTACTTAAAAATAAGTCAGTAAATAATAACTAATTTTAGACTTAGGGAATATGGCTTCATATTTTAAATTAATATTAAATTGAAACAATTATAACAATTATAAAAATGTAAAATTATTATTAGCGTAAAAAATTACATTTTCATTGTTAAAATGTAGTTTTTTTCAAAGATTACATTTGATATATTTTTTTTTTAAAAAGCAGAAATTTCCAAAAGAATATAATTCGGGAAAAAAATTCCAAAGAAATCCGATTTCTTCCCTCAGCCCTTAAAGCACTACGTAGGGCAAAAAATGCCATTGTAGGATACTATTTATAAAGTATTTCTAAAATATGTATCCTGTTTATTCCAGACATATCCTTTATTTAACCATGATTTTCTTAATTTTTTTATCTGTACAATTATCTATCAACATTCAATATTGAAAATACTATTTTTCGAGGAAATACTGCGTGAGTTACGTATTAAGTATTTATACACTCTAAAAATTAAGTAGGGGTACCTCTTGGGGATGGGCGTATGTCGTTCTTGATGGTCGCAAGAGAGCTTTTTATATGAAACTCATTTCAAATGTGTATTAAGTTAGATCTCTGGGCGCAATTTTTCTCCAAAATTCATGTCGAGGAAAATTTATGTCGTGTGATTTCTTGACACTTCCAACTTTAGTTTAACTTTATAAATGGAAAAGAATTTGATTGGTCAGAATCCGGAAAAGTCCTTGGAGTCAGGGGGACGACTTTCATATATTGATGACTGAATAATGTAAAATAAGAATCTTAATTTACAGAAAACTTTTGATATCTCGGATAATAAATGGAATAGAAAATATTGTTACGGCGTAACCTCTGGAATCACGGATGTATTCTCAGAATACAATGATAAATCCGAATTTCTGGGTAACTTAAGCTTTATTAAAGGTACTAGTGAGAACGCAGCTAACAACACTCTAGCTCTATTTTACATAATCACAAAACAACCATCAAGTACAGTAAAACAGAACTTAAGTGCTCAACTCATTTACAAAACAAAGAATCAAGGTCACAAGATAACCATCAGCTGTAATACAACAGTAATTAAATGCTCAACTCATTTACAAAACAGAAGATGAATGTGACAAAAGTAAAACTGCAATTAAATGCTCAACTCGTTTACAAACCAGAAGTTCAAGGTCACAAAATAACAACCAAGCACAGTAAAACAGTTATTGAATGCTCAAATAATTTACAAAACAGAAGATCAAGGTCACAAAATAGCAACCAAGTACAGTAAAACAGTTATTAAATGCTCAACTAATTTACAAAACAGAATATCAAGGTCACAAATAACAACCAAGTACAGTAAAACAGTTATTAAATGCTCAACTAATTTACAAAACAGAAGATCAAGGTCAAAAAATAACAACCAAGTTCAGTAAAACAGGAATTAAATGTTCAACTTATTTACAAAACAGACGATTAGATTTTCAAAACACTGACTATTTTACAATTCAGTTTTACTAATATCACTCCAACAACTTCTAACTAAACAATTATTGTTCATATACCCTTTGTAGAAAAATTCTACAGACATCAACGTAGCTCAAAGAATTCTTAACCAATCTACAAAATTCGAAAAGTTTCCTAAACTCGCCAACAGTTACCAAGTTGGCGATATTTAGCCATCATTAAACCATCATTAATTTCGCATTTATTAAGAAGATATTTACCTCAAATCGGTTGTTACATTTTTCCGATGTTACCTTACGGAAACAAAGTCTCACCCTTTGATTTTTTCAGGTTTTAGAACTGCATATTTGCATTTTTCTTAACAACATTAATAATAATAATAATAATAATAATAATAAAATTGTATTTAAATCTGCCAAAGCCAGGAACACTAACAGTCTTAAAAATTACATTTTTAACTTTTTTTTTTACTTCTTTTAATTTGTTTCATAATTATGGCGCTTAGCTTCGAAATTGCTCATCTTAATCAAAAATCCGGTTCAGTTAGGTTTTGTCCTGTGGTCTATACTATAGGTGTACCACGTTTTAGCCATGTAGGTCACTGAAGGTCTTCCAGGTGGTCTGCAAAGGTTTCTCAAACCTCACCCATTTTGTCCGTCACCGGGAGGAAAATGGAAAATCCGGCTCTGTTAAGTTCCGTCCTGTAGTCGATACTATAAGTATGCAAAGTTTAAGCCTTCAAAGTCACCAGGCTTCTGGACTGTCTGAAAAAGCAAACACACATCCGACAATTAAATCACTGACTGGAAAGTGTATGAATCCAAAATTGTATGAAATGAAGTGAGATAGTCATTTTGTTCTGTATATTAAGATCTCTAATGTGAGTGCATACACGGAGTAAAACTCTTACTATACAGGGTGTATATAAACTGCTTTGACAAAATTAGAGGGTTGATCTATCAAGACGAACTCATCAAGACTTATGATTACGTTAATTCTCCTTATTTTCACTGTTGAAAGTTCAACTTTAACTTTACGCTTTTCTGACACTTAAAGTGGAATGCGACCCTAGGTTCCATTGTAAATATTGTTCGTCTTGATGGGTACTATCACCCCTCTTATTTTGTCAAAACAGTTTATATACACCCTGTTGGTTGGTTGATTGGTGTCGTGTCCCTAACATATTTTATTAAGGAAAAATATATACACCCTGTAGAATTTAGAATATACTTGATACCACCTTTATTATTATTATTATTATTATTATTATTATTATTATTATTATTATTATTATTACTATAACCTTCTTACTGACCTATGAAAAATAAGGTTAATTTGAAAAAAAAAATGAGCCAGGGACTGAATTACGATTTTTTTTTCTTTTTTTTTTTGTATAAAAATTGGTTGGTTGGTGGTGTCGTGTCCCTAACATATTTTATTAAGGAAAAATATATACACCCTGTAGAATTTTGAATATACGTAATACCACCTTTAAAAAAAATGAGTCAGGGACTGAATTTTGATTTTTTTTTTTTCTTGTATAAAAAAAAATCGGTTGGTTGGTTGGTGTCGTGTCCCTAATATATTTTATTAAGGAAAAATATATACACCCTGTAGAATTTAGAATATACGTGATACCACCTTTATTATTATTATTATTATTATTATTATTATTATTACTCTTACTATAACCTTCTTACTGACCTATGAAAAATAAGGTTAATTTGAAAAAAAAATGAGTCAGGGACTGAATTACGATTTTTTATATATATATATATATATATATATAAAATTGGTTGGTTGGTGGTGTCGTGTCCCTAACATATTTTATTAAGGAAAAATATATACACCCTGTAGAATTTAGAATATACGTGATACCACCTTTAAAAAAAAATGAGTCAGGGACTGAATTACGGTTTTTTTTTTTTTTTTTTTTTTTTTTTTTTTTTTTTTTTTTTTATTAAAAAAATTGGTTGGTGTCGTGTCCCTAACATATTTTATTAAGGAAAAATATATACACCCTGTAGAATTTAGAATATACGTGATACCACCTTTAAAAAAAAATGAGTCAGGGACTGAATTACGGTTTTTTTTTTTTTTTTTTTTTTTTTTTATTAAAAAAATTGGTTGGTGTCGTGTCCCTAACATATTTTATTAAGGAAAAATATATACACCCTGTAGAATTTAGGATATACGTGATACCACCTTTAAAAAAAAATGAGTCAGGGACTGAATTACGGGTTTTTTTTTGTTTTTTTTTTTTTGTTTTGTTTTTTATTAAAAAAATTGGTTGGTGTCGTGTCCCTAACATATTTTATTAAGGAAAAATATATACACCCTGTAGAATTTAAAATAAACGTGATACCACCTTTATTATTATTATTATTATTATTATTATTACTCTTACTGTAACCTTCTTACTGACCTATGAAAAATAAGGTTAATTTAAAAAAAAAAATGAGTCAGGGACTGAATTACGATTTTTTTTGTGTGTGTGTGTATAAAAATTAAAATGAGCAGGATAAGTGCAAGAGATTTAAATTGCAAATGCAAGATAAATAACATTTTTAATGAAATGTTTAAATATTTTAAAACAAAATATCTTAATATGTTTTTAAAGTCATCAATATATCTCAAAACAGATCGAAGTGCAATAAACATAGCATAATATTCGTCTCTTTTTTTCTCATTTTTCCAGAAATCAGGTGCAATGAAATCATTCCATTTCTCCAATTAGTGATTCAATTATTATATACTAGATTCGATAATAGAAATGGAAGTATTTCTAATTTTATATCAAAAAGCAATATTTTATCGATTAAAAAACACGAATATTCCTTTTTCACCATCTGCACTTAGAAAAAATATAGACAAAAAAAATTCTTAAAACAGCTTGATATTTAGGGCAAATATTGTTGTAGCTGAAGGGCTAATATTGTTGTAGCTGAAGGACCAATATTGTTGTAGCTGAAGGGCAAATATTGTTGCAGCTGAAGGGCAAATATTGTTGTAGCTGAAGGGCAAATATTGTTGTAGCTGAAGGGCAAATATTGTTGGAGCTGAAGGGCAAATATTGTTGTAGCTGAAGGGCAAATATTGTTGCAGCTGAAGGGCAAATATTGTTGTAGCTGAAGGGCAAATATTGTTGCAGCGGAAGGGCAAATATTGTTGCAGCTGAAGGGCAAATATTGTTGTAGCTGAAGGGCAAATATTGTTGTAGCTGAAGGGCAAATATTGTTGCAGCTGAAGGGCAAATATTGTTGTAGCTGAAGGGCAAATATTGTTGTAGCTGAAGGGCAAATATTGTTGTAGCGACATATATTTAAAAATTCTAATATGGGCAGCACATGACTTTCCTTATATAATACAATTGATTTACTTCTTTCACGGTGAAAAAAAGATGTACAATATCTAAGACGCTGTGTTTTTAATGTTGAATTGTACATTTGGCGTTTTTCCGGATGATAATATGTAAAACTATTTCGAAGAACTAATTAACTTATATTTCAAGCTTAATAATTATCAATATTGACAGCATTCGCAATAGGCAATATAGTCCATATATTAAAATATTTTCATAATCAATTCATTAAGTTGGCTTCATTTCAGTTAATTTAGTGCCATTTTTGCAATTCCGACTATATTTTCATCGATCTAGGGCGACATATCGCCAAGTTGACGATGTTTCGCTAAATGTGTCGCCAAGCTAACCAAATTGATCACTAAACGTTACACACAAATGAAGAGGAGAGCTTTTCTTCTATATAAATGATTATTGGTGAATTGTTGGTCATGAAAATACAAAACTGTTACACAAGTATCTTCTCTCGTGAATGGAACGAACTTGATCCGCAAGAATGATGTTAACAAATTTATCTCATAATATTACACGAAAAGTGAACATATTTCAAGACAGTTAATACTTATTTAATTTTATGTAATATTTTTATTAAATTTATTAGAAGAACGTGCAATGTCTCGAGAAGGGTTTATGCTAGCCTCCAATTTGTGTCATTCTAATGAAAAATTATATAAGAAATGATAATTTGAGTAACATTGTTAAAGGATTCTTTAAGGATTTTTTCAAAATTTCATTCGATAATTTTGAAGCAAAATTTGAAACGAACAAATTCTAAAATTCGAACCTGTTTAAAATCATTAGGCTTCACCGATAGTATTCACCGATTGTAATATTTGAACCAAAGTTCGTTCGAAACGTTCCATTCGTTCGTGAAATATCGTTTCCACAAAGTCACTGACACACACACACACATACACATTAACACACACACACACATACACATTAACACACACACACACATACACATTAACACGCACACACACACACACATTAACGCACACACACACATTAACGCACACACACACATTAACGCACACACACACATTAACACACACACATTAACATACACACACATTAACACACACACACACACACATTAACACACACACACACACATTAACACACACACACACACATTAACACACACACACACATTAACACACACACATTAATGCACACACACACACACTAACACACACACATTAACACACACACACATTAACACACACTAAAACACACACATTAACACACACACTAAAACACACACACTAACATACACACACACTAACATACACACATACATTAACACACACACACACATTAAGGCACACACACACATTAACACACACACACATTAACACACACACATTAACACACACACATACATTAACACACACACACACATTAATGCACACACACACACACACACACATCAACACTCACACACATTAACACACACACACTAAAACACACACACACTAAAACACACACACTAAAACACACACACTAACATACACACATATGATGTTACTTTTATCGTCCAGGTTAGCTGCCTGCGTGATCGTTATCCTCTAGATTTGAAATCGGCTCTTAATATCCCAGAGTCCACTGAATTCGTGCTAGTCGTACTAGGGTCACTTTCAAACATCCAACATCATTTAACAACAATTTGAACTTGTCAAGTTCAAATATAATGTAAAACTGGCTGTTTAATCACAATATTTTTCATTAATTGATTAGATCTGAATAAATGTTCGCTTGGCGGAATGGTAGACCTTGGATGCCTCCTGAGTGCAGGAGGTATCCCTTCCCGACCGTACAGCTAGCTATAAAAAAGGTGCATCGGCAGAAAAGGCTTACATTTGCACAGCAGCATGGGAGTTGAACCTCCCCTGAATGGATAAAGATTGTCTCCTTCGATAAGTCACGTTTTTTGCTTTATCGAATGGATGGACGTTGGCGTATAAGGCGTGAAAGATCGGAGAACAAACACTCTTCAACCATTGCTGAAAGAACACTAGACGGTGGGGGCAGCGTTATGGACTGGGGAATGTTTTCGTGGCATTCTCTGGACCCATTCATACCTGTGGAAAGCACTATGAACTGAAATCGTCATGAATCTACCCTTTCAGATTGCGTATATCCATACATGCTGGTTGTCTTCCCTGGGGCGGATGGGATCAATCAGCACGACAATGTGACGTGTCACACAGCAAGAACTGTTCAAGAGTGGTTGGAGGGGCATGTTGAAGACTTCAAAGTACTGACCCCCTAATTTCCCAGACTTAAGGGTGAGCGTCAGTAAATCTTCTGCCCTATTCGCTCTTTGTTAACTTTCGCGGAACACGTTTTTCGCCGAAATTCTGCTCAAACAGTTGCGAAATATTTTCTAAAAGATAAAATGCAATGTTTAGATTATATTAAAACTAAATTTATTACCCAATAAAATATAGAACATATTTCTTATATTAATCCAAAATATTTTTGGTGCTGCCATCTGTTGTCGTAATTTAATTCATACCGACTATTCTTATTTTTTAATGAACATTTTAAAATGTTTATTCCTTCTAATACGCTATTAAATGCAACAGCAGATCATATATAATAATGCCACAATCACGAAAACGTAATTGAACTTGGACTTGAAGACAAAGCTGCAGTCCTCAGTGTGATGTACATTCAGATCCCCTTATCAAATTTATAGAATGAGAAATTACCTTCCCGTGATTGTGGCATTATTATATATGATTTGTTGTTGTATTTAATACTGTATTAGAAGGAATAGACATTTTAAAATGTTCATTATAAAATAAAAATAATCGGTATGAATTAAATTACGACAACAGATGGCAGCACCAAAAATATTTTGGATTAAAATAAAATATATATTCCATGCTTTATTGGGTATTAAATTTAGTTTTCATATAATCTAAGCATTGCATTTTATCTTTCAGAAAATATTTCGCAACTGTTTGGGCAGAATTTTGGCGAAAAACCTGTTCAGCGAAAGTTAACAAAGCGCGGATAGGGTAGAAGATTTACTGACGCTCACCCTTAAATCCAATTGAGCATCTCTGGCACCACCTCGATCGGGTGTTTGCTCTATGGATTCTCCACCACGCACCCTCAAGCAGCTGTCAGATGCACTGCCGTCAGCATGGCTCCACATACCTGTGAACACCTTCCAGCACCTTAATGAGTCACTCCCAGCTCGTCTATCTGCTGTCCGTGCTGCACATGGCGGTTACTCCGGATACTAGCTGGTAGTCACAATATGACTCGACTGTGTATAATGCAGGGAAAGTCGTTTGCATGGAAGTTTTGTTGGTTTTTTGATGATTCGATATTTGGCAATATGTGATGTTCTTCATCTTCTGAAACTCCCTTTTTTTTCAAACTTTTGTTTTCAGATAACTGTCAAATTCTCATACAGAATATTCAAATTCTCAGTTTATCCTTTTAACGCAAACTTATGTACTGTAGTAATGTACTATAAAAGTTTAAATAAACACTTTATAGAATGTCGTGATTGAGGAAAACTTTTTTAAATGATGCTTCTGGAAAACCCCGCTAGAGGGATTTCTGGAACAAAGGTAAGTGACTTTTACCCCACATCCTTATCCAATTGATCATGCACATAAACAAGACATGTAAAGTTTACAACATGCTTTATGGAAAATTCTTTTATTTTTGACATTAGTTTGTACAATGATCTATTTGGTTTTCCAATCTATATTTAATAAAAATATCACGCCGATCCGGTGATCGAGCGGTCAGGGGCACGCGTTTCCGTCTGATCGCTGGATTGCCGGGTTGTGGGTTCGAATCCCGCCAGCGAATATGGATGTTGTGTTGTCGAGGCAATGACAGACTTCCGCCCTGGAGGATCCTCAATAAAAAGTGAAGCTGCAAATTTCTCCCCTTCGCAATGGGACCAGCGGTCTAGTGGACGTGGTGCATAGTCTCTCCTTCACCACAGAGGAATTAGTAACATCAACAAAAATATCACTTAAATAACATTTCTTAAAAATTTCTAATACAAAATATATCATAAACAGTTGATTAAAGGCACCAACCGGTTTCAGAGGCAAATATAGTCCTCGTATGAGGAAAATGACAGAGTAACCACATCATGAAAAAAAATCAAACTAGAAACCAGTCCTTCAAAAATTTCAACTTCTTAAAGCAAGAAAGCGTTCAAATGATTATCCATTACCAGCCTTGGACCACGGTTTCGCGGTCATTGCCGATCGTTATCACGGTGCAGGCGATGCGATGATCAGGTAGCACAAAACTCTTTAAAGCAAGAGTTTTAGAAATTTTCTGGTAGAAAATTTTACTTCAAATCCAGTAACGAAGTAGGGCATTTATTTATTTCCGTCCGACGTTATATAAAATTCTAAGCACTCAGGATTGCAGTAAAACGATTTTTACCATATAACAGGATGTTCTATTGTAGGACAGAAATCGGTTCACTGCCTTCTTTCCTTTACTGGTGTGGCTGCTTTGTCTTCTATTTGTTTTTTTTTTAAGAAGGTGGTTTTATTTTCCTTCTAAACTGATTGTTACTTTTAATCAGCTGTTTGTGCCGTTATTAACGACATATTTCAGTTTCAGATTATTTTAGACAACCTGAGCGAATACTTATATTATTTCCTAAAAACATTATTTCACATTACCATCACTTCATTTTTCTTCGAATACAGCAAATTCTCCTTCTCCCGAGCTAATTAAATAAAACCTTTAGCCTAAAAAAAAAGCTTTAGGCATTTAAGTCACACGAATTTAGCCAAAGGATGGATTTGTTTTCACTTTTTGAGATGGACTTTCTTCTTTTGATTAGAACAGGCTCTTTTTGAAAGAATTACCTGAGGCAACGGCGATCGAAATTCAATTAGAACACACAAATACGGAGCAAACAGCTGTCGTCATTCCCAAGTTATCGTTCGACTTCCCGTTTATTTAGCAGACAATTCTATCAGAGGGATATATTGACATACCCGAACGTTGTTGCAGTTGGAAGTTTAGGTCATATACCGATTAATGAAGTTATGTCAAATAGTCATGAAAGTCAGATTAGATATTTTTCCAATTCAATCTAGAGACTCCTAAAATTTGGGAATATGTTGATTGAATTTGGAAAAAGAAATATCTAAAGCAACTCTCATGACCATTTGACACGACTTCGTTATACAAACAATCTCTGCTTTAAATTGCACTCTATGAGTAGATACGTAAATGATATATGTCATATTTTATTAAATTAATAAATATTTAAAATTACACCCCAAATTTATGTTGAGTGGAGACCCGGTCTAGATACTGAACGTTGTTGCAGTTGGAGGTTTGGGTCCTAAATCGATTAATGAAGTTATGTCAGATGGTCATGAAAGTCAGATTAGATATTTTTCCAATTCAATCTGGAGACTCCTTAAATTTGGGAATATGTTGATTGAATTTGGAAAAAGAAATATCTAAAGCAACTCTCATGACCATTTGACACGACTTCGTTATACAAACAATCTCTGCTTTAAATTGCACTCTATGAGTAGATACGTAAATGATATATGTCATATTTTATTAAATTAATAAATATTTAAAATTACACACCAAATTTATGTTGAGTGGAGACCCGGTCTAGATACTGAACGTTGTTGCAGTTGGAGGTTTGGGTCCTAAATCGATTAATGAAGTTATGTCAGATTATGTCAGATGGTCATGAAAGTCAGATTAGATATTTTTCCAATTCAATCTGGAGACTCCTAAAATTTGGGAATATGTTGATTGAATTTGAAAAAAGAAATATCTAAAGCAACTCTCATGACCATTTGACACGACTTCGTTATACAAACAATCTCTGCTTTAAATTGCACTCTATGAGTAGATACGTAAATGATATATGTCATATTTTATTAAATTAATAAATATTTAAAATTACACCCCAAATTTATGTTGAGTGGAGACCCGGTCTAGATACTGAACGTTGTTGCAGTTGGAGGTTTGGGTCCTAAATCGATTAATGAAGTTATGTCAGATTATGTCAGATGGTCATGAAAGTCAGATTAGATATTTTTCCAATTCAATCTGGAGACTCCTAAAATTTGGGAATATGTTGATTGAATTTGGAAAAAGAAATATCTAAAGCAACTCTCATGACCATTTGACACGACTTCGTTATACAAACAATCTCTGCTTTAAATTGCACTCTATGAGTAGATACGTAAATGATATATGTCATATTTTATTAAATTAATAAATATTTAAAATTACACACCAAATTTATGTTGAGTGGAGACCCGGTCTAGATACTGAACGTTGTTGCAGTTGGAGGTTTGGGTCCTAAATCGATTAATGAAGTTATGTCAGATTATGTCAGATGGTCATGAAAGTCAGATTAGATATTTTTCCAATTCAATCTGGAGACTCCTAAAATTTGGGAATATGTTGATTGAATTTGGAAAAAGAAATATCTAAAGCAACTCTCATGACCATTTGACACGACTTCGTTATACAAACAATCTCTGCTTTAAATTGCACTCTATGAGTAGATACGTAAATGATATATGTCATATTTTATTAAATTAATAAATATTTAAAATTACACACCAAATTTATGTTGAGTGGAGACCCGGTCTAGATACTGAACGTTGTTGCAGTTGGAGGTTTGGGTCCTAAATCGATTAATGAAGTTATGTCAGATGGTCATGAAAGTCAGATTAGATATTTTTCCAATTCAATCTGGAGACTCCTTAAATTTGGGAATATGTTGATTGAATTTGGAAAAAGAAATATCTAAAGCAACTCTCATGACCATTTGACACGACTTCGTTATACAAACAATCTCTGCTTTAAATTGCACTCTATGAGTAGATACGTAAATGATATATGTCATATTTTATTAAATTAATAAATATTTAAAATTACACACCAAATTTATGTTGAGTGGAGACCCGGTCTAGATACTGAACGTTGTTGCAGTTGGAGGTTTGGGTCCTAAATCGATTAATGAAGTTATGTCAGATGGTCATGAAAGTCAGATTAGATATTTTTCCAATTCAATCTGGAGACTCCTAAAATTTGGGAATATGTTGATTGAATTTGGAAAAAGAAATATCTAAAGCAACTCTCATGATCATTTGACACGACTTCGTTATACAAACAATCTCTGCTTTAAATTGCACTCTATGAGTAGATACGTAAATGATATATGTCATATTTTATTAAATTAATAAATATTTAAAATTACACACCAAATTTATGTTGAGTGGAGACCCGGTCTAGATACTGAACGTTGTTGCAGTTGGAGGTTTGGGTCCTAAATCGATTAATGAAGTTATGTCAGATTATGTCAGATGGTCATGAAAGTCAGATTAGATATTTTTCCAATTCAATCTGGAGACTCCTAAAATTTGGGAATATGTTGATTGAATTTGGAAAAAGAAATATCTAAAGCAACTCTCATGACCATTTGACACGACTTCGTTATACAAACAATCTCTGCTTTAAATTGCACTCTATGAGTAGATACGTAAATGATATATGTCATGTTTTATTAAATTAATAAATATTTAAAATTACACCCCAAATTTATGTTGAGTGGAGACCCGGTCTAGATACTGAACGTTGTTGCAGTTGGAGGTTTGGGTCCTAAATCGATTAATGAAGTTATGTCAGATGGTCATGAAAGTCACATTATACATTTTTTCAATTCAATCTAGAGATTCCTAAAACTTTGAAATATGTTGATTGAATTTGAACAAAAATAAAAACCCGAAGTGATTTCTATGACCATTTGACACGACTTTGTTATACACGACTTTGTTATACAGACAATCTCTGTATAACAAAATCTTTAAATTACACTCCGAGAAGATTAATATACGTAATTGATATATATCATATTTCACTAACTTAATAAATATTTAAAACTATACACCAAATTTATATTTAGTGGAGACTCGGAGTCTAGATATTTCTATATGTTACCTCAATCCTGAACATAAAAGACCACAATATAACCCTTATTAGATGCATATTTATTTTTATTATGTTTCGTAAACCATTTCGTGAAAAATATCCCCTCTGTTAAAAACAAAATTGAATATCATCTAAATAAAATGCAATTTCCTGTAAATAAAAAAAAAAATCAATCCCAAATATTTTGAGAGACAGTAATTTCTAGCTTGCAAGGGAAACCATGTTTTGTGCCCCACAATATACTTTTTCCACGCCACTGATCCTGATTCATATGCATCATCTCAACCCTTGATTTTCAATTTATGTCCCACGAGGACTCAGCGGAGGTGTTGAACACACCCGATATTGCGCGCAATCGCATGATTGGTCATTTCCAACCAACAATCGTCTGACGCCTCATTACCGCCACTGAATCCGTCCTGTTTAAACTTCAGTGATGATCCCCGGTCCCATTTACTCTGCGTAAAAGTCATAGCTAAAAGTAGATAGATAAAGGGATGAGCGATATAGGCAAATGAGTCGAGGCTGTTAAATATATGTCTGGCTGTAACTGCAACTCGTTGAAATAAAAGGAATGCGTTATTTGTATGGCGATAATCCAGGTACTCATAGAGATTGCTTGCAGAAGCCGGAAAGTACGAGTTTTTCACTCATAAGGGCAAAAGCCGTAAATGATCCTCATTATTTTTCACGGAATCTGTTATTACTGATATATATTTTGAGTTTTGCTTTATGCGAAATGTGTGATGAAGAATGTTTTTACCGTTTTTGTAAGATTTTATTTTGCAGAATTGTTTTTAGACCACAAATTCCTTGTCTTAAGTTTGAACTGATGAAGTTATATATAGGGTATTCTTATACGATATATCCAAAACAATGAAATTATCTTTCGAAATGTATTTATTATGAACATTTCTGGTTTGCATCATTATGGAATAAAACTGGCAAAGTTTTTTTTTCTCACTATGATTGTCTTAACGAATTTTAATGTCGGTAACCCTTCGTGGCACGACAAATATCCAGATGATAAATAATTAATCAAAATACACGATGATAGACGACGTTATTACACGTTACTTGAAACATATTCGGTGTTAATATAGCCACAGCGTCCGTTCTGCGGATTTTTAGGTACTCAAGACCATTAATCTCGATCTGGTAAAATATGTTTTCAACACATTTACCACACCTTCTCCTCTCAAAAATATCCAGCTGTGTTAAATAATTATTGAGCTCTTCTACGGCTGGTAGCTAGCGTATGCTGGTGATTGGTGTTTGTTGGCTTATGCACGTGAACAGCGTATGATTAAAAATCCATATGTTTCTTACATGTATAAGATGACTGGATTCCTTCAAAGGGTGAGACAGTCCAGTGGTTAGAGAGCGAGGATTGCACTGGGACGATCTGAGATCGATTCCCTGGCTGCCCAAACTGTCCCTGTGTGCATACGGAGTACTGTTTTTTGGCACGTTTTTCCAAGTTGTCGACTGAAGAACTTCATATACCGAGACACTATATGTCCCATTTTATTCATCACAAAAGACTTTACTAATATGCCCAATTTAACGTATCACGAAACGAACGGAACTAGAAAGTTGAACTAATAACACTAATAAATTGATTAAACCTAGTTAAAATTAAAAATCATCTCATTATATATATATTTACATTTATTGCAATTTCAGTGCAATCAATTGAGGAAGTACTCGCTATTCCCGAGAGAGCATAATGAATTTTAAACCAATTTATTTGCTTTCGAAATCACGATGTTCGAAGTCTAATCAAATAAACGTTTTAATCATTTAAATCAAACAAATTTCAGCCAGGAAGCCAAACATTGCATCTGTTTTCACTTTCTAGAATGTACTACTTTCTTCTGCTTCATTCACATATTTTTCGAACAAACTGTTAGGGACAGCAGTTTAACTAGGAAATTTAGTCTATAAAGCTAAATATGTAAAAGGGTCCCCGAAAAATTTATTTCACAAAAATTGAAATTTTGGAGTCCAAAAGTTGTGTTTTGGAGTGACATGCTGCTGAAATTAAATATTTTTAAAACACGAATCGACCATTTTTAGTGTAAGTTTGAGTTACAGAAAAATAATGTCTGTGTTTTTCTTTATATTTGGCTTAATGTGATTTGTACTTTACATTAATGCTCATTAGTGTATGGTGCAAATTAAAAATAGATGGAGTTGAATATCCATTGTACTTTCTCATACAGTCCTATCTATATATATAAAGAAGAAAAATATGTATGTATGTATGTGTGATCCAACATCACGGGAGAGCGGCTGAACCGAATTTGATGAAATTTAGTGGGTAGTCTTGAAATAGCCCCACTTAAAATTTAGTCCGTGTTTCGAGTTTCTAAGACCAGTGGCTGTCGAGATACTAATGGAAAACGAAACTTTTTCCTAGGAGTTCTATTCTTTAACTCCATGATTCTCAGCGAAAACGGTTGGAAATCGTTGGTTTAAAACGTGAAAGTCAATTAAATCTCTGAGTTTTGTGGGAGTTTATTGAACGTATTAGTCATTTTTGAAAATCGAAGGTTTGAAATATGAATTTAAATGGAAACTCTATCACCATGGTTAATTTTTCACAGGCTTACTCAAAAAATGTTATTAATTTGAATAATAAATAAATGAATATAAAAATATCTATCTATATATATAAAGAAGAAAAGTATGTGTGTATGATCCAATGGATCCAATTGGCCAAAGAGTGGCCAATCAGATCTATTTTTTTTCTTACATAATGCACCGAATTTATTGATTTCACAGTGAAAAAACAATTTATAAGATTCACCGCCCTATATGGTCCAGTGTAATTTTTATCAGAGTTTTGCATCGTAAATCCCGAGCAACGCTGGGTAATCGCTGCTAGTTCTTTATAATTTAGAGCTATTATTATAATCGCATGAGAATACAGAATTTTTTTTGTACATGAACTTTTATTCTCAAGTAATTCGTTTGAAATGCTTCGTAAAAAATTTTAATTTTAATTTTTTATTTGAAAGCAGGGCGATTTGAATGCGTTTGATTAATTTCTGTTAATAATGCTACGATGTCTAAAATAATCTTCACAGCATATTGCCTGTTTTTGGGAAGAAACGACATTCACAGGCGACCATTTTCATTATGCGAAGGTACGGATCGTTTGACCTTGGTCATAAATTTGAAGAAATATCGCTCACTTGGCGATTTTTGACAAGTTCTAGAAACTTCTCGAATTTCGGCGATTAGTTAAGAATTCCTCGAGTTACGTGCTTTTTTTTTAGAACTTCTCACATAGAATATATGATTAACCAAGCATCGTTCAGTAGGAGTGATATGAGTGAAAAATGGATAGTGAATACTCCATTCTTGAAAATCCAGTCTTCTGTCTTATAAATAAGTTGAACACTTAGTTGCTGTTTCTTGTACTTGACAGTTATTTTGTGACTTTCTGCGATATTTAGAGGATTATTAGCTGTAAATTTTTAGTATTTACGTTCACTGAGGCTCTTAGGTTTTTAATAAGAAGTTCCGGAAATTCGGACTTGTCCTTGTATACTGTAAATACATCTACGATTTCAGAGAATACGTCTCAACAATATATATTATTTTTATACCATTTGCATGCATGCTGTTGTTTAAACTATCATTTCCTCGCATAGACTTGCAGAGTCAACTTCAACAATCAAAGCTTGCAATTTCGTTCCAGCAGCTCAACGGTAGGGCGTCGACTGGCTAGTTCGAAGATACAGAGTTCGATTCCCGGTTGAAACAGCAAGGTTCTTTACAATGGCGTCCGAACAAATCAACCCTGCAGGTTAGTGCAAAGATGTTGGAGGTCTGAAGACCCCAGACCGTGTGACTCACATAGTGGGTTTAGAGTATATAGCATAGTTGCAGTGACCATCCGTTTGCTTCGGAGGCACATGCGCAGCAGGGTTCGCTGAATTGTCGTTTAAGGGTGAGCGTCAGTAAATTTTCTGCCCTATCCGCGCTTTGTTAACTTTCGCGGCACACATATTTCGCCGAAATTCTGCTCAAACAGTTGCGAAATATTTTCTTATAGATAAAATGCTATGCTTAGATTATATTAAAACTAAATTTAATACCCAATAAAACATAGAATATATGTTTCATTTTTAATTTAAAATATTTTTGGTGCTGCCATCTGTTGTCGTAATTTAATTCATACCGACTTTTTTTATTTTTTAATGAACATTTTTAAATGTCTATTCCTTCTAATACGCTATTAAATACAACAGCAGATCATATATAATGCCATAATCACGGAAACGTAATTGAACTTGGACTTGAAGCCAAAGGAACTTGAAGACAAAACTTCAGTCCTCGGTGATGTACATTCAGATCTCTTATCAAATTTATAGAATGATAAATTACCTTTCCGTGATTGTGGCATTATTATATATGATCTGTTGTTGTATTTAACACTGTATTAGAAGGAATAGATATTTAAAAATGTTCATTAAAGAATAAAAATAATCGGTATGAATTAAATTACGACAACAGATGGCAGCACCAAAAATATTTTGGGATTAAAATAAAAAATATATTCTATGTTTTGGGGGGCATTAAATTTAGTTTTAATATAATCTAAGCATGGCATTTTATCTATAAGAAAATAATTCGCAACTGTTTGAGCAGAATTTCGGCGAAAAATGTGTGCCGCGAAAGTTAACAAAGCGCGGATAAGACAGAGAATTTACTGACGCTCACCCTTAAGACACATTTCCGGTACTCCCTGATTCATTCGACCAGTAAGTTGCTCCACTGTAGCACGGCGATCGACCCTCACGAACCTTCGCAGCCAACGTTCACCCTTCACATCAATGGTGTTGAAGACCCAGACCGTCCGACTCGTCCAAAGGACTAAGAGCAGCTATTTGGACGGCCGGACATCAATGGTGTGTAGTATTCCGCAGTTTTCCGCAGTTTACTCATCGCTTACTAGCAATGGTGCCATTTCTCCATTTACGATGCACTTTAACCACAGAAGCACGCAAACAATTCCCAAACTGCGATTTTCGAAAATGCTGCCACCCTTGTCCCGAAACCCGATAATCATCCCTTATTTCAAATCTGTAAATCGTTCCTTTTAGCCATGACAGCAATGAGTAATATGTTTTCAGAATGCCTACACCACGCCTTATACCTCACCCACCAAGTCAACTCATGACACGTACCTTCTTTCGTTGGCTACGCGCTGTTAACGTTAAAAATAGGAGGTGGTCACAATAATAATGTGACCCGAGCCTGTTTATATTTTTACTTTCCTTATATACATAATGTATAAGGAAAGTATTGTGACGGGGTCGAAAATTCGAATACGAGTTTTCGACGAGAGAGCACGTTTCAAGCATCCCTGATCACGAATCAAACATTTTTGAAGTGATGTCTGTGTGTGTGTGAAAGTATGTGTGTGTGTGTGCGTGAGTCATTGAGTCTGTGGAAACGATAACTGACGAACGAATGGACCGATTCGAACGAAATTTGGTACAAAAATCACAATCCGTAAACACTGGAAGCCTATTGTTTTTATACGCAATCGAATGTTCAGAACCCCCTTAAATTTTCGAGTGAAATTTTGAAAAAATCGTCAAAAAATCAAAACCGCTAACAAAGTTACGCAAATAGACATTTCTTATGTAATTTTTCATTAGAAAACGATTGACATAAATTTTAGAACGCTAACGTGAACCGTTCTCGAGATATTGCACATTTTTCAAAAAAATTATCAAAAAGTTATAAAAAAAAAAAAAATATTTCCTATTGAGAAACATGTTCACTTTTCATATGTACTACCATGCGATAAATTGGGTGACATCATTCTCGTGGATCTAGCTCGTTCCATTCATAAGATACTTTGAGTAATACTTTTGTATTTGAACGCCAATAGTCATTTATCTACTGTAAGAATAACTTATTTCTCCGTCCATAACGCTTGGCGAGATTTTGGCGACGAATTTGGCGGAATGTCGCCAGCTTGGCGACATTTTTAATTGTTGCCAAATTAACGAAAATCTCGCTAAATGGATAAAAATGACGCTAAATCAATGAAAATTACGACTCATTGAAGAAAATTCAATATCTTGGAAAGAATATAAGTATCTACTATAAGAATAACATTTTTTTTAACTGTAAAAGTAGTAAATTCATTGCATTATATAAGGAAAGTCATGTGTTGCCCACATCAGAATTTTTTTATTATTTAATGGCATAAGTTTTATCATCTCTCATTTAGCGTGGCATGCAATTTAAAATTGTTCTATGTCTTAATTTGTTTTATTTTGAATAACATCAACTCGGCAACTACTAATTCACATTGCAATTGATTTATTTTACCCGAAAGTCGCCAAACTGTCACTCTTTCAAACTAATTACATAAACTCTTCAAAATTGTAAATGATACGAATTCAGCCATACAATGAATTTATTTCAATTTCAAAAATGTGTATTCTTCTTTTATGATTGGAACTGAGCACTTACTTTTCGGACAGATTATCTGATGGTTCTGCGATCGAAATCCAATTAGAACCCACAAAACAGCTGCCCTCCCGCAAGTATCACCGTTTTGCGCAGTTTATTTAGAGGATGATTCTAGTACAGCCTATTCTGACATCTGATTTTTCGAACAGTTTTGTTATTTATTATCGGAAAACTAAATGTGTGTATAATTATTTTTTAATTTAAAAAAACGTTAATGAGCAATAATGGATTTTCGATGTTTAAAATGTATTTTTACTTTCCTTATATATATAATGTATAAGGGAAGTATTGTGATAGGGTCGAAAATTCGAATTAGAGTTTTCGACGGGAGAGCAAGTTTCAAGCATCCCTGATCACGAATCGAACATTTTTGAGGGGATGTCTGTGTGTGTGTGTGTGTGTGTGTGTGTGTGTGTGTGTGTGTGTGTGTGTGTGTGAAAGTGTGTGTGTGTGTGTGTGTGTGTGTGTGTGTGTGTGTGTGTGTGTGTGTGTGTGTCTCAGTGAGTCTGTGAAGACGATATCTCACGAACGAATGGAGCGATTCGAATGAAATTTGGTGCTAAAATCACAATCCTTGAATACTGGAAGCCTATTGTTTTAAAACACAATTGAATGTTCAGAACCCTCCTAAATTTTCGAGTGAAATTTTGAAAAAATCATCAATAAGTCAAAACCTTTAATAAAGTTACGCAAATATACATTTCTTATGTAATTTTTCCATGAACCGTTCTCGAGATACTGCACATTTTTCAAATAATTTTATCAAAAAATCCCATAAATTAAAAAAAAAGTATTAACTGTTAAGAAACAAGTTCACTTTTCATGTGTAATATCATGCGATACATTTGGTGACATCATTCTCGTGGATCTAACTCGTTCCATTCACGAGAAAAGATACTTTGAGTAATACTTTTGTATTTGAACGCCAATAGTCATTTATCCGCTGTAAGAGTAACTTATTTCTCCATCCATAACAATTGGCGAGATTTTGAGACACATTTAGCGGAGTGTCGCCAACTTGGCGACATTTTCAAATGTTGCCAAATTAACGAAAATCTCGCCAAATGGATAAAAATGACGCTAAATCAATGAAAATGACAACTAATTCAGAAAAATTCAATATCTTTGAAAGAATATAAGTATCTACTATATGAATAACATTTTTTTTTAACTGTAAAAGTACTAAATTCATTGCATTATATAAGGAAAGTCATGGGTTGCCCACGTCATATTTTTTAACACTTTACAACAAAGATGAAAAGTTTATATGACTTTGCTCATTCTGTCTGTCTGTCTGTCTGTCTGTCTGACTGACTGTCCGTTAGTACGATAAGTGCCGTAAAAATGACTTAATCAAAATGAAATTTAAGTATGTTGTTCAGACTGTCTGTAGGACCTATGGGAATATAAATGAATAATATCACCCAATTAGTTTTGGATTGAACCCGGGTTGAAAAAATGAAATACATTGAGCCCTATGGGACCTAATTTTTCAAACATTTTTTAAGCGGATTTAAAATTCCCAAATTGCTTCCAAAATTTTAGGTAATATTCAAATTGTTCCATAAAATATATAAAAAAAAATTCAGCGACATATATTCAGTAGTTTTTTAAATAAAAATTAAAATAATAATTATACCTCTTATATGAAACGATCACGTGACTATGGTATGAAAAGATCACATGACCCACTTCAAAATGATATATGGCATCCATCCTGTTTCAAAATCGTGATTTTTTAAGTTCTTTTTAATTCATATTGAGTGTTGTATCCGTCCTAAAACTACTTTATTTTTGCTTAAATTCTGTGCATCTACATACTGAAACAACGCAAATAAAATATATTTGAGTTTAAATGATTATCCAAATTTGATTATTTCTACAACGAAGCCTATTTTTCACTTATGTAAAATGTAAACAGCAAAATATATAGAATGAGTTGTATTAGAATTGCTGTATTTCTTTAACACAAAATAATTTAGCTCATGGAGTCTGCATGGCTGATATGAATGAAATATTAATTGATTTTATAACGAGAAAGACTATCTTTTTCATCGATTTTCGATTTTTTTCAAGAAGTTTTAAGCAGAGTTTAATTACTTGTAGCTCCATGGCCGTAATTTTTAAATAAAATAAATTATTATAGTATTGTGATGAATGGCATGAATGGGAAATTATTTATGAATAAAATGCTGCTTTTATAGAGAGAGCCAGCCGTGTTATTTTTTCTATGACGTCATTTGAATGAACTTCAGTTGTTTTCGATGAAGTTTTCAAATATAATAAATTATCGTAGTATTATAATAATTTTAAAATTATTACTGATGAATGTATCACATTTTAGAGATGTTTAAACCAGGCAATTTATATTTCAATACTGTCATTTGAATGAAGTTCATTCTTTTCGATGAAGGCTTAAGTTTTCAAATATAATAAATTTATGTAGTATTGTGATAAGTTTTAAAATATTACTTAGGAATGTATTGCATTTTACAGTTGTTTAAATAAAATTGCATTGAAGTTGGAAAGTGTTTCATAATCAATGTTTAAGCATGATTGATCATTCTTGTTTAATAATAAGTTAAATAAATCTTAACTCAAACAGTGAATAAGTGATATAAGAGACCAATCGATTTTAAATCACAATTCGTGCTAACTTTGCTTATGAAATGTAAACAAATAATGAGGTTAATAAACGTTAGAATGCATTACTTTCCTTATATATACTTAATGTATAAAAAGAAAGTATTGTGACGGGGCCGAAAATTCGAATTCGAATTTTCGACGGGAGATCACGTTTCAAGCATCCTTGATCACGAATCGAACATTTTGGAAGTGGTGTGTGTGTGTGTGTGTGTGTGTGTGTGTGTCAGTGAGTCTGTGGAGACGATAACTGACGAACGAATGGACCGATTCGAACGGAATTTGGTACAAAAATTACAATCCGTGAATACTGGAAGCCTATTGTTTTTATACGCAATCGAATATACAGAACCCCCCCTAAATTTTCGAGTGAAATTTTGAAAAAATCGTCGAAAAATCAAAACCTCTAATAAAGTTACGCAAATAGACATTTCTTATGTAATTTTTCATTAGTAAGCGATTGACATAAATTTTAGAACGCTGGCATGAATTATTCTCGAGATATTGCACATTTTTCAAAGAAAATGATCAAAAAATCATATAAAATAAAAAAAATATTTCTTATTGAGAAACATGTTCACTTTTCATATGTAATACCATGCGATAAATTTGGTGACATCATTCTCGTGGATCTAGCTCGTTCTATTCATGAAAAATATACTTTGAGTAATGCTTTTGTATTTGAATGCCAATCGTCATTTATCTGCTGTAAGAATAACTTATTTCTCCGTCCATAACGCTTGGCGAGATTTTGGCGACGAATTTGGTGGAATGTCGCCAACTTAGCGACTTTTTTAAATGCTGTTAAATTAACGAAGAACTCGCCAAATGGATAAAAAGGACGGTAAATCAATGAAAATGACGACTAATTGACGAAAATTCAATATCTTGGAAAGAATATAAATATCTATTATAAAAATAATCCATTTTTTTTTACTGTAAAAGTAGTAAATTCATTGCATTATATAAAGAAAGTCATGTGCTGACCACATCAGATTTTTTAATAATCCCCAACGTGCGCTGCAATCATTTTCATCAAATAGGGTATAGTCACCTTACTGTAGATAGACCTAACCTAGATAGATCTAACCCTACCGTAGATACACTCACGGGCCTTTCCTTGAACTCTGCATATATATACTAAGGTGTTTAAAAAAAGCGGTAACGGGTTTTATTTCGTCACATATTGATCCTGCTTGCAATTACAGTGTTTTTGAAAACAAGGTGCAGAGTTTTATGAAAACGGTCTTAACTCTGTGGGTCATATTTTTTGAAAAATTCAAAATTTAAATTTTTACGTTATCCGCAGAGTAATAGTTCCACTTACAAGAATATTCCTTACCACTTTATTAGTAAAAAAATTTGATGTGGGCAGCACATAACTTTCCTCATATAATGCAATCAATTTACAAATTTTACAGTCAAAAAATAATGTATAAGATCCACGGCGCTGTGTTTTTATCGTTGAATTGTATATTTGGAGATTTTCCGGATGACACCATGTAAAACTATTTCAAAATACTCAATTACCTTATAATTCGCGCAACTCTAAATAAACAGTCACCAATATTGATAGCATCCTCCATGACGATATTTTTGTCAATCTGGGGCGAACTATCGCCAAGTTGGAAATACTTTGCTAAATTATTCGCTGAGTTTGCCAAATGCATCAGCCAGTGTTACAGACAAACGGAGAGAAGAGTATTTCTCATATACTAGAAGGTATGCCAGTCATATGACGGAAATCAGAATTCGGGACACATTACTTCCCATTTGGCGTCATTTTTATCAATTTGGCGACATTTCTGTCATTTTAGCAATATTTAAAATAGTCGCCAAGTTGGCGACGTCCCGCTAAATTTCTCGCCAAACGTTACGGACGGAAAAATGTGTTATTCTTTTAGCCTACGCTTATGGTCTTTCCAAGATATTGAACTTTCATCATCTAGACGTCATTTTCATTGATTTAGCGTCATTTTTATTAATTTGGCGTCACTTTTGTTAATTTAGCAACATTTAAAAAGTCACCAAGTTGGCGACATTTCGCCAAAATCTCGATAAGCGTTATGGACAGAGAAATAAAATATTTTTACAGCAGATAAATGACTATTGGCGTCCAAATACAAGTATTGCCCAAAGTATCTTTTCTCATGAATGGAACGAGCTAGATCCACGAAACTGATGTTACCAAATTTACAGCACTACGGTACTTATGAAAAGTGAACATATTTCAGATTAGTTGATATTTTTTTTCTATAATTTTTTGATAATCTTTTTTTTAGAAATGTCCAATATCTCGAGATTGGTTCGTGCTAGCGTCCTAAAATGTATGTCAGTCGTTTTCAAATGAAAAATTACATAAGAAATGCCTACTTACGTATCTTTATTGACGGTTTCGATTTTTTAAGGATTTTTTCAAAATTTTACTCGAAAATTTAAGGGGGTTCTAAATATTCGATTGCGTATAAAAACAATAGATTTATATTTCGCGCAATATTAACGGAGCGCAATTTTTGTACCAAATTTCGTTCGAATCGCTCCATTCGTTCGTGAGATATCGTCTCCACAGACTCACTGACACACACACACATACACAGACATAACCTCAAAAACGTACGATTCGTGTTCAGGGATATTTGAAACGTGCTCTTATATACATTATACAATGTATATAAAGAAAGTAATATCTTGTGGGGTTACTGATTTAGCCCCACAACGAAGTTGTGTTCACTTCGAAAATATACTTTCTTCTTTTGATAAGAGCAGGGTTCTTTTTGAACAAATTACCTACGGGCAAAGCGAACGGAATTCAATTTAGAACACACACGAACAGACTGGACAGGCGATTCTTTGACAGCTGTTGTCGACCGCGCGTTATTATTTGTCTTAATTTATTTAGCAGACAAATCGATAAGAGCGACCTGTGTTAGCAAATCCGAATATTCGAACATTATTGTAGTTATTTGTTGGAGATTATCCTTCTTGTTAAGATGCGTTCTACTATGTTAGCATGTATATGTATATATGTATATAGTATGTTAGTATGTATGTGAGTATAGTATGTTAGCATGTATATCAGTTTAAAACGCTAATTCTTGGCCTTGAAGATCTCAAAAATTTAATGAAAATTACTTAAAATGTGGACAAAACATATGAAAATTTAAAAATTGAATTAATTTTTAATCAGTTAAACAAGGCTGGATAGTTATCGATCTAAATTTCAATTCCCTGCTCGATTTTATTACGTAAATTCTGTTGGATGAATCGTAGCATACGGCAGTGTTTCTTTCAGGCATACCTCCTGGGGGGCGAACTCCCCCCCCCCGTAAATGAGTATTCTCCCCCTCCTCCCTGGAGATATTTTATGTTAAACTAATTACTATTTATATGACACAGCATTTAGGAACATCTATATAGGGCAAATAGAAAATTTTCCCCTAAAATTTCATTCGCCCACCCCCCGGTCAAAAAGTCTTGAAAAAAAAACACTGGCATATGATCCAGGAACACCTATAGAACTTTTTACCAGAGAGGGCAAACTCAAGGATAATACCTACAACATTGACTTGCTTGATGCCTGCCTTTCTGACTTTTAACATCTAAGAGGGGGCAAGTGCTGTCCCTAATAGGCGTCCATGATACGATCTCATAAGTTCCAGAGATGAGTAAACGTAGACTCGGTGCTTGTGCAATCAGGCTTGTGTTTAGAATACGAATTTATTCTGGTTTCTTGTTTTAATTTAATGCTTAAAATACGGACGTACGCTTTCTTATATAAATATAAATATTTTAAAAATGAAATAATAACAGGTAATTTTTTGTGTGAATCCACCACAAGGATTTCATGTGCCTACGAACCAACGTTTCAGTTAAATCTTTTTACTTTCCTTATGTACATATAATGTATAAGGAAAGTATTGTGACGAAATCGAAAATTCGAATTCGAGTTTTCGACGGAAGAGCACGTATCCCTGAACACGAATCAGACGTTTTTGAAATAATGTCTGTGTGTGTGTGTGTGGAGACGATAACTGACGAACGAATTGGACCGATTTGAACGACATTTGGTACAAAAATTACAATCAATGAATACCGGAACCCTTTTGTTTTATACGTAATCGCATGTTCAGAACCCCTCTAAATTTTCAAGTGAAATTAAAAAAAAATCCTGCCTTTCTGCCTTCCCTAAAGTTACGAAAATAGTCATTTCTTATGTAATTTTTCATTAGAAAACGGTTAAAACAAATTTTAGAACGCTAGCATGAACCGTTCTCGAGATATTGTACATTTTTCAAAAAAATTATCAAAAAATCATATAAAATTAAAAAAGAATATTACCTATTGTTGAAATATGTTCATTTTTCATAAGTAATATGCAATAAATTGGGTGACATCATTCTCTTGAATCTAGGTCGTTTCATTCATGGGAAAATATACTTCAAGTAATACTTTTGTATTTGGACGCCAATAATGAGTTATCTGCTACAAGGATAACTTATTTCTTCGTCCATAACGCTTGGCGAGATTTTGGCGTAATGTCGCCAACTTGGCGACATTTTTAATGTTGTCAAGTTAACGAAAATATTTCCAAATTGATAAAAATGACGCTAAATCAATGAAAATGACGACTACATGATGAAGTAATTTTTCATTAGAATAAGTATGTAAGTATTTTAATATATGGACTATATCGCTTATTGAGGATGCTCTCAATATTGATGATTTAGATTTGCTCGAAGTATAAGTTAATTGAGTATTTTGAAATAGTTTTACATGTTGCCATCCTGAAAATCGCCCAATGTACAATTCAACGATAAAAATTAAGCTCTATGGATCTTATACATTATTTTTTTATTGTAAAACTAGTAAATCCATTGCATTATATAAGGAAAGTCATGTGCTGCCCACACACATCAGACTTTTTTTAATAGAGAGATTTATTTTGTGAACACGCTACGCGGGTTATATATGCCAACACAAAGGGTTGTATTTATTACAATGAGTAAAGTTATCATTGTTGTATGAAGCATGGTTATTGTTATTGCATGGAGTAAAGTTACCGTTATTGCAGATATTGTACGCTTCATGCATCTGCAATATGAGACCAAAGGCAGCCCCACGTTTGTCTAAGGCTTGAAATAATAAAAGGCGACTTTTACAAACCTGCTATGTGGGCTGCATGCGCCTGCGCAGCGGACATATCGTTGTAGGACTTAGCGTTTCCATATATTTAGTTCATTTGTTTAAAAGAAGGTAATTGCTAATAAAATGATAGTAATAAAATAGTAACCGTTAGCTGTGGGAACAATAAATAATATATGTGAAGGAAAAGTTTTGCGATGGGCATTGAAAATTTAACTCTTGAATTTTGATGGATTTACACGTAATAAGCATCCCAAAATACGAATTAACCATTTTTCCAATGGTTCCCTTGAGTCTGTCGAGCAAATCGAACTAAAATCGATACGATTATTTCAAGCGATAAATGCGCTATTGATTTTCGGGTAACACATTTGGAGATATTATGCAGATATGCCTTTTTATGAATGTCAATGAAATAACTGTCATCAACTGCGACATTTCATTCAGATTCTATTTCTTCCTAAAAAATCATCGTTAATCATTCTTGTATTTTCATCATTGATCATCATTGATTATTATTATCTTCATTGATTTTATTATTATCATCATTACTATTATCATTGATTATTAACATCATTTGTCACTATTGTATCTTATTTACCATATTTCTCAATTTGAAAGAAAAGAACTTATTATTTCTATGAAAAAACAATAAGAAATGCGAACAGCAATAAATGTCTTTAAAAATGCATATTTGCAGTGTTTTTAAAAAGGCGTTTATATATTTTTGCTTTCAATTTTAAATTATTTGCGTTAGCATAAAATAAATTTGGGCATAAAAAAAATCGCCCATGAAATGGAGAAATAATGCTAATGCACCTTAACTTCAGTATATCTGTATCTGAACAAAATAGACATGTGAATGCCTTCGAAAGAAAGATGTATGTTCAATTTGATTACGAAGTGAAAGACTCATATAAAAACACTCTGTCCTAATTAGCTGCATGAAAATAAAACAGTCGTCGTTTTAAAAATGCAAAAAGAATGTCTTTGAAATAATCTTTTTGATTAAAATTTAATTTATTTTCAGAGGAATTAGAGAAAAAAATTTTAAAGAGAAAAAGTAATAGTTTTTTTTTTTTTAAACTGAATGTAAACATAATCTTTTACCGGTTTTCGTCACAGATTCTATGAATACAGTATAATAAAAACTCTTGAAAATTGCATTAAAAAAATTGACATTTTCCAAAGATATGTTCTGTAAATGAATTCTTAAGGTAATCAATTTATTTTAAAAATTTTGTATTCCTATTTAATGTACTAAAAAAGTGAATTTTTTTTTCATAACCAATGCAATATAAGAACAAACATTCTCTGTCTGTCTATTTTACTTGGCGACAAATTTGGCGATATTTCGGTGACCTCGGTAGAAAATTTCATTGACAAATTTAGTGAAATATCACCAACTTGTGTAAAGTGTTGCCAAATTGCGAAAATTCAATATTGTGGTATTTTTAAATGTAATTACACAGATTTAACTTCTAATAAAATTAATTAAATAGTACAGTATACACAGATAAGGAAGTAATTAATTTTAAAGGGAGAAGGGAAACTTTTACACACAAAATCAATGCAGTTACTCTAAGTCCTCTGGACGAGTCGGACGGTCTGGGTCTTCAACACAAAATCAATGCCCGGACGACCATCTTGCTGCTCATGTCCTCGGATGAGTCGGTCGTGCTGGGCTTTCGACACAAAATCAATGCTCCTCTGGACGAGCCGGACGGCCTGGGGCTTTCACACAAAATCAATGTCAAATTTAAGTCATTCAAAAGAAAAAAACATGGGAAACTTTTAAATTAAAGTGAGATTATTCTTCAAAAGGGAGGTACGTTTTCAATCTCTTTCTTAATGTCTCTACATCCTTTTGAACTCATCTTCGAAACATATATCTTGACTTCTAACTAATAAAGAACTTTTTCCATTATTCTTACATGCATCACATTGTTCTCCAAGGTATTTTTGTAACGAAGCAGGTGAAATTTAGTTTCATTACGTCTTTACTTATCAGTTACAAGTTCCTTTCATTTGAAAATACCGAATTCTAATAACTTAGTCTTCTAAATTAACCATATATGGGAAAACTCTTTATTAATAATGAAATACTCTTATTATTCTTAATCCATAGTTCTCTTTCCTCGCAGTTTTCTTTATAACTTTACAGCTGAAAGGACAAGTCCCAATCCGTATTTAGATAGGACCTCTGAATTATCAACTGCGACGAAATTCCTATTACTTAGAGTGTAAATTGAATCTTACACAATCGTCTGTAATACTTCATATTTAGCAATAAACTGACTTATTTTGAGAGTTGTTTTGAAAGGGGGGGGGGGGTCTCATGATGTACTATAATGAATGCTTGATTTAGTTTAACCTTTTTTTTTTTCATTTTAACTTTTTGTCTTTTAATATTTTCATCTTTTAATATTTTCACTGTCTTTTAATATTTTCATTGTTTTTTATATTTTCAATGTTTTTAACACTTTGCCACGTAGTTTAAAAGTGTTTATGACTTTGTACATTCTGCCTGTCTGTCTGTTTGTCCGTTCCCACTATAACTGCCGTAAAAATGATTTATCAAAATGAAATTTTAGTATGTTGTTGAGACGGTCTGTGGGACATATGGGAGCGTAAATTAATAATATCATCCAATTAGTTTTGGATTGAACCCGGGTTGAAAAAAATGAAATACATTGAACTCTATGGGACCTATTAATTCAAACATTTTTTAAGCGACGTTAAAATTCACAAATTTCATGAAATATTCAAATTATCCCATAAAATATATAAAAAAATTTCGACAAAGTATGTTCGGTTGTTTTTTAAATAAAAATTAAAATAATAATTGCACCCATATAATATGAAGAGATCACGTGATCCGCTTCAAAATAAAATATGGTATCCATCTTTTTTTCCGAGAGAAAAAATCGTGATTTGTAAAGTTCTTTTAAATTTATATTTAGTGTTCTATCCGTTCTAAAACCGTTTTATTTTTGCGTATTTTTTTTCACGAAAAATTATTTAGCTCTGGAGTCTGGAATATAAGTGATATGAATGAAATATTCATTGCTGTTACATAGAGAGCCAGACGATTTATATTTCGATGACGTCATTTGAATAAAGTTAATTTTTTCCGATGAAGTTTTAAGTTTTCAAATATAATAAATTATTGCAGTTCTGTTATAATTAAAATTATATCAGCGCTGAATGTATCGCATTTTAGAGATGTGTAAATAAAATTGCATTTCAGTTGGAAAGGATTTCATAATCAATGCTTTATGTATGATTGATCTTTGTTATTTATATTTTCACCTTTTAATATTTTAATTACCTCTTCCAATATTTTCACCTTTTAATATTTTCATTACTGGTGATCGCTAATTATTTTATAACATATATTATATTTTTTCTTTAGATACAAAAAAATATTACCTCTAATTTTATCCGATGGGTGATAGTGATCCAATCAGTGATAGCCCAGGATCATACCCAGGACCAATGGCGTAGGTAAAAGTTGTCATTATTCCCCGTTGGTGGAAAAATTACATTATCTGGCCGTATGGTGGAGTTGCCTATAGAGGGGGCTGATGCCACTCGTGTGGGAGACGGTCACGTGATTTTTTTTTTTTTTTTTTTTTTTTTTTTTTTCCCCCAGAGAATAGAAGACATGAAACATTCACAAGGTGGGAAAAGTCAAATATAAGATGAAGCCTGAGGTAAATATTTATAGGGAGACCCACACTTTATGTGTTCTATCCTGAATATGGTCTATATTCACAAGGTGAGAAAAATCAAATATAGGATGAGGCCTGAAATAGATGTTTGTAGGGAGGCCCACACTTTGTATGTTCTATCCTGAATAGAATCTATATTCACAAGGTGAGAAAAATCAAATATAGGATGAGGCCTGAAATAAATGTTTGTAGGGAAGCCCACACTTTGTGTGTTCTATCCTGAATAGGGTCTATATTCACAACGTGGGGGAAATCAAATATAAGATGAGGCCTGCGATAAATGTTTGTAGGGAGGCCCACACTTTCTATATTCTATCCTCAATAGGGTCTATATTCACAAGGTGGGGAAAATCAAATATAGGATGAGGCCTGAGATAAACGTTTGTAGGGAGGCCCACACTTTGTATGTTCTATCCTGAATAGGGTTTATATTCACAAGGTGTGGAAAATCAAATATAGGATGAGACCTGAGATAAATGTTTGTAGGGAGGCCCACACTTTTTATGTTCTATCCTGAATAGGATCTATATTCACAAGGTGAGAAAAATCAAATATAGGATGAGACCTGAAATAAATGTTTGTAGGGAAGCCCACACTTTGTATGTTCTATCCTAAATAGGGTCTATATTCACAACGTGGGGGAAATCAAGTATACGATGAGGCCTGCGATAAATGTTTGTAGGGAGGCCCACATTTTGTATGTTCTATCCTCAATAGGGTCTATATTCACAAGGTGGGGAAAATCAAATAGAGGATGAGGCCTGAGATAAACGTTTGTAGGGAGGCCCACACTTTGTATGTTCTATCCTGAATAGGGTTTATATTCACAAGGTGTGGAAAATCAAATATAAGATGAGGCCTGAGATAAATGTTTGTAGGGAGGACCACACTTTTTATGTTCTATCCTGAATAGGGTCTATATTCACAAGGTGGAGAAAATCAAATATAGAATGAGGCCTAAGATAAATGTTTGTAGGCAGGCCCAAACGTTGTATGTTATATCCTGAATAGAGTCTATATTGGACAACGAAGCAATATATGCATAATGTAATTTTCCTATACACTCATAAACATAGACTTAAATCTCTCCCCTTGACGAAATCCTGACCACGCTTAAACTCAGACCTCCTGTATTGAGTCCCTATGTGCTACCCACTACGTCACTTTGGCCGTGAGAAGAATTACTATAATTGCCTTTGAGAATAACTGTTATTGCCTGAAACATTTTTACTTTCCCTATAATAGTACACAGCAATGTATCGGAAAAGTTCTGGAATGTGATCGAAAATTAGAACAAGTTTTCAACAGATTTACACGTTTTGATCCTATGGAACATTAATACGAAATTTTTGACGTCTGTGTGTTTGATTATCCATCTAAGCAATGTATATATAGACTTTTATTCAAAAACTTTTCGACTAAATTCCTAAAATTTGATAAGTCATTTAGTGTTACCATAGTGCTGATTATGTTTTCGTACGATTTTGAAAAATTGAACCGACCAATTTTTTTAAATCGCCCACAAAATGCGACAAAATCGAAATTAAAGACTAACTATGATTAAATGTGATAATCCTTGTTCTATATTTAATTTTTTTTTATTTTTAAACGAATAAGACTAATACCATTATTCTAGAGCAAACCGTTCTTAAGATTTTTTTTTTCGCGTCCTAGCGCCTTTTTAAAAAACCTAAATCACTAAATGAAAAACAAAATAGTCTTCTAACTGAAAATTTGTATAATAATTTCAAATAATTATCCATTTTATGTGTTAAAACTTGAATGAATGCATTAGGACAGTGGTTCACAAAAGTGGGGTCCGTGGAAAATTTATCTGGCTCCAAAAAAGTATATTGCTACGATATATCCTCTGGAATCGTAGATATTCCCTCGGAATGCTGGAATGAGTCCAAATTTCTAACTAACACGTTTATTCACAAGCTCAGCGTAAACAGAAACAATATGCAGTAAAACAGACACGTAAATGCTTTACTAATTTCACAAAATAACCAATACTATTCCCAAACATTGACGAAAGTAGCGATTACTATTCTCCAATGGTAAAAATCACAGTTCCATGTAACTCGTATCACGATAATTTCTTTTATAGACTCCCCATGGAAACTTCTGGAAATCACTCATATCACGTAAAATAATCTTTATTTCGCGGTCCTTCATGCACCTTCGGAAAGTCGCCAAATTGGCAATAAATAGCCAATTCTGGAAACCCTTCTTCGACCTACAGCATTCTGCAACCCTAGTCTCACGTCATGGGAAAGCCTAGAGCTCCTACAATACAGGCTGACTTATCAAGCATATTGAAGCCCAGTAAATTTTCTGCAAATACATGGGTTAACATATTTGGCGGTTTAACACGTGCTCCAAATATTGATTAACTGCTCTCCAACTGAGTAATGATTCCTTTTCTATACTCTCCATAGAAATTTCTGGAAATCTCCCATATCACGTAGAATAAACGTTATATCGAGGGATGCTTCTCAAACCTTCGGAAAATAGTTAAATGTCGCCTAATTTGAACTTCGGCGTGTTGAGTGTTGAAGACCCAGACCACACGACCAACCCTAAGGTTAACGGTAGCAAAATATGTGGCCGGGAAGGGGAACTTCGGCGTGTGGCAATCCTAGTCTCACGTCATGGGAAAAGATGCTGCACGGAAGTTTTCTCCGTCTGATCGTTGAAAGAGACAAAAGTAAGGAGGGGGGGGGGGGGACTCTACAGCAAAACATTCTGCTACCTTTGTTCATTTTTTTCAGCTACTTAGTTGATAATTTCGGTAAACTATCAGAAAAGCCGCATTTATAAGCGTTCATGAAAATCCCAGCTTCATTTCTGAAATATTCAGCTAATTATTATCTGCCGAAGCGTTATTTGTGTGTGTGCGTGTGTGTGTCAGGAACCTTACTCCCCATTAAGGACAGCTGATTCCCCTAAAACTTTCAGTAACATGCTTGCAAATGCTTTACAGTGCACAGCATTTTACAAGTTCGCAATAATATGCTATAACTAACAAAATACTTGTTGGATCTTGTTTTTCAAGTAATTTTTTTTTTTCACATCCCGATGTCAAGAGGTCCTTGAGTTTAAAAATTTGGGAGGTGCTTCGTTACGGAATTTATAAAGGAAAATAAATATGCTTCTGGTGTAAGTTAAGTCATATGCTGTTTACATTAGATATAGAAACATCTCTTTTATGCATTTTTTTTTCGAATTTGCATGTGAATAATGTTGACATGTGAATATTTCCAAAGCATCGTATTCAATTTGATTACGAAGCGAGAAACTATTTGAAAGCACTCGAGCGTAAATATTTGAAATAAAAATCAAACTTTTCTCTCTGGAATTGCAAAAAGAGGCTCTTTGAAGTAATTTTTTCGATTGGAATTTAATTAATTTTGAAGACACAAGTGAAACTTGTTTAAAAGGGGAAAAAATCGAGCAGTAGATTTTCTAAAAGCTATATGAATAAATAAGCACGTTCTTGAAGCTATTTATATCACACTAAGTACACTCCAATTAAAAATTCTAGATTACTGCGCTGAATAAACTGATAATTATTTTTTTTTGAACTGTCTAAACAGATATTTGTATGTGAATAAAAAAAAATCCCAACTTTATATCATCTTTGAAATCTCGCAAAATAACTTTTGTTTTGCAAAATAATTCATTTTTCTTTTCAATTATATATTTATACGTGTTATATTGGAACGGTGATTTTTCATAACCAATGAATGTAAAAAATTAATTTATAATGATAAATTAAATCACGTAATACGTGCTGATAAATTAAATCGCACAGCCTGCTGCTAAAATAACTGTAAAGTAAAAAGTTTATTAAAGCATGTAGCGAATTAGTGGCAGTATCAACCAGTTTCGAAGGGGAAAACAGCTTCTTATTTCAGGATAAAAAAAAAAAGACAAAGAAACAACGACAGCAAAAGCAGGCAGACGTCTTTTTGATACTTTTATTAGACACCTTGTATTTGCTTGTGTCGTAGCCTTGTCCTTTTTATCTTGAAAAAGGGTTTGATTTTTGCCTTCGAAACCCATTACCATCGTTACTAGTTCGTCGTATAATATATTTTTTATAGAATTTTTACTTTAAGTTGGAATTGTATAGATTGAAACAATAACAGCAAATTCGATAGCAAATTAACTTGGGTGTGTTTCATACCAGCATCCATTTTTAGTAACTTTGTTTTTACTTTCCCTGCAATACATGGTAATGTATAGGAAAAGTATTGGAATCATGTCGAAAATCACAACTTGAGTTTTCGACGAATCTACACGTTTCGAGACCTCTAGAATACGAAAAAGCTATTTTTAGCGTGACGTCTGTGTGTGTGTCTGTGTGTCTGTCTGTGCAATGTATGTATCCACTCTAACTCAAAAACTAATGGACTGAATTTCATAAAATTTGGTAGGTAAGTCACTTGGATGTGACCTTGGTGCTGATTAGTTTTTGGTACGATTCGTAAAAACTGAACCCGCGTTTTTTTTGCGAAATGGCCCGTAAAAATTTCATTTATCCACTCTAGCTAAAATACTAATTGACCAAATTTTACAAAATTTGGTAGATAAGTTACTTGTTGGATATTCTGGTGCTGATTAGAATTTGGTACGATTCGGAAAAGAAGAACCCGCCTATTTTTACGAAATGGCCGGCAAAAATTTCATGTATCCACTCTAGATAAATTACTAATTGATCAAATTTCACAAAATTTGGTAGATCAGTTACTTGTGGGATACTCTGGTGCTGATTAGATTTTGGTACGATTCGGAAGAGAACAACTTACCTTTTTTTACGAAATTGCCCGCCAAAATTGCCAAAATTTAAAGAAAAAGACTAAATATTATATACTCAAATATATCAATTAAATTCTTGTTTTGTACGCAATTTTTGAAGAGGAAAATATATAACACACTCCATTATACTTTAGAACTAACCGTTCTCAAGATATTTGAGATTTCTTGCATTTTTGTTGTGCCGATTTCGGAAAAATGTCCAATTACCAAATAAAAACAAAAATTGAATTAAAAATGCAAATTTAGTGTTATTTGGTTCACTTAAACTCAATCTAATGAATTATTAAAGAAATAAAGAATTTGAGGAGATTTTTTTTTCTGCAGGGAAAGTCATGTGCTGCCCACATCAGATTTTTTAATTTTACAAGAAAAATTGTGAAAAATCGGTATTGTGGGTTCAAATGTTTACAATTATAGTGTGTTACTATTCACTTTGAAAGGTTTGAAAAAATATTATGATTGATACATATTTGACAATGTACCTCCGGGGGGGGGGGCTTGCCCCAGAAAGGGGTTAATGACGTCACGAACAAAAGAAACAGTATCGCAGCTATTTTTCACAACAATGATTGAAACTATTAATCCTCGAAATCATTGAGCTATAAATAAACCCTTTTATGCATAACTATGTCGAATTTTGTCCTATGCTGCCATGTCAAATACTGCCATGTTAAATACTTTCTCAATGCTATAATATTATATAGTATGACAAAGCAGAATGCAAGGGGAGCTTTTTGTCATAAACTAGGTTGCCATATTGCCAAGCAAGTGCTATCATTTGCGAAAATCTTCTTTAAAGCAAATGACATTGCATTAATTGTACCTTCTCTTACATTAATTAGACACCGCGATAGTTATTTAGATTTTAAAATTATATTATAAAATTTAAGATATTTTATCGCAGTATGTGGATTTAGGTAAATCATAGCTTTGGAATACACCCATATTGCAGATGAAAACACCTATGAACTGGCTTCGTACGGTCTGGGTCGGACAGTCTGGGACGACGAAGAAGAAGAAGAAGCTGTGTTCAATATTTTGAATATGAATATTAAACTTGAACTCCGATTTAAAAAAAAATGTCTAAGTCTTTAAAACCATTTACACGAGTCAAAAACTAAAAATTAATACAGTACTGATAAATAATCGTTCGGAAACCGACATTCAATAAATTTGACTTTTGAATTACTTAGAATAAACACGAAATAAATGAAAAGACTTGAAGTCAAAAAAAAAAAAAAGTTCCTTTATCCCAGAAGTAAAATTATCAAAATTAATGGAATTCTCAGCGAATTTTCATCCAATTTAAGTCATATTTTCGGAGCTTACTTATAATATTGAAATAATTGAAATTTGTTTTTTTTTTAAATTCGCGAATTCCGAAAATTGTAAATTTTATAGCAGTCCATGTGCAGACAGTAAGTCTGAGATATCGTTCGCAGACACCAGCACCTCGACATGAGGCCGAAATGTCATCTGCAGCTGCAATGGATAAATTGATTTAAAGAAATGGAGGAAAATGGCGATTTTTAGATTTAAAAGTTCACAACTTTTAAACTAATTCGATTTGAGGGGGAAAAAAAACTTGATGAGATTTGCCATATCTGGAGTTCAGCTAATTCTGTATCGAATTTCGTCGCTACTCGAAGCTTCGATTTTTTACAGACGATTCACATACACACACGCGCAAACAAACATCTTCTTTTATAATGTAAGATATAAAATTGAAAATATAAATAACTTCCAATAAATGTATATTAATGTACACTTGAAAGGATTATGTAGTACATTGAAGTGAATTCAAGAGTATAGTCAAACAAATACTTAATTTATTATCTCTATATTTGATTTTTTTTTCTTTAATTTCCTTAAAAAAATTTGATCTGGGCAACACATAACTTCCCTCATATAATGCAATGAATTTACACTTTTTGCAGTCAAAAAACAATGTATAAGATCCACGGTACTGTGTTTTTAACGTTAAAATGTACATTTGGCGATTTCCCGCATAACAGCATATAAAGATTTCAAACTTCCCATTTAACTTATACTTCGCGCAACTCTAAATAAACAATTATCAATATTGATAACATCCTCAATAAGCGACATAGTTCATATATTAAAATATTTTAATAATTAATTTATCAATTAGGCGTCATTTTCATTAATTTAGCGTCATTTTCATTATTTTAGCGTCATTTTTGCAATTTTAACGATATTTCCGTTAATCTGGGGAGTAATATCGCCAATTTGGCGATACGTCGTTATATTATTCGCCAAGTTCACCAAAAGCATCAGCAAGTGCTACAGCCAAACGGAGAGAAAAGCATTTCTTATATACTAGAAAGTATGTTCGTCATATGACGGAAATCAGAATTTGCGAAACATTACTTTCCATTTGGCGTCATTTTTATCAATTTGGCGACTTTTTTTTCCTTTTTAGCAACATTTAAAATAGTCGCCAACTTAGCGAAATCCCGTTAAATTTCTCGCCAAGCATTACGGACGGACGGAGAAATTGGTTATTCTTATACACTCTACTCTTATGTTCTTTCCAAGATATTGAAATCAATTAGTTTACACTTCTTTGATTTAGCGCCGGTTTCATCAATTTAACGAATTTTTATCAATTGGTTGACACTTTCGTCAATTTGGCAACATTTAAAAAGTCAAGAAGTTGGAGATATTCCGACAAATTCGTCACCAAAATTTTGCCAAACGTTACGGATGGAAAAATAGCTTATTCTTATAGCAGATACTTATATTCTTTCCAAGATATTGAATTTTCGTCAATTAGTCGTAATTTTCATTGATTTAGCATCATTTTTAGCAATTTGGCGACATGTTCGTTAATTTGGCAACATTTAAAAAGTCGTCAAGTTTTTGATATTTCGTCAAATTCGTCGCCAAAATCTCGCCAAGCGTTCGAGAAATAAGTTAATCTTATGGTAGATAAGTGGATATTGGCATTCAAATACAAAAGTATTACCCAACGTATATTTTCTTATGAATGGAACGAGCTAGATCCACGAGAATGGTGTCACCAAATTTATCGCACAATATTACATATTTCCTAATTAAGTGAACATATTTCCCAATAGTAAATATAATTTTTTTTATTTTATGTGATTTTTTTTTTACATTTATTTGAAAAATGTGCAATATCTCCAGAACGATTAATGATGGCATTTTAAAGTTACATGAGAAAAGTCTATTTGCTTTACTTTATTAAAGGTTTTGATTTTTTGATGATTTTTTCTAAAATTCACTTGAAAATTTAGAGGGTTTCTGAACATTCGATTGCGTTTAAAAACAATAAGCTTCCAGTATTCACGGATTGTAATTTTTGTACCTAATTTCGCATGATATTTCATATGAAAAGTGAACGTATTTCACAATAGTAAATGTTTTTACTGTCCTTATATACATAGTATAATGTATAAGGAGAGTATTGTGACGGGGTCGAAAATTCGAATTCGAGTTTTCAACGGGAGAGCACGTTTCAAGCATCCCTGATCACGAATTGAACATTTTTGGGGTGATGTCTGTGTGTGCGTACGTGCGTCCGTGTGTGTGTGTGTGTCAGTGAGTCTGTGGAGACGATATCTCACGAACGAATGGAGCGATTCAAATGAAATTTGGTATAAAAATTACCATCCGTGAATACTAGAAGCCTATTGTTTTTAAACACAAACGAATGTTCAAAACCTCCCCTAAATTTTCGAGTGAAATTTTAATAAAATCATCAAAAAATCAAAATCTTTAATAAAGTTACGCACATAGACATTTCTCCTGCAATTTTTCCTTAGAAAACGATTTACATAAACTTCAGAACGCTAGCATGAACGGTTCTCGAGATATTAAACATTTTTCAAATAAATTTAACAGAAAATCCCATAAATTAAAAAAATATTAACTGTTGAGAAGCATATTCACTTTTCATATGTAATATCATGCAATAAATCTGGTGAAATCATTCTCGTGGATCTAGCTCATTCCATTCATGAGAAGATACTTTGAGTAATACTTTTGTATTTGAACGCCAATAGTCATTTATCTGCTATAAGAATAATTTATTTCTCCATCCATAACGCTTGGCGAGATTTTGGCGATAAATTTGGCGGAATGTCGCCGACTTGGCGACTTTTTAAATTGTTGCCAAATTAGCCAAAATCTCGCCATATGGATAAAAATGACGCTAAATCAATGAAAATGACGACTGATTGACGAAAATTCAATATCTTGGAAAGAATATAAATATCTACTATAAAAATAACCTTTTTTTTTCACTGTAAAAGCAGTAAATTCATTGCATTGTATAAGGAAAGTCATGTGCTGCCCAGATCAGATTTTTTTTAATGTAATTGTTTTATACATTTATTTAAAAAATGTGCAATATCTCCCGAACGGTTAATGCTAGCGTTCTGAAGTTTATGTCAATCGTTTTCTAAGGGAAAATTACATAAGAAAAGTCTATTTGCGTAACGTTATTAAAGGTTTTGATTTCTTTATGATTTTTTCAAATCTTCACTCGAATATTTAGAGGGTTTCTGAACATCCGATTGCGTCTAAAAACAATAGGCTTCCAGTATTCACGGATTGTAATTTTTGTACCTAATTTTGTTCGAATCGCTCTATTCGTTCATGAGATATCGTCTCCACAGACTCACTGACACACACACATACACACACAGACATCACCTCAAAAACGTTTGATTCATATTCAGGGATGCTTTAAGCGTGCGCTTCCGTCAAAAACACGAATTCGAATTTTCGATCCCATCACAATACTTTCCTCATACATTGTACTATGTATATAAAGAAAGTAAAATTCGAGTGTAAACCTTGTTTAATAGCAATGTAAACAAATTAGGGTAGGTCTTTGTAACATTTATTTTTTTTTTCTATGTTTGAATTTTATATTTTTTTTCAATAGCTCCAGTAAATCTTAAATGGAATTCTTACCTAAATACAGTTTATTTCAGCCATTGCAAATGGAATATATAACTCTAAAGAAATAGAAAAAATATATTAGGCAGCTTAACTTCAGTATTTACATCTGAACAAAGTTGACAAGTGAATTTCTTTCCTCTCCAGAAATACAAAAAGAGGTCCTTTGAAGTTTTTTTTTCAATTAAAGTCTAATTTAATTTTAAAGAAACAAGAGTAAAAGTTGTTTGAAAAGGAAACGGAAAGTTTTAGATTTTTTTTCCTTTTTTTTTCTTTGGGGGGGGGGGGGGGGGGGGGGGGGGGGGGGCAAATGTAAATGTGTTTTTTCACTTCTTTTTAAGTCACTCGAAAAACGCACCATTCTAAACTTTAGGCTAAAAAAAACTGATAAAATGTCTTTTATAAAATTTGGAAAACTAGAGTTGCATCTGAATGAGACATTCTAAAGACGTTTTGCGAAAAAAATTTCAACTTTAAATTTTCGCAAATAATTTTTGTTTCTAAAAAATGTATATTTCACCACATATATATTTTTCTATTTTGCATATATATTTGTTAAACATAAAATAGGGGGTTTCCCTATTGTATTGCCCTTGCATAACTGACACAAACATTAATAATAAATTAATGATCCTAGACTATGTTAACTGTTTAAGGTTGCTCTTTAGTTTTTGAGTTATTGTATAAACACGCTGTTGCAAAAAAAAATATGTGCATTCATAAGTAATTGAGCTACAACCGTGAAACTCGGCATGTATGTATCGTTTGAGGAAATATGCAAATGATTAGAATTTGGGAGCAAAAAAGAAGTATATTAAGAAATGGTGGCAACAAGAAGATGAAATTTTAGTAAGTAGTAAATCCTCTACTGGCAGCATTACAAGCCGATATTAGGTGCAACATAGAGTGAATTAAGTTGCTTATATCCCTTTCACAGGAAGATTCTGAATTGTTGCAACTGGTCAGCTAATTCAGTGATATTCTCAGAGGGCTAAATTTACCGTCTTAACATGTCTCGGGCGTATTCTATTGGAGATAGGTCTTGGAATCTGAATAGCCATGGGGGTATTAAATCCTCGAAGACGTTATTAAGCAAGTCGTGCAGTGTATGGTCGAGCGTTGTCTTGCTGATAAATGAACCTGTATAGCTTGATAGTACACGCAGAACTACCGGCTGTAGAATTGCCGTCGACGTACAAGGGAGCTGTCAGATTGGCTTCCACCACAAATGGAGGATATTGGCTGTCAGATATTGGCTGTAGCAGAATTCGCCGTTGAAGAAAACATGCCTCCAATCGAACACTGTCCCGGCTGACCGACCCCTAGCACCAATCCAGACGATTCTGTTTATGTAGAGGGTTTAGTGATAAGCGTCCTAAAGGACGTCGACGCCTACTCCCACCTATTCCAGTCGTCTCCGAATAGTATCCCGATACAGAATACACGGAGGATGGGAAGTGCCTGTAGCGGCGCCATTGGTGTGGATGTGGCTCTTTTCCTGACTGCACGATCCTCTCGAGCAATTGTTTGTCTGGGGCGTCCTGAGCCTTTGCTATGGTTACATGTGTCTTCTCTAACTCACTGTTGCCAACACTGAGCAACTACCATATCGCTCTGACTAATTTAGCGACTAATACGTCTGTTGGACCAACGAGCTTCCCTTAGACCTATGAATTGACCTCTCTCTAAATTCGCCAATGGTTCGTAATGCCATCGAGTACATCTCAAAGGCATCTTTGTACACAACTTTTAGTATGAAAACAGAAAAGACAGTTCCAATTGCCCGTGAGTAAGAACACCAATCATTTTAAATGCTGCACGATGCGTCGTTGTCATGCCCATTGCATGAGTCCTGTAACATCATTGGCACTGACAATTTAATCATTTACATAACTCTTAAAATGACATTTGCTTGCTGAGTTTCGTGACTGTAGCTCAATTTTTTATGGGTTCATATATTTTTTGCTACAGTGTGCATTTCATTATTTAGTTTATAAAGCGAAGAGTGCAAGGCATTTATTCTAAAGTCAGATGTGATTCTTCCGTAGTTCTACACTCGCAGAACTACGGAAACTTGGCATGAATGTATTTAAAGTCACAGAACCTGCCGAAGCTTGGATGAAGTGCAGAGTCTAGTATCTATGATCTGGTTTAGTTAGAGCTCTTCTGCATGAATTGCCATTAACTGCAGAAGAGGCAAGAAAACCCCGACGAAATAAGTCACACCAATCATAAGTTAGTCACCGGGTTCTATTACTAGGAACTTGGACACTGCAGCCATGTGCAGTTTGAGCTCAATCATTTTACATTTTGAATTCGGCTACGGGGTTTCAAAACTGTGTCATGTAATAAGTTTTCTTGCTTCCCAGTACAGTTTTCGACTTTCGACTATTCCGAGCTGATAAACGGTAAAATGGTTATGTCTTTATTTGATAGTGTCGTTGTTTTAATGTTATGTTTTTATTAGATCTTTTCAGTGAATGTTTATATAATTTTTATGGACGTATAAGAAAATTAGGTTAATACACTTTCTTCTCTATCGTGGTAAAAAGTTAACAGCAATTGACTTGAGTGGCAGGTTCATCCGTTTAGGCACTGATGGGCTTCTGGAGGGTCTGGAAAGATTTTAAAAATTAAAACCATTTCCTTTGCCCCCCTCCCCCTCCATCCCACCCCCCGGGTGGATTGAAAATCGAAGTCCGTTAGGTTCTGCTATAAGTGTGCAAAGATGCAACATTATAGGTAACTGACTGGGGATTCTGAAGAGTCTGGAAAGACTTTCCAGGAACCCTCTTTTTCCTTGCCCCCGAAGGGAAAATCAAAATGCCGGATTAGTTAAGTGCGAGATTCTGTTCAGTGGTCGATACTATGTCTAGTCCAGTCTTCTAGATTCAGTCTTTTGGAGAGTCTGGAAAGACAAAACACATTAGACAATTATCACATGGATTTTAAAACTAAATACATTAATATGCATATAGCTAAATAAAGCAAAACAAAACGAAAAATAATGCCCCATACAAAGAAAAATAATTGCACAAAATGTATCCATTATATTTAAGGTCAGGAACGTCAAGCCATCGATCAATAGTCAGAGTCCAAAGGGAGCCAATTCCGTTTCATCAAGAATCAAATTATTTTAACATTCCTGGTTAACACGATGACCCGAGAAGATATAACAGAGACAAGAAATAACGGAATCCACAAAAAAAGACTTCTAAAATATGCGATGTGCAAATTATGTAATATTTATGTGAAGTGTGATATGCATCAAAGCCTGGCTGCACAAACATCCATGAATGAAGATCTGTTATGAGCAACAGTCTATCTTAATTGAGTGAGCCGCTGCATTTTGATAATAGCATTCTATTCAGTGAAATACGCTGTCGCTCCTGCAGACTATTTGAATTTAATAAATATTCAATATTCAATTATAAGAAATTACTAAGTGTATGATTAATTTGGAAATCTAAGAGCAGGGCTCATATTCTACATTTTGTTTATTATTGGGCAATTATAATGTTAATAAATCGAGTAATGAGTAATAGTGTAAAGAAAATGTTCATAGCAAACCCTGTATATGTGTAAATAAAATTCATTTAACCAGTATAAATTAGCTGGAGTGTAGCTCAACTCGATTTTCTCATGCCATAATCCATTTTTAAGTGGCTTGTGTTTCCCCCCACCCCCCACTCCACCCGCAAATTTTACAAGTAAAACTTTGAAAAATCCGTATCTTTAATCCAAATAATTACAATTATAGCGTGTTACTCTTTACTTTAAAAGGCTTGGCAAAATCTTTAATCCAAATAATTACAATTATAGCATGTTAAAATACTTTAAAAGGCTTGGCAAAATCTTTCGATTGATACCATACCCTAAAAATCTGATGTGAGCAGCACATGACTTTCCTTATATAATGCAATGAATTTACTACTTTTACAGCAAAAAAAAAATAGGTTATTCTTATAGTAGATACTTATATTCTTTCCAAGATATTGAATTTTCGTTAATTAGTCGTCATTTTTATCTATTTAGCGTCATTTTTATCCATTTGACGAGATTTTCGTTAATTTGGCAACATTCAAAAAGTCGCCAAGTTGGCGACATTCCGCCAAATTCGTCGCCAAAATCTCGCCAAGCGTTATGGACGGAGAAATAAGTTATTCTTTTAGCCGATAAATGACTATTGGCGTTCAAATACAAATGGATTACTCAAAGTATCTTTTCTTATGAATGGAACGAGCTAGATCCACGAGAATGATGTCATCAAATTTATCATATGATATTACATATGAAAAGTGAACATGTTTCTCAACAGTTAATATATTTTTTTTAATTTATGGGATTTTTTTATAAATTTATTTGAAAAATGTGCAATATCTCGGGAACGGTTCTTGCTAGCATTCTAAAGTTTATGTCAATCGTTCTCTAAGGAAAAAGTACATAAAAAATGTCTATTTGCGTAACTTTACTAAAGGTTTTAATTTTTTGATGATTTTTTCAAAATTTGACTCGAAAATTTAGGAGGGTTCTGGACTTTCGATTACGTTTAAGAACAATAGGCTTCCAGTATTCACGGATTGTGATTTTTGTACCAAATTTCATTCAAATCGTTTTATTCGTTCGTGAGATATCGTCTCCAGACTCACTGACACACGCACACACACACACACGTACTTTCACACACACACATACACACACACACAGACATCACCTCAAAAATGTTTGATTCGTGATCAGGGATGCTTGCAACGTGCTCTCCCGTCGAAAACTCGAATTCGAATTTACGACCCTGTCACAAAACTTTCCTTATAAGGAAAGTAAAAATGTACCCCTGAGAATAACCCCCCCTCCCCTCTCCCCCGCGAGAGAGACCAATGACGTCACGAACACAAACATTGTATCGCGGCTATTTTTGACAACAATCATTGGAACTATTAATTCTCGTGATCATTGAACCATAAATAATCCCTTTTATACATTATTATGTCGAATTTTGTCCTATGCTGCCATATTAAAAATATAAAATTTTGAATGAATTTCGAAATTTTTTTTTTATAATAAAGCCGGATATGTTTCATGAAAACCTATTAATATTCTGGATTTGTGGCCGTTATCATGTACGCAAGAAATCGACCACAGGCGTCAGACAGACATACAGTCAGGTGGCATCACTCCAAAAATAGTCAAACCGTGTTCAGGAGGTCTTAAAATAACTATCTGAGTCAAATCTTGCTATCGAAAAATTTTGTGAAAACACTGCTTTCTCAATACTGCGTACGAAAAAGTAAAAATTAGTTATGTGGTCTACGCTTGTATAGTACGTTTCTTTCATCTGCAGGAAAAAGTGGAGATTTAATATCACACACTTTTCATCAACTACTTTTCGAACTTTACACTATTTATGCGTAGTTAGTTCGGGCACACTTTTATTGGAAAAAAAAAAAACCACATATGATATTTATAGGAAATAAGTAATGTGTTTTATTTAAAAGTTTATTTGCAAATGCCTATAATAAAAAGTTCGTTTTAATAAAAACATTTTAGTAGCATAAGAGAAAAAAGTTTCTATTGAATTTAAGCTTTCTATTGAAATTTTTCCTATTCCAATTTTGCAAATGAAAAACAAAAATAGATTATTTTTGACCAAAGGGATACTAAAAGAGCTGAATTGCGTTTGAAGAAGGGTAAATAACCTACGAACTAAAGTGTCAATGCACTGCTTACTAATACATTCTTGAATTTAATTTTTCGAAGTCAAATTGATTTTAAATGCACAACTTGGGAAGGCTCAAATAACTATAAAGACTTAAAGAGATATTATAGAAAAATTCGATTAAATAATAAAAGAAAAATAGAAGGAATTTATTTAAAAAATCTGTATATACTAATTGCCAAGTGTCCGTCTGTCTGTCACGCTTTTTTTAGGCACTTACCGAATAGATAGAGACTTGAAAATTGCTACACGGCTCGGTCGTTCGATAAAACCCTTCTGGAAAAATCGAATTTTTCGAAAACGCTCTCTAGAGGGGGTGGGGGGGGGCTCCACACCAAAACGTTCGAAAAGTGAAGTGATGGGTAACATGCTTTGCGATAAGATAGAGACTTCAAATTCGGTGTATGGGTAAACCGTTCAAAAGGAAGAAAGTGTGCAATTTCAGATTTCCAATATTTTCTACTTAAGGGGTGCCGCACACACCAAAATGTTCGATTTTCCGAACAAATGAGAAACAGCTCCTTTAAAATTTGATAGAGGCTTGAAATTGGGTGTATGGACTAATCATTTGATGAAACCACCCAACACGAATATAGTTTTTCAAAAATGTTCGTTTAAGGGGGGGTGCTTCAGAGGAAAACGTTCGAAAGGTGAATTGATAAAAACACATGATTCGCAATGAGATATAGATTTCAAATTTTGTGTACGGGTAGATATTTTGGAAGGAAGAAAGTGTACAATTTCAGTTTTCAAATACTTTCTACTTAAGAGGGTGCCGCACACAAAAATGTTCGATTTTCGAAATAAAGGAGAAACGCCCTTTTAAAGCGTGTGAGAGGCTTTATATTTGGTATATGGGTTTATATTGGCTTTATATTTGGTATTTGGTATATATATATATATATATATATATATATATATATATATATATAATTGAAGATTTTGATGATTACTTGTAATATATATACCCGAGAAATACCAAAGAAAATTGCTTGTATACTGAAGGTTTAGGTAAAACGATGAGCTATGCAAGATGTATGGATATTGAATAAATGGAATCTATTGAATATAAAAGGAATAAAATGAATATGAAAAGCATTTCTGAAACCATGTACGTTATCAAGGGCCATACATGTTTCATTAATGCTGATTCTACGTTTCTGTTTACACAATTGTAACATGTATTACAGAAATAATGTAAATGGCCCGACGTAGAAGAAAAGACAAAGTGGATCGAATACACAAAAAAATCAAACATGGATATGAAATATTCTGTTACACCAGCTTGTGGCTAATTATTGTAATGAGGATGCAAAGTATTATAAAGTAATATCAAAAGAATATAATGAAAATAAAATGAAAATATATCTACCCCTAGTACTGTGGTACTTCTGGAAAAGCATGTGTATGACCATTCATCTCAGAACAGGTTACAGTGAATTTTGTGTTACTGACTAAGCAGTTTTCCCAAAACTGGTTACAGTGAATTATACAAAATGTTTAACTGTTAGAAGAAGACATGGAGTCTATGAATTATTGAGAAATGCTAGAGTATGATCTGTCAATATGTTGCTGTAATTGTTGCAAGTTTTTGTATTTAAATTTAAAATGTGTTTTAATAAAAGAAAAAATAAGATTGGGCGGGTAGTTATTTTTGATAACTGTGTTGATGAATTTATGAAGATGTTCTTTGTAGTAACAAGGTGTGCTTAACATTTTGATTCTTAATAACTGGTTGTTAATAATATTTCTATATACAGATTTGGAAAGATTGGAAGAGAAATGTTGAAGTTTATTTACTTTGAAGTTATAAGTTTCAGTTTTGTCATAGATTTTAAATTTTATTGTTTTTGCGAGTCTGTGGAGACGGTAACTGACGAACGAATGGACCGATTCGAACCAAATTTGGTACAAAAATCACAATCCGTAAACACTGGAAGCCTATTGTTTTTAAACGTAATCGAATGTTCAAAACGCCCCTAAATTTTCGAGTGAAATTTTGAAAAAATAGTCAAAAAATCAAAACCGCTAATAAAGTTACGCAAATAGACATTTCTTATGTAATTTTTCATTAGAAAGCGATTGATATAAATTTTAGAACGCTAACATGAATCGTTCTTGAGATATTGCACATTTTTCAAAAACATTGTCAAAAAGCCATATAAAATAAAAAATATATATTTCCTATTGAGAAACATGTTAACTTTTCATATGAAATACCATGCAATAAATTTGGTGACATCATTATCGTGGATCTAGCTCGTTCCATTCATGAGAGAAGGTACTTCGAGTAATACTTTTGTATTTGAACACCAATAGTCATTTATCTGCTATAAGAATAACTTATTTCTCCTTCAGTAAAGCTTGGCGAGATTTTTGCGACGAATTTGGCCGAATGTGGTCAACTTGGCGACTTTTTGAAATGTTGTCAAATTAACGAAAATATCGCCAAATGGATAAAAATGACGCTAAATCAATGAAAATGACGACTCATTGTCGAAAATTCAATATCTTGGAAAGAATATAAGTATCTACTATAAGAAAAACCTATTTTTTTACTATAAAAGTAGTAAATTCATTGCATTATATAAGGAAAGTCATGTGTTGCCCACATCAAATTTTTACTTTCGCATAAACAGTATTGAGAAATTATTGTTTTCCCGAAAATTTTCTATTTCGAGATTTTGATGCCAATATATGTTTTAAGACCTTCTAAACATATTTTGACTATTTTTAAAGTGATGTCCGTCTGTCTGTCTGTCTGTCTGTCTGTAGTCGATTTCTTGTGTACGCAATATAGCAGCCACAAATATTAATGGATTTTCACGATTGGAGTGAAAACTTTTAATTTTATTCTACATTTTATATTTTTTATATTTTTTTACTCCAGCATAGGACAAAATTTGATATAATCATGCATAAAAATGTTTATCTGTGGTTCAATGATCACGATAGACTTGAAAATTTCAATCATTGTTGTGAAAAATAGCCGCGATACAAACTTATCTTGTTCGTGACGTCATTACTCCCCCTTGGGGGTCAGGTTACGCTTCTCCCCCCTGGGGAGTACATTATCAAGTATGGTATCAATCGAATGATTGTTTTAAGCCCTTTAAAATGAATGGTAACATGCTAGAGTTGTAAACATGTGGACCCTGCTTCATTTACATAATGTATAAGGAAAGTATTGTGACGGGGTCGAAAATTCAAATTCGAGTTTTCGACGGGAGAGCACGTTTCAAGCATTCCTGTTCACGAATCAAACATTTTTGAGGTGATGTCTCTGTGTGTGTGTGTGTGTGTGTGTGTGTGTGTAAGTGTGAAAGTATGTGTGTGTGTGTGAAAGTATGTGTGTGTGTGTGTGTGTGTGTGTGTGTGTGTGTGTGTGTCAGTGAGTCTGTGGAGACGATATCTCACGAACGAATGGAGCAATTCGAATGTAATTTAGTACAGAAATCACAATCCGTGGAAGCCTATTTATTGTTTTTAAACTTAATCGAATGCTCAGAACACCCTAAATTTTCGAGTGAAATTTTGAAAATATCATCAAAAAATCTAAACCTTTAATAAAGTTACGCAAATAGACATTTCTTATGTAATTTTTCCTTTGAAAACGATTGAGATAAACTTTAGAACGCTAGCATGAACCTTTCTCGGGATATTGCACATTTTTCAAATACATTTATCAAAAAATCCCATAAATTAAAAACAAAATATTAACTGTTGAGAAACATGTTCACTTTTCATATGTAATATCATGCGATAAATTGGGTGACATCACTCTCGTGGATAAAGCTCATTCCATTCACGAGAAAAGATACTTTGAGTAATACTTTTGTATTTGAACGCCAATAATCATTTATCTTATTTCTCCGTCCATAACGTTTGGCGAGATTTTGGCGACAAATTTGGCGGAATGTCGCCAACTTGAAGACTTTTTGAAATGTTGCCAAATTAACAAAAATCTCTCCAAATGAATAAAAATAGCTTTAAATCAATGAAAATGAGGGCTAATTGTCGAAAATTCAATATCTTGGAAAGAATATAAGTATCTACTATAAGAAAAACCTATTTTTTTTTTACTGCAAAAGTAGTAAATTCATAACATTATATAAGGAAAGTCATGTGTTGCCCACTTCAGATTTTTTCTCTTGTAAAATTTGAAGAAAACGAATTCCGGTATAAAAAAGTCGAGTTCAGCCACACTCCAGTTCATCCTACACATTTCTGGTAGGTCGGACGGTCTGGGTCTCAACAACAACAGCACTCCAGTCCATCTCTCCTCGCCGTCCAAACAGCTGCTCAAGTCTTAGGACGAGTCGGACGGTCTGGGTCTTCAACACTCCAGTTCATGTAGTTGGCAATTCCTACCGGCTGAGTGATAAGAATTTATCAATCCTTCAGTGGGGGCCGGCAAATTATGTCCTTCCACGTAGATGTTGCAAGAAAAAAGTAAATTTTTGAATCGAAAGGAACATCTCCAGAACCGAAATTGGAAATCTTTAGTAAGTGATTCAACCCCCTCCAGAATTTAATGCTGAATCCGTAACATTCATTATCTAAGCTCTGTTTATAGCCACTTCGGAGAATGAGATGTTTCAAGGGAAAATTTTAAAGCAAATATGGAAAAGGGATGGGAATTGAAAATTTTTAGTGAATTATCCTATCAGCAACAGAATTTGATTTTTTCTTATTCGTATCAGTTACAACCTAAGATCTATTTATAGATAATCTTGAAAAATAGATGTTCCATTTAAAATGAAAATTTGTAAAACGGAAATGAAAAACGAACCAGAAGTGAAAAGCCTTATTGAGCATCCTTACTCTTGCAAAACTCCTCAACTCCTTCAGTATTTGATGCTGAATCCATATCGGTCATCGTCTAAGATCTATATACAGTAAATTCTGAAAAATAGAAGCTTCAAAAGAATTCTTGATGAAAACAAAGATGGCAGATTTAATTGCTAGTAATAATGCCCTGATAGCAGAAACTTAAACTATTACTATTGCTATCTTAAAGTTCTTGTCGAAAATCCAAAAAATCGTTATTATTGGGAATGTGGTTAAATCTGAGATCATATAAATATAATATTTTTTTCATTAAATGCGTTTAGTTTCAATAGAGTAAGAGGAAATGACTAAATTACACGGAAATTAAAAAAAAAAGTTCTTATTATGTAAAGAACCTTACTGCCCTAACCGGGAATCGGACCCTGGATCTCCAAACTGGCCAGCCGACGCTCTATCGTTGAACTACTGGGAGGAAATTGCAAGCTCTTATCGTCGAAGTGGATTCTGCATTCTCCTCCCTCTAATTTCAGATTGGCGGGCAACTTACAATCTGACTGACCACCTCCTGGTATTTTTATATCAGGTTAGTCTTCTGCTAATACTATTTTTACCCAGGTTAGTATCCTGTGTGGTCGTTATCCTCTTGATTTGAAATCGGCGCTTAATCTTTAAGGTGCTAGTCATACTGGGATCACTTTCAGACCTCCAACATAAGCTTAGGTCACTTCTAATAAAGTGGTCTAAGCTTATAAGTAGATTCTGCTCTCAATTAGTTTTGATCAATGAATCATATATTCATATATTTCATTCTTATTAACATATATGAACTTATTGTGTTCTCTCCATATTTTCTGTTAAAAAAAAAAAAAAACTATGTTAACTGTTCTTATTTTCTCGGTTCCTTCTTTTTCTTTTGACCTTTTGTATTTGTATTTTTTCTAATTTTTATTTTTTAAATTTTATTCTGAATTTCTGTTTTTGTTTTTCATGTGCCTAATTTTTTTTTTTCCTTTTCATATATTTTCTTTTTATATATTTTCTAAATTTTACTTTTAAAATTTTATTATTTTCCTTAATTTAAATCTATTTTTTATTATGTTATTATACCTCACTCCAAATTTTATTTTTCAATGATCTTTTTATCTATATTCGCAATAACCCTTTTCCCATTTTTGAAAAATGGACGTCGTGCTTGTCAAGTTCAAATATAATGTAAAACTGTCTGTTTAACCTCAATATTTTTCAACAATTGTTATCTTTTTAAACCTAAATAAAAGTTCGTTTGGCGGGATGGTACTCTAAACCCATTATGTGAGTCGCAAGATCTGGGGTTTTCAGACTTCCAACATCTTTGCACTAGCCTGCAGGGTTAATTTGTTCGGGCGCATTGTCAAGAGCCTTGCCGTCCCAACCGGGAATCGAACCCTGAATCTCCGAACTGACCAGCCAGCTACTGAGACGAAATTGCAAGCTCTCATCGTCGAACTGGACTCTGCAACTATCAAATTCAATTTTATTTGGAAAGTAATAAATTTCGTCGTTTTATTTGAAAAGACAATTTGCAAATTTATTTCAACATGCTGCGATATTTCAAAATTTATTCATTCTAAACTAAGCAGTTGCAATAAGATATAGCACATTTTCTGCGAATTTTCAGTACTTAATTCCTTGGATGTAATATTAAAACGTTGTTATAGCATAAGATAATGAAGTCACAGTATCATCGATTTCGTAAGAGGGGGGGGGGGGAGATGACAGCTGCACCAACAAAAGCTAGAAGCCGTCAGGTCTACATTACTTGTCTACTACATCATACTAAGACCTGAGTTGCTTAATTGAATGCTGCACTTTGATAAGTTTTTGCATAGCAGTTACTTTTACACCACAGTTTTGAACGTTTTGATTTAACTTGATCCCTTATCAAAAGATCCTAATGTGCGCAGCATCATGGCATTATTTTTTATTTTCATATTTCTATTCACGAAATTGAGCTTCATTACATAAAATAAAACCTGAAATTCATATTTCAAAACAATTTAAATTTGCAGTTTGTAAATATTTTTATGACAACGTAACGCATTTTTAAATGTCCATCAACTTACCAAAACTCTAATAAACGAAAATATCGGGTAAAGAGTTTTTCTAGAATAGTGTGAGTGTTTCATAGGTGGAAAAAATTTTACACACTACTGTTTTTACTAAAATATTCTTTAAAGCATCTATTTATCAGGATTTGCAATGATAAGGCTTAAATAGGGACTGATATGCATTTAGCATCAAATTCCAGAGGGGGTAGGAAGTTTTCTAAAGATTTCTAATTCGGGTTATTTTTCTATTTCAGACTCAAAATATTTATTTTATTTTAGACATCTGTTTCTCAATGTTTGGCCATAGATAATAGCTGAGATGAATTTAGTATCAAATTCTGGACGATTTAAGGTGGTTTATGTAGAATTTCTACCTACTGTTCCTTTTTCCATTTCCGGTTCAAATATATTCCTTAAAACATCAATTTCTGAAAATTGGCTATAGAGGGATCTTATATAATGACTGATATGCATTTAGCGTTAAATTTTAAAGGTGGTTGAGGGGTATACTAAGGATTCCCACTTCCTGTTCTGGAGCTGTCACTTCCGATTCAAAAATGTGATGGCTGATATGGATTCAGCATCAAATTCTAAAAAGAGTAGGGAGTTCACAAATTATTTCAATTACCAGCTTTTTTCACTTCCGGTTCAAAAATGTTCCTTGAAACATCTAATTCTCATGACTGGCTGTAGATAGAGCTTATAATGACCTATGTGAATTCTCCATTAAATTTTGGAAAAGGTAGAAGATTCTGGAGACTCCGGATTTTTTTCAAAGAATCATATGACTGTGCAAAAGAAGTACACAAAAATGTTAAAAAATGCTTAATAGTTCTGTTGAAAATTAAAGTGTGTGTGTGTGAGAGAGAGAGAGAGAGAAACTTGCAATGTTGGGCACTGATAAAGGATTGAGAATTTCACAGAAAATTTAAAATTCTAAATATCCACTACTCTTTTTATGAAATAAATTTATTAAAAAAATACATTCTTATCGTCTTAATTATCTCTCATTTATTTCTGTAAATAAAAAGTTAATCGAACTATAAATATATTTAACCTCATTCGTTCACTTAATATGAATTTAAAAATAAAATTTAATTTTCATATCCGAAAAAAATATGCAAATGTTCTCACTTCTTCCCAAATTATCCAAAAATCAACTGATAAGCAGCCACGGTCGACTTATAGATTGCGATTGACGGGTTGAGCACCACTGATCTAAAGTGTATACATACATTGCTCACACGCAGTGAGAGAGAGAAAGAAATAGACTTCCTATTAAAAGTAATGTATTTGTAGGGATAAAAATAGTGTATTTGTAGGGAAATAATGTAATTGTAGGAATTCCCTAAACCTCTAAATGCAACGTAAACTGAAATTCAACTTCTCGACCCTAGTATATTTCCGTACATATGCATTGTAAGGAAAGTAAAAAGTAAATGAAAATTTATTTCAGAAAATAAAAATCATCTATTCTTCCAACTCACCCGGATAATTCAAGCGAATTAGACAAAACAACGATCGTCTCTTATTAAAATAAATATTCTCATAGTTGCATCGGAATTACAATTTTTTCTTTCGCTATTGTATCAAAGCACCGATCCAAAAAGTAAATTCGCCGACAAAAATATCAGTGGCAAACGATTTTTAATCCCTCACCAAAAGCATTAAAAATCCCTTACACAAAAAGTCAAAGATATTTAATCACAGTCCTCTTTTTTAAGCAAAGAAAGAAATGAATACATTTATCAAAGCAGAAAATAATTGTTCGATTTTTGAAAAGGGTTTCTTTTATCTTTCGTGTAAGCCCAAAAATGCTTTAAAGTAAGAAAAAAAATGGACATATATTGAATTAGAGCAGAAACTTCTACATAGATTCTTTCAACAGTATTTTTACTTTTTTTGTGTGCAATATATATTATATGCAAAGGAAAGGCATTAAAATAAAGTAAAAAAAATCTCGCTCTCTAATTTACATGGTTTTAGACAATTTTAGCATCGAGGAATACAGGTCGACCATTTATTCAATAATGTCTGCATGTCTCTGTCTGAGAATGTGTGGAGACGATTTCTCTCGAAAAAATTGAACAAATCGACCGAAACTTGGAACGATTATTTTAATCGATAAACGTCACAGGCAGATAATCGATAAACGGCATTTTAAAAGGGCTCAAGCAGGGGGAAAGCCGTTAAACTTTTGAACATTATTTAAGCGAAAATGGAATAAAATATTAACAAATTATATTAAAAATTGTTGGAGAAATAGCTATTACTTGTTGGTGGCAATCAAATTTACCACATTTGGTTTTACCAAAAAGGTTTGTGAAGAGTCTATTTCTCGGGATCTATTATAGATAAGATGACAGATATGAATTAAGCATCTTCGAAGAAGTTAGGGGAATTTCCATTTCCAGTTATTTTTTCATTTCCGGTTAAGAACAATTTCATTTATCTTGAAACATCTATTTTTCAAGATTGGCTATATAAATAGTATTTTGATGTCAACTGATTTGGATTCAGTATCAAATTCTGGAGAAGGCAGGGTGGTTTATTAATAATTTCCGCTTCCGTTTACTTTTCCACTCCTGCCTTGAAAATTTTTCCTTGAAACAACTTTTTTTCCCAGAATCGGCTGTAGATAGAGCTTAGATGATAATTAATATGGTAGGTATCACATTCTAGTGAGATTAAGGGTTTCCCTTAGAGTTTCCGATTCTGGTTCTAGAGACGTCAATTCCGATTAAACAATTCATATTTTCCCTGCAACATCTATTTCTCAGGATTGGCTATAAATAGAGCTTGGGTGATTATTGATATATAATCAGTATCGATTCCCTTGCAACGCCTATTTCTCAAGATTGGCTATAGATATAGCTCAGATAATGACTTATATGGATTCACCATCAAATTCTTTTTTTTTTTTGGGGGGGGGGGGGTGAGGGGGATATGATGGCTCTCTAAGGATTTCAACCTTCGATTCTAGAGATCTCACTTCTGATGTTTACGAAAATTCGGTTGATTGTCCGAAATAAGTAATCAAAAGAGCACAGAAATTCTTAATAGTTCCGTCGATAATTAAGTTCACACCTGGCCGCCATATGAAGTACTCTTCATAAATTTCTTACGTTCTTTACATTAATGATCTCTATCGAAAAATGCCCTCTGGCAGTCCCATCCCCCTCCGGCCGCGAGCAAGTAACATTTTATCAGATAACATTTTCGGAAGGGTCTGATCAAGGCAAGAGGGGTTCAGGGCCTGGTGTTAATTCGGGGGCCCCATACCGTCAGGATTGCAAAGCAACGCATCAAACGCATGCAAATAATCAACGCATAAAAAATTTAGATGCTCAGGATCGTAGCACTAAAGGTCCGTGCTTTCATACAAACATAAAACATCTAATTTTTTTTCTTTAAAGCAATACATGCATAAAATATTTAAAAATATTAACATATTTTATAATTTAAAATGACAAATATTACAAGTTTTAAATTAATGAAACATTATTTCTGGTTAAATTTGTTATCACATACAAAATTTAAGGGCCAAAATTTTGGGGCCCAGGGCCTCGGCTCCGGAAGCCCACGCGTTAATCACGCCCTGATTTCTGGGAATCTGATGCGGTTCTCCTGATTAAGGTATGCTAAACCCTACACCATTCCGGCCGTGGATTTCTGCTCCAATTTCGAAAATCTATAAATCCCTCTACACTCGACAAAAGCTCGAATTAAGGAGCCTCAGCTCAAATTCTTTCGTCATCCGTATTTATACCGCGTTTCATCACGAATTCTTACCAACAAGTAGCAGGCATTCCCCTGTGTTTTGCCCGAAACTCAAGGTTTGTTCAGGCGGAGTGAACAGACGTGTTTGCCGTCTCCGATAATCGCCCTCGCGACAGCTGAGACGTTTCCCATGCTCGCCGTGGCTTCCATATTAATGGAGTCTTTGTCTCTGCAGTCTGATAGAAAGGAGGCGATCAATATTCAGGATGGAGAAAACCCTTGGAATTTACGGGAAGGACTCAGACATTTATTTTATTTTAGCTGCTGGAATTATACTTAATGAATAGTTGGTAGCGGATAATTAGCTGTGTTTTGTATAGCAAACAATAGCACCATGCTTGGGATTAATTATGTGTAGAGCCAGCTTAATTGTTTGTTATAAGCCGGAATTACGAGAGCTAAAATTATGAGTTGTTAATTCGCGAGGGGGGGGGGGGTGAGTTAAAATGTAAAGAAAAGTTAGGTGAGTATGCCCGTGAAATTTGCATGCTACGTGGGTAAATGAAAGGCTAAGATAGATAAAGCCAAACAACACTTTAACAATATACCTACTTATAGGGAAAAAAATTTAAATGGCTTACTTCGTATTTGAAGTATGAGATTTCCATATCAATGCGACACATGCCCCCCCCCCCCCCCGGGCAAATTGTAACGTGACGTGACGCAAAAAAATTGCAAATCAGACGGCCGGAAAATGAAGTGTAACACCTGAATGCGCCATTTTAGTCCATACTGCTTGCAAAACTGTATGGTAAGTCAAACTTCAAAATTCATTAAAATTTTACGGATTGCTTTATTTAAAAATAATTATTAGAATGGGAAGATATCAATCAGACTACATTCACGTATAATGTTACAATTGTGCAATCCAGTTTTCTTGAATTCTATCTAATTTTGCATTTTATCATTAGTCATTTATGTATCAGTTTATAGTTGCTTTTACAACGCTTTGGCTATGACCATTTTATCGGATTGTAGTAGAACATGTTGAGACTATTGTTGCGAAGGCGCAATATTCCGTTTGGCGCCTTCTCTTTCCTGTCTCGACGGCCTGGCGAAGAAAATACAGTGCATGACGTCAGTATGATGTGGGATGATGTGAACCTGGGGTTGCCAGAATTTCCCAGTTAAAAGAAGGGTTTCCAGATCTGGCGATTTATCGCCAATTTGGCAACATTTGGCGACTTTCGGAATGTTCCACAAACTTCACGATAGAACGATGATTATTCCTTGAGATAGAAATTTCCAGAAGTTTCTATGGAAAGACTATAACAAGGACGCACTCCTCCGTTGCAAAAGAGTTGACGAATGGACGTGACACCGGCTACATTGGATTGTGATTTTTGTCATTGTTTTGAAAATAGTAGCGGCTGTTTTGTTGTTATTGAGACCCGAACCGTCCGACCTACCAGAAAGGTGTAGAAGACCCAGACCGTCCGACTTATCCTGAGGACTTGAGTATCTAATTGGACGGCCGGGAAAAGAGTTAGCGGAAGCCAACTCCCGGGGCGGCCAACGTCCGACGGTCTGGGGCAAAGTTTATTTAAGTTTCAAAAAATATACATTGAGGTTACAAGGAGTTGTACAAAGAGGTGATGATGAGTTAACATTTTGATGATTAGATGACATGATTAAATATAGATGACATGATATTTAGCAAGATGACATGATATAAAACATGATGTTTGATGACAGTATTAAAATATATGAGTGTAATTATATAATATATGATATTTAGTGATATGTTGACAATGATTTGTTGAAAAAGTGATATATAATTTGATGAAGACAGGGTAAAATTACAAGAATATAATATAAAAAACTTAAATACGAAGAAAAACATTGCATAAGCAACCAACGGCCAAAACAGGACAAACAAGGCCAACAAAAACGGGACAAAGACGAGGCAAAAAAACAAAAAAAAAACAAAAGGACAAAAAAAAAAAAAAAAGGACGACACCACCGAGCAAAAAACAGGTAAAACAGTTAAAGTAAAAGGGGGAGACACCGACCAGAGACAAAATTGAAAGCAGAAAGTCCCCAGGCTGATTAAGAGATTTTGTTTGAGATTTCTCTCGCTATGAGAACACAGTTCTTGATTTTATTAATGGAAGATTTGTTGGAGCAAACACTCGAGAACCAGGTCGCAGAGTTTTGGGGGGAAGGTTTTGAGAGATGATAAGGTTTAGTAAGGGGACAGGAAAATACATAATGATCGGCATCGCCGAAGGAACCACAGGTACATCTGGAAGAAGTTTTGCATTTAAAGGAGTATAAATAGTCGGGGAAGGGGCCGTGGCCCGTAATAAAGTATATAAGGTATTTATTAGTAATTTGGGTGTTGAAGTTCACCTTTGGGAGAAAAGTTGAGATTCTAGCCGGGTCATGGTGCGGGGCGAAATATAATTATTAAGGTAGATTTGCCATAAATTTAAAATATCATTTTTATAATTTTTTTTTAAGAGAGAGTATGGAAAAGGTAGGGAAGTGGGGGTACCGGAGGAGGTAGCAAGTTTGGCATGTTTATCGGCGACCTCGTTACCCGAGATGTCGGAGTGTGCTTTGACCCAACAAAGGTTTATTAGGTGTTTATTATAATTTGCGTTAATTTTAATTTTAGATAAGTAATTAGATTTGTTTTTGATAGATTGAAGTGCCGAAATAGAGGATTGACTGTCAGTAAATATATTAATTTTTGAGTTATTTGAAGAAGCCCAGTTTATGGCGTAGTGGATTGCAGCAATTTCTGCCTGGAAAACTGTGTTCCCATGCTCGAGTTTAAAGGTGAAAGTATTGTCTAAAGAATCATTTTTGAAAATGCAAATTTCGTAGCCTGTGTTATCATCCATCGCAGAGCCATCAGTGTAAATGTTAATATTTGAAAAATTAAGGGGATCACGGGGGACAAGATTAACCATACGTTGGGAAGGAGGGATATTGGAAAGGGGACAGTTATGATCAAATTTTTCGTGGGGGGGGGGGGGGGGAGCGGGATTAGCAAAAAGGTTAAGACGGAGTTTCCAAAAAGTGAATTTCTTGTAGAGAGAATTTATTACAAGGTGAATAGGGGGGATACCAGTTAAGGAGTAGAAAGAAATGTTAGAAGTAGTCCGAAAACCACAAGAAATTTTTAGAAGAAAAATCCTTTGAAGAGATAAAAGTTTTTTGACCTGGGCCCCAGTCAATGCTTTTCCCCAAACTCCCGCACCAAAAGTGATGATCTTTTCGATTACCGAAAGATACCAAATTTTAAGAAAGAATTTATCAACACCCCAGTTATTACCAGTCACCCTCCCAAGGGTGCTGGCAAACATGAGGCACAGAATACTATATTCAGAAGGCTCACTCCCATAGGATCCTATGGCAACATTTCTAACATGGGATGTCGCATAGACACTAGCGCTAGTCAGATGGACCAACTGAAGTGCGATGCGTCTGCCAGATTTGGCGCGTTAGCGCTCGCTTGGCGATTTTTTTTTAAACGGGAGGGGAACAAAATGTTGAGGACTGTACTTTTATAATTTTTGAAACTATAGAAAGGATCAGGATTTAAAAATACATTAATCTGCAACATAAATATATTCATTAGTTTAAGAATATTTAAATAAACATAGTTATATATTTAATTCAAATAATCATAAAATAGATTAAAAAATACACACATTGCATTGTCTCACTATAAAACATAATGCACAAAAAATTACAAGCTAACATACTCAAAAGACTGAAATATTATATAATATTTTCAGTCTAAAAAGTATACTAGCGTGTTGATCGTTAATTACTTGATCCTTAATTTATTCTGGGATACTGATAATAGACTTTTTTTTTTAAATATAAAAATATTCACATAGTAAATATCAAATTTACATAAATGCACTATCGAAGTTGTGGAACTCAATCATTAATTACCCGAGGGGGGGGGAATTTTCCACCATAAGGCACTTAATAAAAATTTTACATAAATATATACACATACTATATCACATTCAACTAAGAAAAAGCTATCCAAATATCAATTATTTCACATTTTATAAAAATACGGAAAATATTTTTTAACTAATTATACCACTACCTCTTAAAATTTAGTCTAATCCGGCAGTAATAACACAGCACTAATGTACTTATATGAACACGTGTATACTTATGAACACGTGTATACTTATAATGAACACGTATGTAGGATGGTGATAACTAAAATTATTTCAATTTTAATAAACATAAATTACATACCCTGTAACGCAACCAGTTTTCTTTTATCAATCCATTTCTATGAAATGATCTAAACACTTAACAAATAATCCTTTTTCACGTTACTCAAACCACGCTAGTCTGTTCTAAGTTTTCGCCGAGCGAAATAGGGTTATAACATTGAAAATCGTCTTGGAACCAAACCAGACTATCGCCAAGCGCTCGGAACAAACCAGACCATCGCCAAGAGCGCGCCAAACCAATGTTTGGTCTATCTCTAATGGCCGCCGCGAAAACGAAACTATCGAGAGTGACAGGTCTGTATAGTAGTCTGTGACATGAGGCATTTCTCTCTAAGGTTGAAAATATGGGAGCTTCATTTAAGATTGCCAAGGTAACTGTTTGGACGGCCTGGAAAAGCCACCCAATTTAGACCGGAAACTAGTAGGGGAGACATAAACAGGGACCGTACCCTCCTTCCCCTACCACCTCTCGGAAGGACTTACGGACCCACATGTTTAACGTGATCGTACTCCGCGTGAACACGGCGGCAGTTTTGGCAGCGGCTGGAATCGAACCCGGGCCTACCGAGTGCAACTCCAGCGCGCTAACCACTGGTCAACCGCGCCCCAGCGGCTGTTTTGTGAAATTACTTTCGTCAACATTCTGGGAATAATATCACTTATTCCGTGAAATTGGTGGAACATTTAAGTGCTGCTTGATTGTATATTGTTCCTGTTTACTTTGTGCTTGTGATTAAGCATAAGTTATCCAGAAACTTGGACTCGTTCTTGTATCCTGCGTATTCGCCCACGATTCTAGTGGATACGGTTCGCAACACTATGATACTATAATCCTCCACAGTGCTGTGTGATTTGGTCGTTTTAATGTAAGTTCTGTAGCATTTTATATTCGTTTCAGTTTTCTCGCGTTTTTGATATTTCGGGATTTCAGAAGAGTCTAATTGCCCTGCATAACCAATGCTCATTCTTCTTACTTGAGATATATGGACCTGTAGGAATTAGATAGAAAAACTATAATTGTATAACCAGACCTGGATTATTCGTTGGGAGTTTCGAGAGCCTTGCGTAGTCATTAGGGAAAGTAGTAAAAAATGGCACATTCAAAAGCTTCGTGAATTGCTTGAGGAAGAAATTGACGTAGCAATTTAAAGATGTCTTTAGTGAAATGAGTTATAAAATAGGAGAGTAGACAAAGTCCAAGGAATCGTAAAAGTGATTAACCGCTATGCCTGTAAAACTACTTGTGTGGGCTCAACGTCTGATCGAGGTAATGGAAACATGTATTTAGGGGAAAAGATACAAATTAAAATCACATACAGATTCGATTGTTATTACAACACATTTATTGTTCAGATGGGATCTTTCATGAAAGTTCGCTGGGGTCTCAGAAATCCTCGCAACGCAACACTGTAAAACATTTTGCAACCTTTGCTCATTTTCTTCAACTACTCTGCTTCGTTGATAATTTCAGAAAACTGATAAGAAAAGCCACAATTACAGCCATTCATGAAAATTCCAGCTTCATTTCTGAAATATGTAGCTAATTATCTTCTGTTAAAGCGTTATTTTTGTGTGTGTGTATATATATATATATACACTGCTGCATATATATATATATATATATATATAAAGGAATACAATCCCAAAAAGTATGTAATTCAAAAAAGAGAAAGGCGCAAATTGCCGCACTATCAGAGTCTTGAAATATAAGATTTAAAATGAAAAAAGAAAATATATAGGTGTTATGATTGTGTTTACAGGGTTGCAGAAGGGTCAAGGGGGATTGCGACCCTATTTCCTGGTTAGAAGCTAGCTATGACTTCATGAAAACGCTCCCAGAGACTCTGCACGCCCGAAACAACAATCGATCATGCCCATGGGGAAAAAAAAAAAAAATATATATATATATATATATATATATATATATATATATATATATATAGTGTCCCTTCCTTAAATATTGATCTTAGACATATATAATAAATTACAAAGTTGCGTAAAAAAGGATATAGAATTTTATGAAATCAATAAAAATTTTCAGGGGATTAAATTTGAAGAAATAAAAAATTTAAATTTTTATATGCTCTTCGTACAAAAACATTTCCATTGAGTAAAATGCGCCCCATACACTAATAAGGTGATGTACAAAATTTCAGCATTTTATCATAAAAAGCCCCAGAGATATGTTTAAACAAAGTTGGTGAGGGTTTAATTACAAATTAAAATGTAAATGTTTACAGCAAGAGTGCAAATGACGCAATGCAGAGATGCATTATAGGCAAATAATATCTGCCTTTTATCTTTAATGGATCTTTGGCATGGAAGGAAAACATTTTGAACAAGCTTTGTAACCCTTGTGCATAGTTATTATTTTTCCACAGTGTAGATACTTTTGTACCAATAAATAGTAAAATTATTATTTATTTATGTAATCATTGTTTTCTTTCGTAATTTGTGTATGACCCCTGAAACGCGATCTGCCGACATGATTTTTTCTCTCTGGAAACCCATGTCGATGCATCGAAAAGTGGTTTAAGTCAGCATTTTTGTCTTTTTATATCTCTGGGACTTTTTATGATAAAATGCTGAAATTTTGTACATCACCTTATTAGTGTATGGGGCACATTTTACTCACTGGAAATGTTGTTCTACGGGGGCCGTATAAAAATTTAAATTTTGTATTTCTTAAAGTTTAATTTACTAGAAAATTTTAATCGATTTCATAAAATTCTGTACCCTTTTTTACTCAACTTTGTAATTTATTATATATGTCTAAGATCAATATTTAAGGAATAAAAGCCGAGGTCAATGTTTTTGGGACACCCTGTACTGTATAGTATATATACACTGACTTCCAAAAGTTAAGCATGCAATGCAAATTTTCATTTTTCGAAAGAGTATTTGAACTTGAGTGGCTGAAAATCGCTGCGGATGTAGATGGCAGTATGCAAATATCGTATGTTACAGCCAATTACAATTGACTGTCCGGATATATGCTAATTAAGCAGTCATTGAAGACGTCAGCATTCTGAAGGGTTTGAGGAGGTGCATTTAAATGTTGATACGAAGTGGTTATAACTTTTGTAGGATTATTTTTTATGTTGTTCGCGTTTCTGTGGCTGAAAGAATACGAATGACTGACAGTGAACGCTGGTGTGCTGTTGGACGCATTGAAACAATACAGTCAATCAAAGATGTCACTATTTCTTTGGCGCTGATCATTCGGTAATTTCTCGATTATGGAAACAAATTAAACAGTTGTCCGGCGACCTATGCCCGGTCGTCCAAGGGTTAGAACCCCCTCTGATGATCGGTATATTGCTATAATAGCCAAGCAGAATCGACGAGCGACCTCCACAACTGTTACATCCATGGTTGCAGCGTCACTTGGTAAGACAATATATGCCAGTACTGTGCGCCAAAGGCTCCAAAGTGAAGGGACTGTACGCTCGAGTACCATGTTTTTGTGTTCCACTAACAGTCCAAGCCAGAACGACAAGATTAAAGTGGTGTCGTCAACATGTCAATTGGACTGTCCCAGATTGGTGCAACGTCCAATTCACGGACGAGTCCAGATCTGCTCTAGAATCAGATTATAAGCGTGTAAGTGTCTGGAGAGAACGAGGCACACGCAATCAGGCCAAAAACATCATCGAACATCACGCATTCAGAGGGGGCAGCGTCATGGTGTGGGCTGGAATTTCAATGGGATATCGCACAGAGCTACACATCTTTAACCCATTCGGGACGGCGGCATTCCGGAACTGTCGCGGCCCAAAAGACGACGCGCTTCGCTTCCGAACTGGTCGAAAAGGACGGCGCATTTTTTGCGCTAAGCCTAACTCTCGACAAAAATTCACTAAAAATCACCTATTCAACACAGAAATCTACTTTTTTCAGGAATAAAAGAAATATTTATGTTCTATTTGATGTATAATTTTCATACAAATCTGAATACAAAATATTCGTTAGTTGCTCCCATTCTTTTATCCGAAATAAACGAATAATTTCACTGCCTCTAAAACCCAGGGCGCGGTAGCCCATTGGTTAGCGCGCTGGAGTTGCACTCGGTAGACCCGGGTTCGATTCCAGCCACTGCCAAAACTGCCGCCGTGTTCATGCGGAGTACGATCACGTTAAACATGTGGGTCCGAAAGTCCTTCCGAGAGGTTGGTGGTAGGGGAAGGAGGGTACGGTCCCTGTGGATGCCTCCCCCACTGGGTTCCGGTCTAAATTGGGTGGCACTTCCCGACCGTCCAAACAGTTACCTTACACCTTTCTGGTAGGTCGGACGGTCTGGGTTTCAATCAACAACAACTGCCTCTAAAACCCAAACAAAAAAAAATACTCTCTCATATTCCTATGATTCACCAACGAAATCATAACGCTGAAATAAAAATAAAAACCGAAACTCAATTATAAAATTGTTGATGCTACGAGAATTGCTCTGTTTGTTTATGTTACAAAATGATTTTCACCGCTCCAAATGGAGAAATAATTCAGTCGATCCTCTTCTGCCAAGGTCATACCTCTGCAAAATACATTGAAGTTAGCTCCATGGACAAGTAACGCCATCTAGTTTACAAATTAAAACGTTCCGCGTGGTGGCACTTATAGGTGCCACTATCCGCTTGCGATAAAATTTCCTCTGGCCCGAGGGAGTGCCGTTCGTCCTTGAATGCAAGTTCGCATCTGGCACCTGGGCGTGCCGTTCGTCGCGAAAGGGTTATAGGCGGTTCTGTGACGGCTGATCGGTATCGGGATTAGACCCCATTGCGAGACTCTACGCTGCAGCAGTTGGTCCTGATTTCCTCCTTATGGACGATAATGTCCATCCCCATCAAGCTAACATCGTTGACGAATACTTGGAAAATGAGGGCATTTCTCGTATGGAGTGACCGGTGTATTATTCCCCCGATCTTAATCCCATTGAAAACCTTTGAGATGCCCTCGGGCGTGTTGTCTCTGCACGTTTACCTCCTCCAGCCAGTCTCACAAATTTGGAAACTCCCCTATTGAAGGAATGGCCATTGCTGGCATCTGCGATGGTTGATCACCTCATTGAAAGTATGGAAAATCGTTGTAAAGTTTGTGTGAAAGTACTGGGTGGTCACATACTATATTAATATTTTCGCATTTTAATCATTCCGCTTTCAGACAAAAGTCTGAGGACATTTGTCTTAAAGCGGAAACCAACATCGCTGAGAAAGTTTGACCCTTGTTCTATTCAGTTTCATCAACAATAGTGAACTGTGTTGCTAATGCTGATTGTTGCATTGAGATTGCTGATTGCTGCATCCTAATTTTAGATAGCCTCATTTATGTAGGTTTTAAAACTATCGGTTCGTTTATGAAAGAGATTGAATCTGAAAATTCATCTTTAATGAGAAAGAAAATTTTAATTATGCCTTTGAGAACTTTTCCCTTTGGAGTATTCAAACATTTCTTGCCCGAATTTTTTTTACGAAATTATTACTGGATAAACAAATTAAGTAATTCGTTTTCCCGCCGAATATGTACTGTTTAAGAAAAAAGCTCATTTTCTTGCATAACTGATCAAAGTAGCTTTTGATATTGTGAAGGGGATTGCATTCGATTCAATTTCAAACATTTAACGGTATTTGCATTGCATCGTTGATGACCCCAAAGAATTGCCACCGATGCTTAAAAAGTCCTATTTACTCCTACGGCAATAGTATGCTAAGAAGAAACACAAAGACTATTGAAATATACTACGCATCACTTCAGCTCCAAATTATTTTTTAAGATTTAGCAGTGCATATATTTTTCTAGGGATTTGATAAATTTATTTGTGGCAAAAATCTTCCCATACTATTGTATTTTGGAAAAATATTTTGTTAAATATCTATTTCTAAGGATCTGTTATAGGCATGATGGCTGATATGGGTTCAGTAAATTCTGGAGGGGATGAGAGAATTTACTAAGGATTTTCACTTCTGGTTCTTTTTCTACCTCCGGTCCAAAAAATTTCTTGAAACATCTTTTTCTCAAAACTGGCTATAGATAGATTAGATGATGACTGATATGAATTCAGCATTAAATTCCAAAGGGTGTCGGATGGGGAGGAACGGTCACTAAAGATTTCCACTTCCGGATTTATTTTTCTTTCCAGTTCAAAAAATTTTTTTTGAAACATATATTTCATTTACATCTACTACTGTGAAACATCTATTTAGTTTATTCATACTACATCTATTTCATACATTCAGCATCAAATTCCGGAGTAGGTAGAGTGATTCACTAGGAATTTTCAAATTTGTTTGAAACATCTATTTCTCAATATTGGTCATAGATAGATCTCAGAGGATGACTGATATGGATTCAACATCAAATTCTGAGAAGGGGGGGGGGATTTAATAAAGATTTCCACTTCCAGTCCAAAACATTTCATGAAACGTCTCTTTCTCAAGATTGACTATATAGCTTAAATGAGGACTGCGGTGTGAATTCAATATTAAATTCCGGAAGATTTTCAATTCCGGACTTTTCCTTCCAGTTCAAAAAATGCCATTAAAACATTTATTTGTCAGGATTGGTTATAGATAGAGCTTAGATGATGACTAATATAGATTCAGCATTAAATTCCAGAGGGGCAGGGTAATCACTAATGATTTCCATGTCCGGCTCTGAAGATGGAATTTCCAGCTCTTCCGAAAATTCGTATGACTGTACGAAATAAGTATACAAAAAAGAATAAAAACGCGTTACAGTTGCGTCAACAGTGATGTGTGCACACCATATACCATTATATGAAGTCTCCATCATAAATATTTTGTTTATTTATGTGTTGTTCTGCTTTGAAGAATTGACAGCTGAAAAGCTTCTTCTAGTCAGTGGAAAAACTTAGAAAAATCGTTTCAATGAGAAAAATATAAAATGTTCGAAATAATAATAGCGTCTTGTCTTACGAATGGATTTCACAAATATTTTCATAAATTTAACTACTTTTTTTTGTTTTCGAATGAAACGAAAATTAAAGGAAATAATTAAAAATACATGTTAAATAGTAAGATAATTTTATAAAAGCTAATTTTATGCGTTGAAGATAGAAAAACAACTGCCATAGAACCCGCGCCCCTTGGATTACTTCCAGACGAATACCTTAGGTCTATGATTACGGAAATTACCGGAATTACCTTAGTCCATTGGTTAGCGCGCTGGAGTTGCACTCGGTAGGCCCGGGTTCGATTCCAGCCACTGCCAAAACTGCCGCCGTGTTCACGCGGAGTACGATCACGTTAAACATGTGGGTCCGTAAGTCCTTCCGAGAGGTTGGTGGTAGGGGAAGGCGGGTACGGTCCCTGTGGATGCCTCCCCCACTGGGTTCCGGTCTAAATTGGGTGGCACTTCCCGGCCGTCCAAACAGTTACCTTACACCTTTCTGGTAGGTCGGACGGTCTGGGTCTCAACAACAACAACATACTCCCCCTTTTACAACATGGCTTGGGGACCATCCCAACCCCCACAACCGCTATCACACTATTTTTATCCGAGCACTATTGGAGTGTATTTAGCTCTAATATAAACCACTCTAACACAATAGACTAGAACAGGGACACCTGTGCATCCTGGATTACACCTAAGAGTACTCTATACACGATTACTGCCTACGTACACCTCTCGGTCCTTGTAAGAAATTTTCTATAAGTACCTACACGTGTAAGGTAATTCAAGAAAATTACTTATGTGATGGAGGTGGACTCAATTTGACGTGAAAGAACTGAATTTGTGTACTTTCATGGAATTTCGCAAAACTGTGGGACTAGTGGTGTATGCAGACCTTTGGCGCCCTAAATAAATAATTCCAAGGCGTCTTTTCACATAATAACCAAAAATATGTTCATCGCAGAAGATGTCCTCTTTCCGTTCGGCTTCCTGGAGTGATCACTCCACCCCGCACCATGACGGTACGCCACTGTATGGCAATGAGTACATAGGCACATAGTAAGTTTTGCTGCTATTATTCAATGTTAAAAGGCACGCAATAAGCGTGGACCGGTCCATGGATGCTATTATCTAAAATATAGGTACTAAGTTTCCTTTGGCCACCTCGATTTGTTAAAGATATATCGTGGCCCAAACACGCATATACACAAGCACGCACCCACAAAACCGAAGAGAGGGAACCAAAAGAGAGGTGGTTGAAAAAATGGTTGATTCATGTTAAAAAATACTCAAAATCTATAAAATCATCAAAATCCGATATTCGGCTCCATCTCAATACTTTATCTTTAACATACATGGAAATTTCATTGTAGGAAAGTTTTTTTTTTTTTTAATCAAATAGCCAGGCACTTGACTTTCATCATTCGCCTATATATCGGCCAGAACGCGAACCATTTAGCCGTCCTAGAACGTTGCCCCAGGCGCATCAGAGGGCGGCGGAACACACTGCGCCCAACAACCATGCCTTACGCACAACAACCATGCCTTACGCACAACATCCATGCCTTACGCACAACATCCATGCCTTACGCACAACAACCATGTCTTACGCACAACAACCATGCCTTACGCACAACAACCATGTCTTACGCACAACAACCATGCCTTACGCACAACAACCATGCCTTACGCACAACATCCTTACTTGGGACTCGAACCCACAACGCGGCGGTCGAAAGATAGCTTGGAAACGCTCGACTTAACCACTCGACCACCGCGTCGGCTCATTGTAGGAAAGTAAAATGTCAAATATTGTTCATCATACCTGCCCTAAATCCGTTATTTATTTTATTTACTGTTTTAGATGAAGCATATACAAATCAAATAATTTACTTAATGAGTTTTCAGGACAAATATTTTGCAGGGTTAATTTTCTGTCTTAATTGTTTAAAGACTTTGCTGCAAAGGAGATTGCATTTGATACAATTTAAAAACATTAAGATATATTTACATTATCCTGTTGATCAGTGGTGTCCAAACTTTGGGACATGGAGATCAACTTTTGATATGCAAGGAAATTACAGATCGACTTCTAACTGTAGCTAACATAACATATCAGCAGGGGCGTATTTAATGAAACATTTTAAGAAAATTTCCATAAAATAAAATTTTGAATTTTCGTTGTCAGTTATTTTAGGCGAAAATATCCCTGAAACCCCTACTAAATGTATATTCAAAACACAATATTCATAATTTAAACAGGGATTGTCCTGTGTCTTTAACTTCTATTGTTGCACTGTTAGAGGGTGTAGAGTTTTACAAAAATTTAAGATTATGCCTTAAATATCCACCACTTTTTTAATGAAATAAATTTACTTAAGATAAGACATTCTTTCTTTGCAAAAATGTATACTATAATGTTTTATATGCGTAGATTACAAACACAGCATAACCGTATGTTTATTGGAGGATATTCGTTAAAAAATATCTAACTAGCGTTTGTGTAAGGTTGTTATGTAATTTATAATTTTAAAACTGCAGTTGAGAACTATAAAGTTGAATTTTTGATTCTCGACGTCATCATTTCTTGCTGGCTTTCATGCTAACGAGCCTAAATTCTTGCTGGCTTTCAGCTTTCATACTAACGAGCCTAAATTCTTGCTGACTTTCATGCTAACGAGCCTAAATTCTTGCTGGCTTTCATGCTAACGAGCGCAAAATAAATTCGAAATTGGTACATGGATGCTATTATCTACAGTGGGAGTGTCTTCAAAATGGATTGCAATTATTTTTAAACCATTTGTAGCTTTATGCTGCTGTTTAATGACGTTTCATTTTGCAAAGATAAAAAGGTTCTACTTATTGGTCTTCTACTGTTGAAAGGTTCCACTTATTAGTCCTGGTCTAATTCAATATTTGAACATTTTCTCCTTGCATTAAAACATTTTATGGTAACATTTGCTTTGACAAATAAAAAACTCGTTTCCAAAACTCGAACAATGAATTTTGTTCTTCAATAAATTTGTTCATTTCTTTATTTGCTATAGAAAATAGCTACTAACCCATGAAACATTTCTTTTATAATACGAATATTCTATTTTTACTGTAAGGGATTTTCAATGCTTTTGTCAAGGGCTTAAAATTCGTCTGTCATTGATATTTTCATCCTAGAATTGACTTTTTGAATAAGTGCTTTGAGACACAATAGCGGAAGAAAAAAAAATTGCAATTCTGCTAAAACGGGAGGGAATATTTTTTTTAATATGAATGACTGTAGTTGCTTAATTAAATTTCTTTGAATTAGCTGATAATGATAAAAGAATAGCTCGTTTTATTATTTTTTTTCTGAAATTAATTAAAGAAAATTAATGAGTTTTCGAGCCAAATATTTAACCTTACAAGGCTAATTTTATGGCTTGATCAGTCTTTAATTGAAAGGGGATTGTATTTAATGCGATTTAAAACTTAGAAATATTTATATTAGTAATGAGCAAGCTCATGCAATATATTCCTACGACGCGGCGTATGATACGTATAATTTACTGATATAATAATAGAATATTGTTGTGAAATATCCTCAGGAATCAATGGTGTATTGATATTCCTATTATACAAAGATGACTCCAAATATCTGAATAATTATAGCTTTTCTTTAAAGCGCCAGTAAGGGTTAACAAGAACAATATGAATGGAATAGTAGAAGGAGGGGGGTGGAGACTCGGGACGCATAGGCTCTAGTTATTTACATCATTTCGCGGTTGTACCATGTTTTCTTCTTGGTACGCAACTTTCATTGTCCGTGAGTGTACTTTCCTTATATACATAGTATAATGTATAAGGAAAGTAGGGGTCAAAAATTTGAATTCGAGTTTTTGACGGCAGAGCACGTTTCAAGCATCCCTGATGATGAATCGAACATTTATGAGGGAGATGTGTGTGTGTGTGTGTGACAATATCTCAGGAACGAATAGAGCGATTCGAATGAAATTTGGTACAAAAATTACAATCCCTGAATACTGGAAACCTATTGTTTTTAAACACAATCGAATGCTCAGACCCTCCCCCCTAAATTTTCGAGTAACATTTTGAAAAAATCAAAACCTTTAATAACTTTGCACAAATAGACATTTTTTACGCAATATTTCTTTAGAAAACGATTGATATAAACTTTAGAACGCTAGCATGAACCGTTCTCGAAATATTGCATATTTTTCGAATAAAGTTATCAAAAAATCCCATAAATTGAAAAATTACACAATAATTCTTTACAATTAGTTGCTGCGCATCTATCAAAGAGGGAAGTATGAGAGTTCGTTATTGCTTTCATATACGCGCTCCGTGTGTTCCTAATGTCCAGTCCTACTAATTAGACAATGCTGTCGATTAATAATCGATAATTAATCAATTCATAATCGATAATTGATCAATAATGTCGATTCCTACTAATTAAACGAATCGGCTTTTACAGTCTATCTCGCTTTGTTGTCCTAACTTGTAAAATTTTCCGGTAGGGGGAGCTGAAATCCCCTTTACACGGCCACTTTACCAGACTTAACGTGTACAGTCATGAACCTACCTATACAAAGTTATTGGGGTGCCAAAGGGGACACTTTCCCACTCGCCGGTTGATGCTGCGAATAGTTTGTGCTTTAAAAATAATCGATAAAATAATTGAAAGTATTTCTAATATTTTTATAAAGCGAATGCATTACCTTTTGATATATATTAAAAATATTTCTAATTATTTTACTGATTTCTGAAAAAAACTTAAACCTTCCAATTTTTCAGCAGATATGATCGGCGAAAAACAGCGTGAGAAAATCCTTAAAACTAACCAAGTTAAAAGTTAGGGATTGTTATATATCGATATATTATCGATATTATTATTGATATTATTATCGATTACTTATTTCATCGATAACTTAACATTGTAAAAATGAAACATGTGGTTGGAGGGAGAATATCCTCTTAAAGACTTTCCTGGGAACACTGTAGAATAAAGAAGTACAAAATGTAAAATCCTTTAAGGAGCAGGTCATATTCAGGAATCTGAATAATTCTATAATCTGCTCCTTATTAAATTTAAGAAAACTTGTTAAAAAAAGTATGCAAATCCATTGGGCCGTATTCGAGTCATTTGCGATTACAGCAGACAGACAGACAAACAAAAAGACAAAAACATCTTATTTTGCTCTTCGCTAGAGTGTGGTAAAATTTGTGACATTCAATGATTGTTGTCTGAAAAAAAATTCATCCAAATCCATATCGTAGATCACGATGTATTTATGTTTGAAGCATGTATTGAAACTTTTCCTTTTATTATTTCAACTAAAACGAATAACTCATCGTTACCCAAATAAGCGACCGGTGCTTACATAATACAGATACAGATAACACCACACGATTTCCAAATATCCCTTTTTGAACTAAAATCATTCTTGTGACACAAATAAAGGAAAATTAATACTATCTCAGCTGATTTTCATTCAATTTAAATCAAATTTTAGCACAATATTCATAATGATAATATATTACCAAATAAAAAAAATATATGACCACATCCTTTAAAATCGCTTTTTTTTTTTTTTTTTTAAACAAAGCACCTGTCCTGGAATTATCTCCTGCGCTGCGGCAAAGAATAAAATCTATCCTTATCTTCTATTCAATCTATTCAATAGATTTCATTAATAAGAACGGTAAACACATCTAAAATATATCAAATATTGTCAATCAGAGACTACAATATCTGTGAACTGTATTTAAAAAACGCCATCTTGGCGTGCAAGAAAGTTTTACATTTTAAAGTGTCATAGAGATTTCAGACATTATGATGTCTCAAAGCGCTGTGGCACTTTAAAATGTAAAAATTTCTTGTACGTCAAGATGGTATTTTTTAAATATAGACAGTTTACAGATCTTGTAGTCTTTGATTGAAAATACTCTAGATTTAATTTGCCAAAATAGCGAGAAATGAGATTTTTGACTTTAAAAACTCAATTAACTTTTAAACTAATTCGAATTTTTAAAAAATATCAACGAAATGTGCATTACGCGGACGAGCGACACCTGCGTAATAAATTTCCTCTTCGATTTTCTACTACAGACGACAGACAGAAACAGAAACATCTTTATTTATATGTAGGACGTGTATGTAATGTAGAACGATTGCAAAACGCTCTCTTTAATAAACAAGAACTGAACTTCACTACTGACACTTTTCCAGTTTTTCCGCTATCTAGATTTTATAAGTCGAACATTTTATTGAAGCGCTTTCCATTGAGTATGTACTTTTTAAGAAGAAAAAAAAAACTTGTTTTATCGGATAGCCAATCAAAGTTGAATCAATATTAGCCTTTTACCGTAAATGACTCCAAAGAATCTGCTCCCATATATTAAAACAATCCTTTTATTCCAACTAAAATGAAATACCAAAAGTAAATAGACTTGAAAGAATTTACGCATCGATTTTGTTCTAAATCAATAGCTACACTTTTTCCTACTTTAAAACACTCTATTGTAACATTAACTCCAAACACAAATGAAGCGCTTTTTGAAAATCAAACAGTGAATTTTGTTCTAAGGACATGAAAACTACAAGTGTTTGAAATTCTCAATGAAATTAGTTTTTATATCATAAAGCATTACTTTATTAAAACCATTTAATTTTTATTTTCCCAGGCTATTATATAAAGAACCATGTTACCGAACATTCTCGAATTCCAGATTTTGAAGAAAAAGCACACTTTCATAATGCATGTAAAAAGTTTTAGGATAGCAAATAATAATATATAAATCAGCGAAATGTCGATTAATGCAGGAAAAGCGGTCGGACGATAATTGAAACCAATTCATCAACTTGACCAACTTGCTTCCAACTTAAGAATATTTAAAATTAATAACCTGCAAACAAAAGCGTATAAAAAATACTTTATTCTTCATTCTTATATACTGATTACTAGCAGTATACCCGTTCTCCGTAGAGTATATAATATAAAAAATTAAAAATTCACAATCATGTGCAAATTCCTATAGTATACTAAATGACATTGTTAATCAAAACAATCTAATAAAATATTTCATTTAATGTTCCTAAAAAATTAAAGAAACTCCGTTCTCGCTACACAAAATTATCTTCACAGGCAGATCTGAAGAATAAAACATCCTGGTCCTGTTTGTAAACACATTTGCAAAAACTATGAAATTGTATCAATATATGCAAAATAAAAGCGCTAAAATTGTATGGAACCCGCACTACTTATATTCGCGAATATTAGAAGATATACCCGTTTATTAGAAGATTACACGTACTACAACATATGAGTTTTAACATATTTGCCGAAATAAAACATATGACGTAATAAATGAAAATATCAATAATCCAGTAATCTTTAAACCTGAAGGCCGTAATTGATTCCAATACATGCCAAAAGGAAAGCGCTAAAATTGTATGGAAAGATATACTCGTACTACTTATATTGTCGTAGATTAGAAGATATGCCTCTGTGTTAGAAGATTACCCATATTATACTATGAGTTTCAAAATCTTTGCCAAAATTAAACAGATGACGTAATAAATTGAAAATATCAATAACCCACTTAAAGATTACCTGTACTACAACACATGAGTTTCTAAAATCTTTGTTAAAATAACAATAATCCCCGAATCAATAATCCGGAAAATATCAATAAAAATCTGATGTGGGCAGCACATGACTTTCCTTATATAATGCAATGAATTTACTACTTTCACAGTAAAAAAAATTGATTATTACTTTCCTTATATACATAATGTATAAGGAAAGTATTGTGAAGGGGTCGAAAATTCGAATTCAAGCATCCCTGATCACGAATCGAACATTTTTGAAGTGATGTCTGTGTGAGTGTGTGTGTGTGTGTGTGTGTGTGTGTGTGTGTGTCAGTGAGTCTGTGGAGACAATATCTCACGAACGAATGAAGCGATTGGAATGAAATTTGGTACAAAAATCACAATCCATAAATACTGGAAGCCTATTCGTATTGTTTTAAAACATAATCGAATGTTCAGAACCCCCCTAAATTTTCGAGTGAAATTTTGAAAAAATCATCAAAAAATCAAAACTTTTAATAAAGTTACGCAAAGAGACATTTCTTATGTAATTTTTCCTTAGAAAACGATTGACATAAACTTTAGAACGCTGGCATGAACCATTCTCGAGATATTGCACAATTTTCAAATAAATTTATCAAAAAATCTCATAAATTAAAAAAAAAATATTAACTGTTAAGAAACATGTTCATTTTTCATATTTAATATCATGCGATAAATTTGTTGACATCATTCTCGTGGATCTAAGGCGTTCCATTCACGAGAAAAGATACTTTGAGTAATACTTTTGTATTTGAAAGCCAATAGTCATTTATCTGCTGTAAGAATAACTTATTTCTCCGTCCATACCGCTTGGCGAGATTTTGGCGACGAATTTAGCGGAATGTCGCCAACTTGGCGACATTTTAAAATGTTGCCAAATTAACGAAAATCTCGCCAAATGAATAAAAATGACGCTAAATCAATGAAAATGACGACTAATTGAAGAAAATTCAATATCTTGGAAAGAATATGAGTATCTACTATAAGAATAACATTTTTTTAACTGTAAAAGTAGTAAATTCATTGCATTATATAAGGAAAGTCATGAGCTGCCCACATCAGATTTTTTTTATAGTAGTTATTTATATTCCTTCCAAGATATTGAATTTTCGTCAATGAGTCGTCATTTTCCATGTCGTCATCATCAATGAGTCGTCATTGATTTAGCATCATTTTTATCCATTTGGCGAGTTTTTCGTTAATTTAGCAACATTTAAAAAGTCGCCAAGTTGGCTACATTCCACCAAATTCGTCGCCAAAATCTCGCCAAGCGTTATGGACGGAGAAATAAGTTATTCTTATAGCAAATAAGTAACTAATGGCGTTTAAATACAAAAGTATTACACAAAGTATTTTTTCTCATGAATGGAACGAGCTAGATCCAGAAGAATGATGTCACCCAATTTATCGCATAATATTAGATATGAAAAGTGAGCATGTTGCTCAATAGTTAATATTTTTTTTCAATTTATGGGATTTTTTGATAACTTTATTTAAAAAATGTACAATATCTCGAGAACGGTTCATGCTAGTGTTCTAAAGTTTATATCAATCGTTTTCTAAGGAAAAATTGCATAAAAATTGTCTATTTGTTTAACGTTATTAAAGGTTTTGATTTTTCGATGATTTCTCAAAATTTCAGTCGAAAATTTAGGATGGGGGGTGGGGGGTCTGAACATTCGATTGTGTTTAAAAACAACAGGTTTCCAGTATTCAGGTATTGTAGATTTTGTACCAAATTTCATTCGAATCGGTCCATTCGTTCGTCAGTTATCGTCTCCACAGACTCACTGACACACACACACACACACTTACTTTCACACACGCACAAATACAGGCATCACTTCAAAAATATTCGATTCGTGATCAGGGATGCTTGAAACGTGCTCTCCCGTCGAAAACTCGAATTCGAATTTTCGATCCCGTCACAATACTTTCTTTATACATTATGCATATAAGGAAAGTAATAATACTGTTTAAATGAATACTGAATTTTTTTGTTGAAAACTAATCAGTCTTTAATGCTAACAACAGTTTTTTACAGTGAAACCTGAATGAAGTGATCGCCACAGACCACAGTGGTATAAGTATTCTGCAAGATAGTATATTTTTCAAACTTTTTTGCCCCAGAAACCCTTTAGGAATTCAACTTGATGGCGGAATCTCAAAATGAGGCAAAGTTCATTGTGGCCCAAATTATACATTCAAATTTTCGCTTTCTTTTGGTTTTTAAAAAATTTACACGATACAATCGCTTCCGGCTACACATTAAGCTACCATAAGCCTTAGGGTTGATCGTGTAGTCTGGGTCTTCAACGATACAATCGCTTCACGGAAGCCCTGAAATACTGTTGCAGAACACCTGGAATACTGTTGCGAAATCCCTAGAATACTGTTGCGGAACCCCAGGAATACTGTTGCAAAACCCCAAGAATACTGTTGCGGAACCCCAGGAATACTGTTGCAGAACCCCAAGAATACTGTTGCGGGATCCCAGGAATACTGTTGCAGAACCCCTAGAATACTGTTGCGGAATCCCAGGAATACTGTTGCAGAACCCCAAGAATACTGTTGCAAAATCCCAGGAATACTGTTGCAGAACCCCAAGAATATTGTTGCGGAATCCCAGGAATACTGTTGCAGAACCCCAAGAATACTGTTGCGGAATCCCAGGAATACTGTTGCAGAATCCCTAGAATACTGTTGCAGAACCCCAGGAATACTGTTGCAGAACCCCAAGAATACTGTTGCGAAACCCCAGGGATACTGTTGCAGAACCCCAAGAATACTGTTGCGGAATCCCATGAATACAGTTGCAGAACCCCTAGAATACTGTTGCGAAATCCCAGGAATACTGTTGCAGAACCCCAAGAATACTGTTGTGGAACCCCAGAAATACTGTTGCAGAACCCCAAGAATACTATTGAGGAATCCCAGGAATACTGTTGCAAAACTCCAAGAATACTGTTGCGGAACCCCAGGAATACTGTTGCAGAACCCCTAGAATACTGTTGCGAAACCCCAGGAATACTGTTGCAGAACCCCAAGAATACTGTTGCGGAACCCCAGAAATACTGTTGCAGAACCCCAAGAATACTATTGAGGAATCCCAGGAATACTGTTGCAAAACTCCAAGAATACTGTTGCGGAACCCCAGGAATACTGTTGCAGAACCCCTAGAATACTGTTGCGAAACCCCAGGAATACTGTTGCAGAACCCCAAGAATACTGTTGCGGAATCCCAGGAATACTGTTGCAGAACCCCAAGAATACTGTTGCGGAATCCCAAGGATTCTGTGGAACACACTTTGAAAAACGGACAATGATCACTTACGAGGATATTTTTTCCTCCAGACGATTGTTCATTTTTCCCACATCAACCTATGAAATATAGTCACTAACCTCTATTTCATTTAGCTTTCAAAAACTTTTCTGATGTTTTATGTTAAGCATAGGTGCTGAGAATGGGAAAGTTTGTGCCGAAAAAAACCGATAAAAATAATTAGAAGTATTTCTAATATTTTTGTAAAATGAATGCATTACGTTTCGATACATATTAAAAATACTTCTATTTTACCGATTTTTTTAAAAGAAAAGCATAAACCTTCGTCTTTCCAGTGTGTATGCTTGGCAAAAAGCAGCGGGAAAACTAAACGAGCTGAATTTTAGGAACTATATCCCATCAGTTAACATGGGAAAAATGAAACAAGCTACTCGAGGGAGAATATCCTCTTCATGCAGGGCGAAGAAATGGGAATGACACCATCGAATTAAGAGATCTTAAACCGCTCAGAACTATGATCTCCGAAATATGCTAATTTCATCATCCCCATCGCGTGACTGACAACATCTACCAGAATTCCATTGGTTCCAATACACTTTCATACCATGGTGTCAGCCATGGTGTCGTCTTCATTAGCAACATAAATTTCAATTTCTCTTCACGCCCCAAGGAGATTCGTTAATGTCCTCTCTGACCAAACAATGGCTGGCATGGTACTTACTCGCACTACATGTGATCATTTCCGCTTCATTGCGAAACAATGTTCCAAAGATGTCCGAAACGGAGAACAATGTTTACGCTTGAGTTAAATGGGCTCAGTCGTAAGGTGTGTTGACACGTAAGACAGGAAATAATTTGTTGTCTGGCGATGTTTTTTATCAGATTTTCAAATTTTTTTAGCTGCTTTGCCCCCAAGAAAATTTGCTGGTTAACACTTTTGATGAGAAAATGAGTTTGCTTGTTCTCAGACAATTTCCCAATGACTGTTCCAGGAATATTTCGCAGGTCCGTCCATAAGGAAGAATCTGATGTGAGCAACACATGACTTTCCTTATATAATGCAATGAATTCACTGCTTTTAAAGTAAAAAAAAATAGGTTTTTCTTATAGTAAATACTTGTATTCTTTCCAAGATATTGAATTTTCGACAATTAGTCGTCATTTTCATTGATTTAGCGTCATTTTAATCCATTTGGCGAAATTTTCGTTAATTTCACAACATTTCAAAAAGTCGCCAAGTTCGTTCATTCGATGCATTCCGCAAAATTCGTCGCCAAACTCTCGCCAAGCTTTACGGACGGAGAAATAAGTTATTCTTATAGCAGATAAATGACTATTGTCATTCAAATACAAAAGTATTACTCAAAGTACCTTTTCTCATGAATGGAACGAGCTAGATCCACGAGAATGATGTCACCCAATTTATCGCATGGTATTACATATGAAAAGTTAACATGTTTCTCAATAGAAAATATTTTTTTTTATTTTGTATGACTTTTTGATAATTTTTTTGAAAAATGTGCAATATCTCGAGAACGCTTCATATTAGCGTTCTAAAGTTTATGTCAATCGTTTTCTAATGAAAAATTACATAAGAAATGTCTATTTGCGTAATTTTATTAGCCGTTTTGATTTTTTGACGATTTTTTCAAAATTTCACTCAAAAATTTAGGGGGTTCTGAACATTCGATTGCGTATAAAAACAATAGGCTTCCAGTGTTTACGGATTGTGATTTTTGTACCAAATTTCGTTCGAATCGATTCATTCGTTCGTCAGTTATCGTCTCCACAGACTCACTGACACACACACACACACACACACAGACATCACTTCAAAAATATTTGATTCGTGATCAGGGATGCTTGAAACGTGCTCTCCCGTCGAAAACTCGAATTCGAATTTCCGACCCCGTCACAATACTTCCTTATGCATTATGTATATAAGGAAAGTGAAAAGGAGGACGTTCTGCGGGTGCTAGGGGTGCCGCCACCTGATATTTTTAAAGATGGGAATTCATGAAAGATTCACAAGAGAGGGAAAAACAAATATGGAGAAGGGAAGTGTGTTAAATGTTTGTAGGTTACCAGCAATTAGTATGAGGAGTTCTAGATAGGGTATTACGTAGTGGCTTGTTAAAATGGTGCTTTTGCACCTACCTTTTTAATTCCGATAAGGAACCATTTTGAACATGTAGCAAATATCCCATCTTCTATATAAAGAAAAGCTATATGAGTCACTACCAGATTTCTGACTTGACCTTCTCTATATACTTGCAACAAAGCTAATTTGACAGTATAGAGGTATGACAAAATCTAAAAACCTCGGCTAACTAAGTGCCGTAAAATTCAACCAATCCGCTCTTCCCGTGAAAGCCCCAATTTTTTGTCTCAATCTGAAATACTAAAAAGTTCCGGGAAACAACCCTCCCCTAAACACCGGAAAAAATAAAATAAAATAGTTTGCTATCGAATAAAATAAAATTATTGATAAAAATATCGTTATTTCATCTTATAATTATGCCTATAGGATATTCATAAATTGATTCAAGATTTCAACCCCCTACATACAGCGATTTTCCATCGCATTTGAGAAGAACAGATTAACGGAATCCTATTTGTCTGTTTTACATAAAATTCCCAACAGTGCTCCTCTCAGGCATACATCCTGAAACGACCATTCGCTCCCCCCCCCTTCCTCCCCAGAGACATTTTATGTTATCATGCCAAATGTGAAGTTATCACTTTTGTATATGTACTATAGTAGTTAAAATTATCTTAGGTTCACTTCGCCCCCTCACCCGACCAAAAACTCACAAATTTATCCATGATTCCCAGTAAGCGCCCCCCCCCCCTTGTATTTTCGCGATTTTTCTTTTCATTTAAGGAGGCGGATCGACGAAATTCTACGGTAGCCCATCCATTAAACGCTATTAATAAATGAAAATAAAAATTTTGATGTGTTTAATCAATGAATGGAGTTCAAATTAACACATTCCTATAATTAAAACTCCACATTATATTCAAGTTTTTTTCATATTTCAATAAAAAGGACAAGGGGGGTATGCTGTACATTGCTTTTCCCTTGACTTCCTTCGTAATTTGGCGTCTGTATAGAAAAAAAAATCCAGCTTTAAATTCCCAGTGTGAATAATTCAGTGGGGCCGCCAAGGAGGGGGTGCGTCATGTCCCCCAGGAACCCATCGAACCCATTGAATTTCGAAGATTTTTTTTTTCCATTTTGAAGAAATGAAAAACAAAATATTTGGTTACCAATCCCCCTCCCCCCTTCTCTTTGGCGACGAAAAAATTTGAATGAATTTCGATTACGAAAAGATTGATGAAATTTAATATAACCCCAAAAAAGCGTACAAAATTGATTGTTTCAATAAGTTACTGAACAAATCCAGATGATATTTAGAAGAACGATTTGATCAGATGAAGAATTGTTGATATCTTTTCACTTTCCCTACAGTACATGAAAATGTATAGAGAAAGTACTGGAATGGTGTCGAAAATCTCAACTCGAGTTTTCGACGGATCTACACGTTTCGAGGATTCTAAAACCCGAAAAAACTATTTTTAGTGTTACGAGTGTGTGTGTGTGTGTCTTTCTGTACAATGTATTGTATCCACTCTATAGCTGAAAAACGAATTGACCAAATTTCACAAAATTTGGTAGAAAAGTCACCTGTGAGTGACTCTGTTGCTGATTAGATTTTGGTACAATTTGGAGAAAAAGAACCTGCCTTTTAATGCGAATTGGCCCTTAAAAAGGTATGTATCGACTCTAGCTGAAAATCCAATAGACCGAATTTCTCAAAATTTGGTAGATAGCCATCTGTGGGAAACTTTGGTGCTGATGATTTTGGTTTAGAAAAAAAAAGCTGCCTTTTTCGCAAATGGTCCGTAAAAATTTCCAAACTCTAGAATAAAGACGACGTATGCTCAAATGCGGCAATTAAATGTGTAAAGGGTCTTGCTGCCCCAACTGGGTGTCGAACCCTGCATCTCCGAATTGGCCAGCCAACGGTCTACCGTTGAGCTATTGGGACGAAATTGCAAGCTCTTATTGTATAAGTGAACTTTGCAAATGCTTGTTTTATGCGTAATTTGATTGACCTCATAACTCTAGGATAAGACTAACCTCATAACTCTAGGTATGAGGTTAGTCTTATCTAGGTATGACTAACCTCATAACTCTAGGATTAGCAGTTCTCGAGGTATTTTAGTTTGTTCGTATTTTTGCACGTGGCCTTTGAAAATGCATGCAATCGCCAAATCAAAACGAAAATTGAAATAACACTACAAATTCCCAGTAATTTCAATTAATTATCCGTGTTATGTTATGTTATTAAACTCAATTTAATGTATTACATAAGAGAGAAAGAACCAGTTTGAGTCTGTAGGAAAGTCGTGTGCTGCTTTCTTCCGATTTTTGGTTTGGACAGAAATTTCCAGAAGATTGATAAAGAAACATCGAAGAAGTCTGCTGCTAATTTAGAAATGTCATTGTCTGATGCCAACATTGAAGAAATTCAAATGATTAGCACCCATAAATTTTACTTAGCGGATGGTTCTCATTGGTAGAAAGCCAGTTTGGGAAATGGAAGCGTTGAAAACAATCCTGCCACTTTCATTTTATGGAGAATTAAAATAAATACATATTTCAGTTTCTGAGTCAAAATGTCTCTGCAGTTTTCCCGAATTTGTATATTACTCTTCGCATAGATTCGATAATCTCTGTCATGACATCTCAGGAGCAAAGAGCTTCTCAGAACTACATGCAACATTACAAAAATTCAAACTGCTTCCTCTGCTTCTTCGACCCAGACTGTCTGAACTACGCAAACGTGTAAGGTATCTGTTTAGACTGCCGGGAAGTGCCATCCAATTTAGACCGGAACCCAGTGGGGGAGATATCCACAGGGGCTGTACCCTCCTTTCCCTACCACCAACCTCTTGGAAGGACTTACGGACCCACATGTTTAACGTAATCGTACTCCGCGTGAACACGGCGGCAGTTTTGGCAGAGGAGGGAACTAAAACCGGACCTACCGAGTGCAATTCCCGCGCTCTAACCACTGGACTACCGTGCCCTAGATAATACTTTGTGGAAACCCCAGGCCGTCCGACTCGTCCAGAGGACTTGAGTAACAAAGTGGACGACCGGGAAGGGTAGATAATACTTTGTTGTTGTTGAAACCCAGACCGTCCGACCTACCAGAAAGGTGTAAGGTAACAGTTTGGACGGTCGGGAAGTGCCACCCAATTTAGACCGGAACACAGTGGGGGAGGCATCCACAGGGACCGTACCCTCCTTCCCCTACCACCAACCTCTCGGAAGGACTTTCGGACCCACATGTTTAACGTGATCGTACTCCGCATGAACACGGCGGCAGTTTTGGCAGTGCCTGGAATCGAACCCGGGCCTACCGAGTGCAACTCCAGCGCGCTAACCAAAGGGCTACCGCGCCCATGGAGATAATACTTTGTGTAATAGTTTTGAATTTAGTCCAACAATTATGTCCAACAATTCGTCAACATCTATGTATTTATATGTAAGAAAAGTCCTTTTATCCTTCTGCTGTAACACTTGTCGATAAACTGAGCGAACTTGGCTACTTATTTGTCGAAATATCGCCAACTTGGCAACTTTTTTAATTGTTCCAAATTGATAAAATATCACTAAAAAGGCAAAAGTGACATTAATTTAACGAAAATGATACCATATTGGTGAACTAACCTTTTAATTTATAGACTAAATTGAATATTGCAGATGTTATCAATATTGGTAATTGTCGAGTTAAGTGTTTCCAAAATATAAATTAATAGGGTACTTCAAAATAGTCATACATATTGTCATCCAGAAAAGATGCCAAGTTTCAATTCAACGTTTAAACATTTTACCGTAGATCGTGTACATCATCTTTTTGTTGTGAAAGAAGTAAATTCATTACATTATGTAGGGAAAGTTATGTGCTGCCCATATCAGATATTTTTAAAAAATCGCCGTTTAAATTTAGTGAAATGTTTCATTTATATAGATTCTAAAATATTCCATGCCATTTAGCCATAACTAAACTATTCTGAAGAATGTTTAAATGTATTTAAAAGCAATAATCTTCTACTTTCCAGTGACAAAAAGGTCTTAAGGTTACAAACAAAGCTTCCAATCACAGCATTCCCACCTCCATTAATCCGCCTATGAATAGCAAATTAGACGGAGCTTATGCCAACAACTCCTCATCCACCTTGTACATTATGTCCTCTAATCCCGGCATTCCCAAATTTCAAAGTGTGCTTTTTAAGAACGGTCCGTCGTATGGAATATTTAGCTTTTAATCACCAGAGCGGTTATTATACGGAAAATTACAACGGAATTCCGTAATAAAAAACTGCTGCTTGTATCCAAAAAAGTTTATAAAAAGTCCATTCCCCTGTAACTTTTATTTTTCTTCTTTTACAAGGGTTTGATTATTTTTCCTCCCTCTAAACTCTTTTATTTTTTACGACTAAATTCAACGGTTCATACATATATTTTTTCTTTGTTTGATTTTAAATCTCATTTCAGTGCTTAGCATTTCATTTGCTTCTTAGTATTTCATCGAGCATTCTTGGTATTCCATCGAAAAAGAAAATGCAAGTTAACAAAATTAATTTCATTCAAATGACGTCATCGCAATATGAATCGTCTGCTTCTCTATGTAAAATCCATGAATATTTCAATCATTTCACTTATATTCCAGACTGCAGAGTAAATAATTTTGTGTGAAAAAATGATTCAGCAGTTCTTATACAACTCACCTTAAAATCGCTGGATATGTTTACATTCGCCATGCTACATTATAGTATTAAATTTAGGCTTCATTGGAGAAATAATCAAAGTTAAGTGATTATTTAAAATAAAAATATTGCAATTGCTTTGGTACAGAATTTAGATACGCAGATAATATTCAAAACAACATAACGGTTTTGTGACCGATGCAACACTAAATACAGATTTATAAGATCTTCAAGTAAACATCACTGGTAAACATCAGGTAACCATCACGATCTGGGGTGAGACAGTGTCAGCCCAGTGGTTAGAGCCCGGGAATTGCACTCGGACGACCAAACTTTCGCCAAACTGTTCCCAAACCGTAGCCGTGGGTCCGTAAGTACTTTCGGGAGGTTGGTGGTAAGGGAAAGAGGGCATAGAACCTGGATGCCGCCCCCACTGGGCTCCGGTCTAAATTGGATGGCACTTCCAGGCCGTCCAGAAAGATACTTTGCACCTTCAGGTTGGTCGGATGGTCTGGGTCGAAGGGAGAACGAAACATCACGATCCAGTTCCTACACAACGAAAAAAATTTGATGTGGACAATACATGACTTTCCTTATATAATGCAATGAATTTACTACTTATACAGTTAAAAAAAATGTTATTTTTATAGTAGATACTTATATTCTTTCCAAGATATTGAATTTTCTTCAATTAGTCGTCATTTTCATTGATTTAGCGTCATTTTTATCTATTTGGTGAGATTTTCGTTAATTTGGCAATATTTAAAAAGTCGCCAAGTTGGCGACATTCCGCTAAATTTGTCGCCAAAATCTCGCCAAGCCTTATGGACGGAGAAATAAGATATTCTTATACAAGATAAATGACTATTGGCGTTCAAATACAAAAGTATTACTCAAAGTATCTTTTCTCATGAATGGAACGAGTTAGATCCACGAGAATGATGTTACCAAATTTATCGCAGGATATCACATATAAAAAGTGAGCATATTTCTCAACAGTTAATATATTTTTTTAATTTATGGGATTTTTTGATAAATTTATTTCAAAAATGTGCAATATCTCGAGAACGGATCATGCTAGTGTTATAAAGTTTATGTCAATCGTTTTCTAAGGAAAAATTACATAAGAAATGTTTATTTGCGTAACTTTATTAAAGGTTTTGATTTTTTGATGATTTTTTAAAAATTTCACTCGAAAATTTAGAGGGGTTCTGAACATTCAATTGCATTTAAAAACAATAGGCTACCAGTATTCACGGATTGAGATTTTTGCACCAAATTTCATTCGAATCGCTCCATTCGTTCGTTAGATATCGTCTCCACAGACTCACTGACACACATACACACACAGAGACATCACCTCAAAAATGTTTGATTCGTGATCAGGGATGCTTGAAACGTGTTCTCCCATCGAAAACTCGAATTCGAATTTTCGACCCCGTCACAATACTTTCCTTATACATTATGTATATAAGGAAAGTAAAAATGGATGTCATATTTTAGCAGTGGGTCACGGGATCTCTTTATATATCAGGATTGTAATTATTATTTCAATTTTTATTTAAAAAACTACCAAACACATTTTGCTGATTTTTTTTTTCACACATTTTATGTGATAACTAGAATCTTTCCTAAAAGTTTTAAAGTAATTTGTAAATATTAACTTTGCTTAAATGTTTTAAAATTATTTTTTTTTTTAATTATTTAAAATAATTTAAAATTATTTACATGTTAAAAAATTAAGACCCATGGTGTTCAATGTATTTCATTTTTCAACCCGGGGTCAATCCGAAACTAATTGGGTGATATTATTCATTTATATTCCATTATGTCCCACAGACCGACTCAACAACCTACTAAAATTTAATTTTGATAAAGCCTTTTTATGGCAGTTATCGTGCGAACGAACAGACAGGCAGAATGATCAAAGTCATAAACACTTTTCAACTATGTTGAAAAGTGTTAAAAATGTTTGTATGGACACAATTTGTATGGGCGGCCCTGAACTCTGCATAGATCTGAGGCATATGGAGGCATTTCCACTATATCAATTTACCCGTGGAATATGGAATCCCAATAGTCTATATTTATTATGTTACTAGAACGAGTTACCCGGGTTCTAAATAAGCGTAACAGATAGACAGAATGACCAAAGTCATAAACACCATTCAACTGTGTTGGAATATGCTGATATTACGTATTTTTTAATTTTTTATCTACACACCGTTTCAGATACAGTTAACTTCCGATAATCCGACACATTCGAAGCTTCAGTATTGTCGGATTGCCAAACTTGCCGGAATATCGCATTTCTAATTAAAATGAGGTAAAAAAAAATTAAAACAAAACAATGGACAATAAATGGGATATTTATTGGCCTAAAACGTTACACAGATACTTACACTGTACAGTGCCTGCAAAAAACATTTAATTTAATTTTTAAATTACCTTATGGTAAACTTTAATGAACAGAAATCTTCAAAATGGCAGAAGCTCACGAGCGTTTCCGAGTACAGTGGAACACACCCGAATACCGTTTGATAGAAATCGAGCTGGACTATCGACTGCGCTGAACCATTGGATGCTGGATTAACGAACATTTGCTGTAGAATGTTTTCTGACTACAGAATGTTTGAGATACAAAACTGTGATATAGTACAAACTCAATTACTAAGTCGCTATCTGACATCGTTGATAAAAATGTTACTTAAACTACAATCCTGAAAAAAAAAAGATAACAAGAAAGATCAATCATGCACAGAGCATTGATTATAAAACACTTTCCAACTGAAATGCAATTTTATTTAAACATCTCTAAAATGCGATACATTCAGCGCTCATATATTTTAAATTGTCACAGAACTACAGTAATTTATTATATTTGGAAACTTAAAACATCATAAATGAAATGAATTTATTCAAATGATGTCTTGAGATATAAATCGTCTGGCTCTCTATGCAAAAGCAGTGAATATTTCATTCATACATTTTTATTCCAGACTCCAGAGCTGAATAATTTTGAGTGAAAAAATTCAGCAATTCTTATACAACTCATCTTGCAATCACTTGTTTGCATTCTGCATCCATTAAACTTAGGCTTCGTTGCAGAAATTATCAAAGTTTGATGATCATCTAAACTCAAAAGTATTGTAATTGCGTTGGCGCAGAAAATACGCAAAAATGCACAGAAAATACGCAAAAATAAATCTAAGACGAATGCAACACTAAATATAAATTTAAAATAGCTTTGAAAATCCCGATTTTCACTCTGGGAAAAAAAGATGGATACCATATTTTATTTTGAAGTGGGTCACGTGATATCTTCATATTATATGGGTGTAATTAATACTTTAATTTTTATTTAAAAACTGCAAAACGTATTTTTCTGAAATTTTTTTTATATATTTTATGAGATAATTTGAATATTTCCTAAAATTTTCGAAGCAATTTGTGAATTTTAACTTCGCTTCAAAAAATGTTTGAAAAATTAGGTCCCATAGGGGTCAGTGTGTTTCATTTTTTCATCCCGGATTCAATTCAAAACCGATTGGGGATATTATTCATTTAAATTCTCATATGCCCATAGACCGTCTCAACAATATTAAAAATTTCATTTTGATAAAGTCATTCTTACGCAGTTATCGTGCGAACGGACAGACAGACAGACACACACAGAATGAACAAAGTCATAAACAATTTTCAACTATGTTGTAAAGTGCTAAAAATACATATTTTATGCACTTGTCTTTTTGCAAAATATAGAATGCATAATCCATGAGTGCAAATGCCCCATACTGCCAGCGCCCATGTATTGTAAAAAAATCTGATGTGGGCAGCACATGACTTTCCTTATATGATGCAATGGATTTACTAGTTTTACAGTCAAAAAATAATGTATAAGAACCACGACACTGTGTTTTTATCGTTGAATTGCACATTTGGCGATTTGGCGAATGACAACATATAAAACTATTTCAAAATACCCAATTAACTTATATTTCGCGCAACTCTAAATGAAAATCATCAATATTGATAGCATCCTCAATAAGCAATATAGTCCATATATTAAAATACTTTAATTACTTCATCAATTAGGTGTAATTTTCATTAATTTAACATCATTTTCATTAATTTAGCGTCAAACGGAGAGAAGAGTATTTTTTTATATACTACTTGCAGAAGGTATACCCTTCACTGCCCCGTCATATGACGGAAATCAGAATTTACGAGACATTACTTCTCATTTGGCGTCATTTTTATCAATTTGGCGACATTTTTGTCATTTTAGCAACATTTAAAATAGTTGCCAAGTTGACGACGTCTGGCTAAATTTATCCCCAAGCTTTACGGACGGACGAACGGACGGAGAAATGTGTTATCCGTATAGTCTACGCTTATGTTCTTTCTAAGATATTGAACTTCCATCATCTAGTCGTCATTTTCATTGATTTAGCGTCATTTTTATCAATTTTGCGAGATTTTCGATAATTTGGCAGCATTTAAAAAGTCACCAAGTTGGCGACGTTCCACCAAAATCTTGCCAAGCGTTATGGACGGAGAAATGAGTTATTCCTGTAGCAAATAAATGACTATTGGCGTCCAAATACAAAAGTATTACCTAAAGTATATTTTCTCATGAATGGAACTAGCTAGATCCACGAGAATGATGTCACCAAATTTATCGTATGATATTACTTAGGAAAAGTAAACATATTTCACAATAGGTAATATATATTTTTTAAAAATGTTCAATATCTTGAGAAAGGTTCATGCTAGCGTTCTAAAATTTGCGTCAATCGTTTTTTAATGGAAAATTACATAAGAAATGACTATTTGCGTAACTTTATTAAAGGTTTTAATTTTTTTATAATTTTTCAAAATTTCGTTCGAAAATTTAGGGGAGATCTGAGCATTCGATCGCGCATAAAAACAATAGGCTTCCAATATTCATAGATTGTAATTTTTGTACCACAATTCGTTCGAATCGGTCCATTCATTCGTCAGTTATCGTCTCCACAGATTCACTGACACACACACACTCACACACACGCACACACACGCATACTTTCACACACATACACACAGACATCATCTCAAAAACGTCTGATTCGTGTTCAAGGATGCTAGAAACGTGCTCTCCCGTCGAAAACTCGAATTCGCATTTTCAACCCCGTCATAATACTTTCCTTATGCATTATATGCATATAAGGAAAGTAGAAAGGAAAAGATAAATATAAACTTTGTTAAATTTGCTACACAGTCAAATCTGCAAAACTCGCCTGGCGCTATAAACTGGATGATGGATGGCTATAGTACTCAACTACTGCTTCTAAATGTTAAACAAATTTTCATATTTTGTAATGAGAAAATTGCGTGTTCCACTTCGAGTTATTAAAATTTCTCAAAAAGTAGAGTTTGAACATATGCTCCTAAATTGTGCTCGTTGGTTACTGCAAACATTACTATCTGTCAGACACGTACATCAAAAATAAAAAAGAAATCGATGTGGGTAACACATGACTTTCACTACAATAAGGCAATGATTTTTTTTTTTTTTTTTAATAGTGAAAAAATGATGAATAAGCTCCACGGCACAATGTGCTTAACGTTGAATAATTGTACTATAGCTGGATAGCATCCGTAGTAACTTGATAGCATTCGCAATAAACAATGTAGTCCATATATCAAAATATTTTTATAATTAATTTATCATTTGGTGACATTTTGACAATCTTGGTAATTTTGACGCTATTTTTGTCAAGTTTTCACAATTATAAAAAAAAAATCGCCAAGTTGGCGATATTTCGCCTAATCAGTCATGAAGTTTGCCAAATTTGCTGTCAGACGTCTCAAACACGCGGAAAGAAAAGCTTTTCTTGTATATAAATGAATTGTTAGTGAATTGTTGGGCGTCAAATTACAAAACTATTACAGAAAGTATCATTTCCCGTGAATGGAACAAACTACATCCAGGAGATTAATGTTAACAAATTGTTCGCATAATATTACACACAAAAAGGGAACATATTTCACGATGGGTAAAACTTTTCTATTTTCTGTAATTTTTTGATAAATGTATGTGGAAAACGTGCAATATATCGAGAACGGCTCATGCTAGTGTACTAAAGTTTGTGTCATTTGTTTTCTAAGGAAAAATTACATAAAAAATGTCTATTTGCGTAACTTTATTAAAGGTTTTGATTTTTCGGTGATTTTTTCAAAACTTCACTCGAAAATTTAGGGGGGTTCTGAACATTCGATTGAAATTCTAATGAAAAACTTACTTAAGAAATGATCATTTATAAATCATTATTGAAAGTTAAAAGCGTTCGATTCCAATTCAGTGATGCTTGAAACGTACTCTGCCGTCGAAAAATCTAACTAGAATTCGAATTTTCGACATAGTCACAATACTTCTACTATATTCACATTATACTATGTATATAGCGAAAATAAAAATTTGATAAGTCCAATATTTTGCTACTTTTCCTACATACAGTGTTATAATGTATAGGAAGAATATTGTGACAGGGTTAAAAATTCGAATTTGAGTTTTTAATGAAAGAACGAGTTTTAAGCATCCCTGAAATCGAATCGAACATTTCGAGATGATGTCTGTCTGTATGTGTGTGTGTATAAATGCTAGGGTATGTTAGTGTATATGTATATGTGTAACTATATACGTGTATGTTAATCTGTATGTATATCATTGTGTTTGTCTGTCTGTCAGTCAGAGGACGCGATATTTCACGAATGAATAAAGTATTTCAAAAATAATTTGGTGCGATTATTACAATCAAGGAATACTGGAATCCTATTGATTTCAAAAGCAATCAAACGTTCGAAAGACCCTTAAATTTTCGAATGAGTCTTTTAATGGTTTAAATAATTATTTTTTATGTAATTTTTCGATGGAAAACGAATGTCATAAACTTTAGAAAATTATCATGAATCGTTCTCGAGATATTACAAATGTTCAAATAAATTTAAAAAATATTACATTAAAAAAGGCAGTAAGTATCATATAAAGTTAAAAAAAAGTAATATGTGCATTATATTAAAATCTAAGAGGGTAAAGAAAATTCAATTTGGCGTAAATTGCGGCAATTTTGAATTATGCCAATGTCGAAATCAAAAATCGTGTTATACTAATTGTAATGTATAGTACTATACTATTTGTATTTTTAAAAACAATGATCTTTTGAATTTGACAATTTATAAATCAAATCAAATTTTTTGAGAGCAAAGTCAAAATAAAATTTGGAGAATAAAGTATCCATTTGGCGAAAGAAAATTTCAATTGGCGAATAGTTTGATGGAAGTAATCAGAAATCCAGAGCAACCCCTGCCCCCCCCCCCAACTATTTTAAAATATACTTGTACCGCAACAGTAAATAAATGTCTGAGATAAATATAGAATGTTTTAATATCATCACCCTGAATAATTGTAGCAGTATAAATTTAGCTTAAAATCACAGTGAAATTTATTTAAACGAATTTTGCTGCAATTGAAGTTAATATACCCAATTGTTTTAATAAATTTAGACTTTTACTGATATCACCCAATTAGTTTTGGATTGAACCCGGGTTGAAAAAATGAAATACATTGAACCCTATGGGACCTAATTTTTCAAACATTTTTTAAGAGAATTTAAAATTCACAAATTGCTTCGAAAATTTCAGGAAATATTCAAATTATCCTATAAAATATATAAAAAAAAATCCAGTAAAATATGTTACGTAGTTTTTTAAATAAAAATTATTTAATATAGGGAGAAAAACAAATTCAATTAAATTCTGACTCTTGCTATATCCTCCAGAAAGAAAAAAGAGATATATAATAAATATTTTCCCAAGTGTTTAATTATTTTATGTATGAGAGAGGTTTAACATTTTAAAATAAATATGGTAGATAACAATTTTTCAAATTCTTAAATAAAATAAATTATTTAGTATTGTGATGAATGAAACGCTGCTTTCATATAGAGGCGATTTATATTTCAATGACGTCATTTGAATAAAGTTCAATTGTTTTCGATGAAGTTTTTAAATATAATAAATTTTTGTAGTATTATGACAATTTTAAAAATATTTCCGAGGAGTGTAACGCATTTTAGAGATATTTAAACCAGGCAATTTATATTTCAATGCCGTCATTTGAATGAAGTTCATTTTCTTCGATGAAGTTTTCAAATATAATAAATTAATGTAGTATTGTGATGATTTTAAAAATATTACCGAGGAATGTATCGCATTTTAGAGATGTTTGTATAAAATTGCATTGAAGTTGGAAAGTGTTTCATAATCAATGCTTTACGCATGATTGATCTTTCTTGTTTAATATTGTCATATGTCGAAACTAATTCTTGAGGGGTTTTATTATTATTATTATTATTATCATCATTATTATTATTATTATTGCCCAGCTCACCCAAAGGGTGTAGAGCATTTACAAGGGACAGGCGAAAAAACACAGAAATAACAATACACACAGGCATACATAGATAATATACATAGACATGCCTAAACAATATACATTGACATACAAAATTAATAATACTAAAATAATAAAGATTCTTGTCTCCCATACTAAAAATTTTCGTTTATTTAAACTATCTCCTGCTAATCAATCAATATGGTGTAATGGTTTGCAAGTGTTTGTAAAAATAAAAAATCTGTGGACAGAATAAAACTGTATTCTTTTTGAAAAAGGATTTGCGATGGCATTAACTGATCTACTGGTTTATGAGGCGCCTATGCGTTTAAATATCTTCTGATCAATGGAACATGGGTTAAATTTCGCTCTGTTCAACTTTTTGTTTGTATATTTTTGTTTTATGTTTCATTTTTATTAACACTTTACAACAAAGTTGAAAAGTGTATATGACTTTATTCCTTCTGTCTGTCTGTCATAGCTGAAAGTGGGCATAGCTGAAGTGGGCATAGCTGAAAATGATATATAAAACTTGCAAAAGTAATAGGAATGTGGCCAGCGGGGAGAACGCAATCTGTACTTTAACACCAGATGTTGAATTGGCATTTTCAAGTACTTTATAACTTAGATAACCATAATATCTTGTTATTCTCGCTTGTCCTAGTCAAATGAAACCTTTTGTTGTAAACACAATCAAAGACGCGTAGTGATCAATGTCGCCACACTCTAGACAAAAACAATTCGAGGACCTTCCAATTTTAAATCTGTTTAGGTATGCCATAAATGGTCTATGTCCGGTAATTAAAAATGCCAAATATTTATTCACAATCTGAAGCTTGGGATGAAATGCCCTAAAAATTCTTTGATAAAAATTCTTTTAACTTTTAAGGGTGAGCGTCAATAAATTTTCTGCCCTATCCGCGCTTTGTTAACTTTCGCGGCACACATATTTCGCCGAAATTCTGCTCAAACAGTTGCGAATTATTTTCTTATAGATAAAATGCTATGCTTAGATTGTATTAAAACTAAATTTAATGCACCAAAAAACATAGAATATATTTTTTAGTTTAATCCAAAATATTTTTGGTGCTGCCATCTGTTGTCGTAATTTAATTCATACCGATTATTTTTATTTTTTAATGACCATTTTTAAATATCTATTCCTTCTAATACAGTGTTAAATACAACAACAGATCATATATAATAATGCCACAATCACGGAAAGGTAATTTATCATTCTATAAATTTGATAAGGGATGTGAATGTACATCACCGAGGACTGCAGTTTTGTCTTCAAGTTCCTTTGTCTTCAAGTCCAAGTTAAATTACGTTTCCGTGATTATGGCATTATATATGATCTGCTGTTGTATTTAATAGCGTATTAGAAGGAATAGACATTTAAAAATGTTCATTAAAAAATAAAAAAAGTCGGTATGAATTAAATTACGACAACAGATGGCAGCACCAAAAATATTTTAAATTAAAATAAAACATATATTCTATGTTTTATTGGGTACTAAATTTAGTTTTAATATAATCTAAGCATAGCATTTTATCTATAAGAAAATATTTCGCAACTGTTTGAGCAGAATTTCGGCGAAATATGTGTGCCGCGAAAGTTAACAAAGCGCGGATAGGGCAGAAAATTTACTGACGCTCACCCTTAACGAAAAAAGGGAAAACACTGCACCACAGTAGTTGCAGCGTCCACTTCAATGATAAGAGGTTGCAATGTGGTCCCAGTAGCTCAACGGTAGAGCGTCGGCTGACCAGTTCGGCGATTCAGTGTTCAATTCCAGGTTGGTGCAGTAAGGCTCTTTGCATTAACAACCAAACATAACAAACCAAGAATTTAATAAAAACATAATTAAATTTACATTACGTACAGAACCTTTGACATAAAACGCGTGTTTTCAGTCATCAAACAAGAAATCTATTGACACCTAATGTTCGAAATCCAAGTTGAAAATTTTTAAATATATTTATAAATGGTGCTCAACGGAGAAGGTGTAGACCGGGAAAGGCTGTTATCTGGCGCGTCGCTACACTACGCTGAAGAACAAACACTATCCGGTATTTTACAGATCTAGTCTTATTCAATACTCAATCCTTTTGGCATGGTGCACTTCTTGTTCATAACTCTTATCGTTGGGTTCCATGAACCTGTCAACTCAATTATAAATAATTAATAAAATTTTATAAAATTAAATTGAATAAGCATGTAAAGGATCTTATTTGAACCTTCTAAATACAGATATAAGGCTTAAAATTAATTTTCTTATACAGGGTGATTATAATTAAAGTTCCCGGTTTGAAAATGGTCTCAAATAAAAAGCACTGGTCAGAACGATTTGAAATTTTGCGTGAACACTCGTGAAGCAATGGAATTTTGTTTGGTGAAGAAAAAACAGTAGTTCAAAAAGTCGCTAGGAGAATAATTGGCGTTTTACTACACTAGAATGCAATACAAAAGTAATAAACGTTGACTTATTGGCTAATGATGTAATAAATGTTCAATATGCTGTCCTTCACATTCTGAAATAAGCTGAAAGCGCAAAATAGCGTGTTCAACAACAGATTTGAGTGTTTCTGTAGAGATGTTGTGGATGTGATGCGTGATGCTAGCTTTAAGTTCCGCTAAATTGGTAATGTGTCCATTAAACACCACATTCTTCAGATGCCTTCAAAGTCAAAAATCACATGGATTGAGGTCAGGGGAACGTATTGGCCATCTTACAGGAAAATGGCGGCTGATGATTCTGTCATCTTCAAAATGACTGCGAAGTAGCCGCTAGTGGGTTTTGCGGTATGTGGTGGAGTCCCATCCTGCATGAAAATAGTGTTATCGATACACTGATGCTCTTGCAGTGTGGGTATAACGTGACTTTTCAAAAGACGTTCATATCGATGGCCATTGACAGAACAGGTGACGGGACCATGAGGACCAACTTCCTCAAGAAAGAAAGACCCGATAATAAACGCTGCTGTAAATCCGCAAAACACAGTGACTTTGGGGGAATGAAGAGGCACCTGGCGTAGTTCCTGTGGATTTCCGGTTACCCAGATTCTACAATTTTGCATATTAACAGTTCCGTGGAGATGGAAGTGTGCTTCGTCAGTCCACAAAACGTTCCAGGACCACTCATCGTCCACCTGTATCCGAGCCATAAATTGAAGTGCGAACATTTCACGTGCAACATTGTCAGCAGGTAGCAACTGTTGAACAAGGGTCAGTTTGTAAGGATAACATTTCAAAATGTGTTTCAAAATTTTTTGCATCGAACTGGAGGGTACGTCTAATGATCGGGCAATTCCACGTGCAATTCGGGCAATTCGTAGATGCATTAGCGTTACGCTCTTCTTCTAACGCTGTAGCTACGTCTTCCACTATCTCTCCATCGACTGCTTTCCGTCCCCTGCCAGGTTTGATGTCCAAAGTGCCAGTCTCTTCAAATTTTAAAATCATTTTTCACAAGCTTTTGCCACACAGAGGACCAGATTTCAACTTTTTCAACGTTTTGAACTTTCTAAGAGCTACTAAACAAGAGCTGTTATTCTCATAAAACAATTTGACAAGAAGAGCACGATCTTTTAATGATAGAGTCATTGCGACAGAACAATAGAGATTTTTCATTAAGTTATGAGAAATAAGTTCCTTCCTTTTTTATAGCAAACGTTTATTGCAACGTCACTGTCTTATGCAAATTTGCAGCAGCATTTGACAAGCAATTGTGCAAAACAAGTTAAATCCACTTTTTATGAAAAAAGATACAGCTTAGAATTTAACATTGTTTCAATGGATGAATTTTTTTTTTCATTACTTGCATACATATGATGATGAAAGATCGACTTTTAATTCAGTACTCGAAGGACAGCATATTGAACATTTATTACGTCATTAGCCAATGAGTAAGTCAACGTTTATTACTTTTGTATTGCATTCTAGTACAGTAAAGCGCCAATTATTCTCCTAGCGGCGACTTTTTGAACTAGTTTTTTTCTTCACCAAACAAAATTACATTGCTCCACGAGTGTTCATGCAAAATTTCAAATCATTCTGACCAGTGCTCTTTATTTGAGACCTTTTTCAAACAGGGAACTTTAATTATAATCATTCTGTATTTATAAAGTATAAAAATGGCAAAATACAAAATATTGCAAAATATTACATACTCGTATACTTCATTACAGCAAAAAATGAAAAATAAAAATAAATACAAAATGTTACTTGCTTCTATAACATTGCATAAATACAAAATATTACTTGCTTCTATAACATTGCATACTTACAAAATATTACTTGCTTCTATAACATTGCATAATTACAAAATCTTACTTGCTCCTATAACATTGCACAAAGGCAAAATATTACTTGCTTCTCCAACATTGCATAATTACAAAATATTACTTGCTTCTATAACATTACATAATTATAAAATATTACTTGCTTCTATAACATTGCACAAATACAAAATATTATTTGCTTCTATAACACTGCATAATTACAAAGTATTACTTGCTTCTATAACATTGCATAATTACAAAATATTACTTGCTTCTCTAACATTGCCTAATTAAAAAATATTATTTACTTCTATAACATTGCACAAATACAAAATATTACTTGCTTCTATAACATTGCATAATTACAAAATATTACTTGCTTCTATAACATTGCATACTTACAAAATATTACTTGCTTCCATAACAATGCATAATTACAAAATATTACTTGCTTCTATAACATTGCACAAATACAATATATTACTTGCTTCTACAACATTGTTTAATTACAAAATATTACTTGCTTCTATAACATTACATAATTATAAAATATTCCTTGCTTCTATAACATTGCACAAATACAAAATATTACTTGCTTCTATAAAATTGCATAAGTTCAAAAGAGTTTATTTTGGAAAATAAGAGACTACTATATCTATTCTAGACAATTTTCACAAACAGTTTTACAATATTACATACAAATCAGTTTTAGAGCAAGCACTTCAAGCAGTAAAGTTTTTTTATCCAAATTTGAAGGACAATTGTAGCACCTTTTCCTTTTTAACACTTTCCAGCATAATTGAAAAGTGTTTATGACTTTGTTCATTCTGTCTGTCTGTATGTATGTCCATTCGCACGATAACAGTCGTAAAAATGACGTTATCAAAATAAAATTTTAGTATGTTGTTGAGACAGTCTGTGGGACATATGAGAATGCAAAGGAATATCACCCAATTAGTTTTGGATTGAACCCGGGTTGAAAAAGTGAAATACATTGAACCGTATGGGACTTTATTTTTCAAACATTTTTTAACTGATGTTGAAATTCACAAATTGCTTCGAAAATTTTAGGAAATATTCAAATTATCCCATAAAATATATAAAAATAATTAAATAAAAATTAAAATATTAATTACATCCATTTTATATGAAGAGATCACGTGATCCACGGAGCCTAATTTTAATGGATGCAAAATGTAAACAAGGGATTGTAATATGAGTTTGTATAAGAATTGCTGATTTTTTTTCACGCCAAATTATTTAGTTCTGGAGTCTGGAATAAAAGTGATATGAATACAATATTCATTGCTTTTACATTGAGAGCTAAACGATTTATATTTCGATGACGTTATTTAAGTTTTCATATATAATAAAGTATTGTAGTACTGTGATAACCTAAAATATATCAGCCTCAAATGTATCGCATTTTAGAGATGTTTAAATAACATTGCATTTCAGTTGGAAAGTATTATCAATGCTTTATGCATGGTTGATCTTTCTTGTTGATCTTTCCCCAAGTTTTCCACATGTTGTTCAGCTGATTCATGAAATTTGGATAGGCCTACTTAAAATTCAATTGACGGGTCAATGGGACCCAACGATACAATTTATGAAAAAAAAAATCACTATACCAGTTAAGGGTTAAAAAATAACTAAGCATTAAACTAAACAAAGAAATATTTCTGAAAATGAAAATATTTTAAAAATCTAATAAACATCTAAGCATAAATTTAAGATACAAATCATGTATTAAAAGGTCATTTAATCAAATAAAAAAAATCTGATGTAGGCACCACATGACTTTCCTTATATTATGCAATGAATTTACTACTTTTACAGTAAAAAAAAAAGTTATTCTTATAGTAGATATTTAAATTCTTTCCAAGATATTGAACTTTCGTCAATTAGTCGTCATTTTCGTTGATTTAGCGTCATTTTTATCCATTTGGCGAGATTTTCGTCAATTTAGCAACATTTAAAAAGTCGCCAAGTTGGCGACATTCTGCCAAATTTGTCGCCAAAATCTCGCCAAGCGTAATGGACAGAGAAATAAGTTATTCTTATAGCAAATAAATGACTATTGGCGTTCAAATACAAAAGTATTTCTCAAAGTATCTTTTCTCTTGAATGAAACAAGCAAGATCCACGAGAATAATGTCACCCAATTTATCGCATGATATTACATATAAAAAGTTAACATGTTTCTCAACAGTTAATATATTTTTTTAATTTATAGGATTTTTTGATAAATTTATTTGAAAAATGTGCAATGTCTCGAGAACGGTTCGTGCTAGCGTTCTAAAGTTTATGTCAATCGTTTTCTAAGGAAAAATTACATAAGAAATGTCTATTTGCGTAACTTTATTAAAGGTTTTGATTTTTTGATGATTTTTTCAAAATTTCACTCGAAAATTTAGGGGGATTCTGAACATTCGATTGCGTTTAAAAACAATAGGCTTCCAGTATTCACAGATTGAATTTTTTCTACCAAATTTCATTCGAATCGCTCCATTCGTTCGTGAGATATCGTCTCCACAGACTCACTGACACACACACACACATACACTTTCACACAGACATCGCCTCAAAAATGTTCGATTCGTGATCAGGGATGCTTGAAACGTGCTCTCCCGTCGAAAACTCGAATTTGAATTTTCGACCCCGTCACAATACTTTCCTCATACATTATGTATATAAGGAACGTAATAATCATCAATCATTTGTGTCTTTAATTTATGCTTAAATATTGAAGTAGACGTGATACCACTTTAATTTTTAAAACCTATACTATCTGATAAATATCATTGTAGCTCTAAAAATACTATTTCTCATACGTAAAATACGACAGCATCAATTGCAATAACGGGTCCATACGTGATATATCGTAGTACATCAGTAATAAACAAAAATTAAACTGATCTTACAACTCTTAATGTAATAGAAAACCCTACTTCAAAAGAAATTAATTATCTTAAAACATATAAAAGAACGTAACAGGTATGGTCAAGTCCCTCGGCCCCAGTAAAGCCCCTAGATATTGTATATAAATAAAACAGCTTAAGTGAATAAGCATTAATACTGTTAGGAACTTGTAAAAGGCTCTGGAGTCTCTTCTTATCCCTCTCACCAAACTATCTTTTTAAAACCAGACGGATAAAACTCTCACACAGCCATCCTTTTCTCATAATGTGAATTTAGGGTTTCCACATGCCGAAGTTCTAAGAAGGGTTGCCAATATGGCGATTTATTGACAATTTTGCGACATGTGACGCCTTTCCGAAAGTTCGAGAAGCACCTCCAAATAACGGTTATTTTACGAGATATGAGATGTTTTTAGACGTTACTACAAAAGGAATAAAAGGAGTTTATAAAAGGAGTCATCACTCAGTTGGAGAGCAGTTGAATAGATGCCAGCGTAAATTGAACTGTGACTTACGTCAATGCTTTGAAAATAGTATAAGTTTTACTGAAATAAAAAATATAGCTCGAGTCCCTGGGACCCATACCACACCACTTAAGGGTTAACTCTTAATCTGCATATTCTACAACATGCGGAATTTTCCTTCAGAATTAAAAAATTACGTCCAATTTTTCCTATTATAAAATTCAAAGCAAAATGTAATTTTGAACATCCACGCAAAAATGATTTATTTATCCACTTATTTATTTATTTTCAAGATCTACATAATTTCAGTCAGTAATGAGCAAAGAATTATGGGGGGTTGTTTCTTAAATTCGGAGGTTTTAAACTGGATTATAATGAAACGAACTTTATCAAGTTTCTGATTCAATTACAAGAAATCAAAAATTCTAAACGCATCCGATTTGGTATCTTCAACAGTAGCCGAGCAAAATGGTATCAATCCTACCGCATTCCTGACTTTCGGTTTTAATCAATGATTCCAATCCGTCCTTCACAAACTTTTCATGTTTATTTGACAGTCGTCGTCTACTCTCGTCTGCCACGCGCTGGGGTGGAGCGAAGGAGGAAAAGTGCAAGGTCGACACAGCATTGCTTGTCTGCTTTTTCCGCTACGAGCGCTGTCACGTGACTACTACTACTGCTGCCGTGCCGTACAGGGTTGCCATATTTATTCGCAAAGGCGCCACAGTGTGATTTCAGGTTCAAGTCTCTAAAGAAATGTCTGCGTGAGACAAAACGACTTGCGGTAATTGTGCATATATGTGATAGCTCACTTGTGATCTTCAGTTTCTGGGATTAAATATTTCCAGTGCTGCTCATATGGGGGACGGACACTACTCGTGTGGGGAGGAGAGGTCCGGAAGAGGCCGGGAGCACAAGTTTTAATTTGAACTAGCCGCCGACCAGCCTGTTCGCTACCCTTAAAAATTCTGACCGTGGCAAACTCGCTGGCGCCATAACCCCGTGGAGTTAACAAAGTTTGTTTTAGTTTAATGACTTTAAAACTAATAATAAAATTTTAAGATGAAAAATAATGTTCTAGGAGGGGGGTTCTTGAAAATTGATTTGTGAAGTGAATTTATTCTAATGTTTGTGAACTATGAGATTCTGAGGATTTCTGTACCTGTAACCCCAGGAAAGGGACCCCTTTGATGTGTACTCACAGCCGGGATCCTATGTTTTTTTATAGAGGTATGCTCCTCTATTTTTTGTTTTATATAAATGAAATTGTATCCGTTTGTTTGCATTTTTAGTATTGCATCGCAAATAACATGAAAGCATTTTTGAGACTGATGATGTTGAATGTGAATTTAGTATTTAAGAAATAACGATACTGCTTTAACGATGCTGCTCAGCGGAAAAAAGTTTTTTTTTTTTAAAGATTGTCCCCACCACCACCCGATGCATAAATGCACCGCGACAATCTCCATATTTTTCATTTTAATTATTTTTTTTATTTCTTCAGTGTTTAAGTTTTTTCATTGTGGTCCCAACCACCACCCTATGTAAACAAAACATCGCCACAATTCAATCCAACATAATGAGCCAAACACCTTATAAAAAGCAAACACTAATTCGGTTTTTAATTGTTCCTAGGCCAAAAACCATACAAAAAGCAAACACTTATTCGGTTTTTAATTGTCCCTAAGCCAAAAACCGTATAAAAAGCAATCACTGATGACATTTGCAAATATAATAAATATAATAATTTCATATAAATATAATAATTTCACTTTGTATACTGTTACCACCACCCGATGTATACAATACATCACCACAATTCATTCCACCATAATTCAATCATTTAAATTTTATAATGACCATATGCTAAGCTCTTAATTCCATCAGAACCTCGTCAGAACTGTGACGTCATAAACCCGCCCAACTTCCCTCCACCATAGAAACACCGTGCGTCTGTGCTCGCATGTGTGTTGAAGACCCAGACCGTCCGACTCGTCCAGAGGACTTAGAGTAACTAGTTGGACGGCCGGGAAGGGTGCTCGCATGTGTGTGAAAAACTCCTTTCCGGGTTTGACCGAGAAATTGAAAATCATTACTTCCTTACAATCCGGATCGTGCGGCTACTTTTTATTATTTCTTGACCAGATTGGGCTTGTAAGAAAGCCTGATCTTTGAGCTTTCTATAAAATGTAAATTATTAGTCGAAATTGTCGGTACTTTTCCCGACGCGAGGATTTAAAAACGAAAGTTCGTTTATTTGAGCCGAAAGTGACTTTTGTTTTAAAATCTTTAAAAATATTAGATTTTGTCCCTGAGATTTGAAATTCATATATTTTTACTCGCAATTGTCTGCTCTTTCCGGTTGTGTGATTTGTTTTTTTTCTACGACGTCTGTATGGTGGAGAAAAAAGGAGAAAAAGGGAATAAAACGGTGAAATCGCATAAAACATTAAATAACAAAACAAAATAATTCAAATTTTAAAAATCGATTTTCACATGTCACCTTCCCCCCCCCCCCGGGTCTCCGATTGCTAAATTTCGTAGCTCTGCGACGCGCGGTCGCTGAGCCTATAGTGTGTAAGACAGACACATAGACACACAGACAGACATTGCCTTTTATTATATAGATAAGGAGAAGACATGAAAAATTCACAAAAAAAAGGAAAAATAAATTCGTTGTGGCCAGGGCAGGGGTTAATGTTTGTAGGGGCCCCAGATTTTGTATGGGCACCCCGGTGTGCGTAAAAAAATGAAAAGCTAAATAAATAAAATGTTGTAATGCTATTGGTTTGCAACTTGAAATTCTCGTTACAGACATTCTTAAGCACCCTATTTAGCAATTGTTATAAATGTACGTTGCACAATATTTTATATTACTATATTATATACTGGTTTAAAACATTTGAATATCGTTTAAAATATTTACAATCAAATCAAGAATAATAACATTGAAAAAGTAACCACAGTTTAAAAAGATATGTAAATTTTAAATTTAATTCACGTTCAAATCATGCGAACTAAAATTAAATTCTGTCTGGTTCTAGTCAAGTTCACCCATACGTTGTCGCCCCCCCCCCCCCTGAAAACTTGTTTAGTGAGCCCCCTTCATATTTGATTTTCCTCTCTTTGTGAGTGTTTCATGTCTTCTCTTTCCACAAAAAATAAAATTATCCACACTCAAATGATTCTCCCCCCCCCCTTCCTATGGATGGCCCTGTTCTAGCTGTTTAACATCATATACCTACACACAGGGATGATCCAGCTGTTTAACGTCATATACCTACACACAAGGATGATCTAGCTGTTTAACATCATAACACCTACACACAGGGTGAATTTACAGGTAAGAAGACTAAGTGGTAGTTAAGGATATCCACTTAGAAGGGACCCACACATTTATCAATGTTTTAGTCAATTTGGAATGGTTATCAAGTTGTATTGCATTCTGTAAATAATTCCTTGTCTACATTTTATAATCGCATGTTGCACATGAAATTATGGAATATCAATGTGAAGCCTGAAGAAAAAATATGTATCGTGAAAGCATAAAATAGGTTGACTTTATAGGCCGCCTATGAAGAGATCAATTTACGGCTCCGAAGCACATTGTTACGAACTTGTAAAGTGCTTTGTAACCAATTTTCAGTCTCGCACTTTTGTCTCTTTCGAAGACCAGAAGGAGAAAACATCCGTACAGGTATCCTTTTCCATGACTTGAGTCTTGGATTGCCATATACTTAAGTTCAAAGCAGGGTTGCCATATTTGGTGAATTATCGCCAACTTGGCGACATTTGGAGACTTTCCAAAGCATTGAGAAACACCTCAAAATAACCAATATTCTAAGAGATATGAGAAATTTCCAGAAGTTTCTAAAAAGAGTTTATAAAAGAGACATCACTATCAGTTGGAGAGTAGTTGACAAGATACGAGTTACATTGAGAACTGTGACGTTCGTCAATGTTTTGAGAATAGTAGCCGTTGTTTTATGAAATGACTTTTGTCGATGTTTTGAGAATATTGTAAGTTATTTTGTGAAATTAATGTGGGCGCATACCTACGATTCCAACAATATAAATTCCCTCTGTATAAGATTTCATAGTGGTATGTATGTACAGTTGTTATGGTGTTATCGTATCGACACTTCACAGACATACGCACACTCACAAACAGTGTTCAAGATGTATTTAAGATTTAAATTCTCCATTAAATGGCGCTGCAATCGCTTTTACGCGATCGGGCACTTTGCTATACATAGACCTAGCATGTACCCTCATGGACCTTTCATTGCAAAGTTATTAAGGTGCTTAAAGTGCTTACCGAGGAATCCTGTATATACCTCTAAGGCTTTATTTTTTACCATAAATAAATTTATATATATTTTTTCATGCTAAATGTGAAAAAAGGTATTAAAATTGAAAAAAAATATTGAATTTATTTATTTTTTTTATTAAAAAATGGCACTCTAAAGTTAATTTGAATTTGAATAAAAAAGGCTTTTAAGATATTATTAAGTCTCGAAAATCATGGGATTTCAGAATGAATCTTATAATTTGATAAAGGATTTACGAACGAGTATTGAAGTAAAGAAGAATTTTAAAAAGGCATCTGATAAAAAATGGGTAGGATAAAATGACTTCAATATTTACCGCCAGGAATTCTTAAAGTGTTTTAGTTTGTCATGAAAAGAATTAGCCATCTAACGTTAGTAATTTTTAAATTGGAAAAACTTATTTTGTGTTTTAAGGTGTCTTCATAATATTTTTACTTTCTCTATATACATAGTGTAATGTATAAGAAATATGTATGTAATGTATAAGATTAGTATTTAATGTATACAACGTATAAGAAAAGTATAGTATTGTGACGGGGGTCGGTCGAAAATTCGAATGCGAGTTTTTGAGCATTTCTGAGCTCGAATCGAACGTTAGAGGGGATGTATGTGTGCGTGTGTGTGCGTGTGTATGTGTGTGTGTGTGTGTATGGAAGCGGTATTTCACGAACACGACGTAAGTCGACGTAGAGTCTAGTGCTAGAGTCTAGTGCCTAGCCATTGGGAAAAAAAAGAAAGAAAAAAAAGGTATCTCACGAACGAATAAAGGGATTCTGAAAGAAAAATTGAGACGATTGTTACATTCAGTGAATAATGGAATCGTATTGATTTTAAACGGGTTATAATGTTCGAACACCCAACCCTAAAAATTTTTAATGAATTTTTGAAAAATCATTTAAAAATCAGCGCCTCTAAAAATTTTAAATAATTAATTACTTCTTACGTAATGTATCATTATCAAACGAATGGTACCAACTTTAGAATTTTAACACGAACCATTCTCGAAATATAGCACGTTTTCAAATAAATGTATCGAAAAAGTTACATAAAATTTAAATTAGTAAGTACCTTCAATTGGTTGGCGTTGGCGATACATTAGGCGAAACATCGCCAACTAAGCGATAGTTTGAAAAGGTTAATGAAAATGTTGCCAAGTTGATAAGAAAGAAGCTTTGAAATGGCACCAAAAATTCAATATTTTTTAAGGATTAAATATTTAATATACGGATTCTAGCAATATTTATAATTGCGAAATTAGACTTGCGCGAAATATAAATTAATTTGGTATTTCGAAGTAGTTTTATACGGAATCATACAGAAAAGCGTCAAATGTTAAGGAATAATTCAACGCTATAAATATCGTGCCATTGGTCTTGCTCATTATTGGTTTACTGTGAAATCATTGCATTACATAGTATAAATTTTATAAAGGAAAAACATTATATTTTCAATTGTGTTATACGTATGTATTAGTTATGGCCATGGAGTATAAGATTATGATGATTACTAATTTTTTTAATTTTTTTTAAGCCACCTGTTTTATTTTGACAAGAGGAACTAATTTTTAAATTCATATATTTTCGAATATGTTGCAACAGGATAAATCTAGTAACAGACACAAATTTTGTTTCAGTTTCAGCGTCTTCATTTTGACACATGTTGATCAAACTTCATATTTAATGCAGATAATTTTGATTGGCGAAAACAGAGATTCCTATACTTATAATCTTAAAAAGGAAATTAAACTTAATGAGGTTTTCTTTAAGCAATATCAAAGATTTTAGAATTGGCACATTTTTTAAATCAAAAACAACGCTGTGTATATCTGTAGTATATTTGTCTGTCGTTCTGTTTGTTCCGTTTACAAATCAGCAGTTTTTGAAGTATTTTCCTTTTAACACTTTCCAACATAGTTGAAAAATATTTATGACTTTGTTCATTCTGTCTGTCTTCTGTCCGTTCGCACTTTAACTGCAGTAAAACTGACTTGACCAAAATGAAAATTTAGTATGTTGTTGAGACGGTTTGGGGGACATATGGGAATGTAAATGAATAATATCACTCAATTATTTTTGGATTGAACCCGGGTTAAAAAAGTGAAATACATCGAACCCTATGGGACCTAATTTTTCAAACATTTTTAAAGCGAATTTAAAATTCACAAATTGCTTCGAAAATTTTAGGAAATATTCAAATTATCCCATCATAAAATATATAAAAAAATTTCAGCAACATATGTTCGGTAGTTTTTTAAATATTATAAAAATAATTACATCCATATTACATGAAGAGATCACGTGATCCACTCCGAAATATAATATGGCATCCATCTCTTTTCCCAGTGTAAAAATCGTGATTTTTAAAGTTCCTTTAAATTTATATTTAGTGTTGCATTCGTCCTAAAACAGCTTCATTTGTGCATATTTTCTGTAGATTTATATTCTGTGCCAACGCAATTACAATATTTTTTAGTTTAAATGATCATCAAACTTTGATTATTTCTGTACAACGAAGCCTAATTTTAATGGATGTAGAATGTAAACAAGTGATTATAAGATGAGTTGTATAAGAATTGCTAATTTTTTTTCAAGCAAAATTATTTAGCTCTGGAGTCTGAAATAAAAGTGATATGAATGAAATATGATATGAATGAGCCAAACCCGCCGGCCTTACTTTGCCGGCCGCCCTTATTGCGGCTCTATGTCTTCGGATGAGCCGGACGGTCTGGGCTTTCGACAGAGAGCCAAACAATGTATATTTCGATGCCGTCATTTGAATACAGTTCATTTTTTTTTTCGATGAAGTTTTAAGTTTTCAAATATAATAAATTATTGTAGTACTGTGATAATTTGAAATATATCAGCACTGAATGTATCGCATTTTAGTGATGTTTAAATAAAATTGATTGCAGTTGGAATATGTTTCATAATCAATGCTTTATGCATGATTGATCTTTCTTGTTTCTTTCTAATTTTTTTCTTTTTTCTTTTTTCGAATTTAATGTTATTATTCTTTACTTTATCGTGGAGTCTACATGGTCCACTCTATCTTTTGAGTTTTTAGTTACAGGCAGTTATCGAGATATAAATAAAAACATAAAAATAAAACTTCCTTACAAATAATATTATGCAGACAATTTTTTTTTTTCTGAAACTTTATTCCAAAAAAATGAAATCGTGTCGCATAGCAACGAAAACAAATTATCTTTCTTCTGTAAAGAAATGCTTTAAAAGTCAAAACATTAAGCAGACCGTTTTTTTTTTTCTTCCAATTTGAATAATCAGAAAAGTACTAGATAAACAAGTTTAATAATTTAATTTGATAAATTGTGTTTTGTTTTTCTTCTTTTATTGTTGTTGGAGTGAGATAAAAAAAATGAATACCGGAATTATTGATATTTCCAAGTTACAAAATCATCTATTTTATTCATAGAGGAATCCAAGATCTCGGAAGGGTACGAGGGTCACACTGAAATTTTAGAAACAAGGGCAGACGATATGCACTAGAAAAAAATTATTGGTCGGATATTTAAATTTGAACTCTTTTATGTCTGCAGACGATAATTTGTGACAACAATTACAATTTAGCAATTGAATTACAATAAATTTTGAAAGAAAAGAAAATGGAGTTGACGCGAGAGCATTATCGAGCTATTACAGAGGAAAACTTTTGTCAGCTGTAGTACCAGAAAATGTGTCGGCCATTCGAAAAATGTTAATTGGTGATAATCGCTGTACCTACCAAATGATACAGAAGGAACTTAACATTGGATCCGCAGCTATACATAAAATTATTCATGAAGAACTGCATATGACAAAATTAGTTTGTCGTTGGATCTCCCATTATTTAACAGAACACCAAACAGCGAAGCGTGTCAGAATGAGTAAAAAACCCCTAAAATTACTTAATGATGGTGGACATCGCATTATTTCTAAAATCACAACTGGTGATGAAACGTACATACCGTTTTTTGATGCTTCAACACATCAAGAAAGTAAAGTATGGGTCTCTGAAGATGACCCCAAACAAATATGGTGAAAAGACAACGAGCAATGAAGCAATGAAAAACGTAATGAATGCCATGTTCTTCAGAAGTACAGGGTCTGGTCATAGCCATAAAGCTAGAGGGACAGAAGACAGTTACAGCTAACTGGTACATCACTAAGTGTCTTCCAGAAATTCTTTAGGAAGTAAATGTTAGGGAACTCATGTTTCACCATGACAATGCATCTTCCCATTCAGCAAGAATGACAGTCGAATTTCTTGAACAAAAAACATTAAAGTGATAGAACAGCCACCCTATTTTCCTGATCTTGCTATGTGTGACTTTTGGCTATTTTTTAATCTAAAAATTTTTTTAAGTAGCCGTCGTTTTCATTCCGAAGATGAGATTGATGAGGCTATAAAAGCATATTTTTCATCGATTCCAAGAAATGGATAATTTGAAGCATTTAATCTTTGGAAAATTCGCCTACAAAAGTGCATTGATGTTGGAGGGGAGTACTTTGAACGCTCCTAAGTGTTGGTAAATTTAACTTGTACCACTTAGTCGTATCTCAAAAATTTCAGTGTGACCTTCCTATATGGTGGATTTCATTTTCCAGTACGTAGAAGAATGCAGCTTTACTACGAACGGAGAGGAAGCTATAAACCCTCCCCATCCCCCTATCTATGTCTATAGCTCTATTATTGCTAAGAATATTTAAACTTACATATTGTAGATTGTGCTTGAATGATAGTTGTCACGAGATAAAAAATCTGACTCGAATATGAGTGTGCAGGAAAAGTTATGCATGGCATAACTTTCCCTGCACACTCATATTCGCGTTTTCTTTATTTATTCAATAATTCATTAAATTGATTTTAATTGCACAAAATAAAACCCATAATTATTACTTTCCTTATATACATAGTATATTGTATAAGGAAAGTATTGTGATGGCGTCAAAATTTCGAATTCGAGTTTTCAACAGGAGAGCACGTTTCAAGCATCCCTGATCACGAATCCTATATTTTTGAGGTGATGTGTCTGTGTGTGTGTGTGTGTGTGTGTGCGTGTCAGTGAGTTTATGGAGACAATATGGAGACGAATGGAGCGATTCAAATGAAATTTGGTACAAAAATTACAATCCGTGAATACTGGAAGCCTATTGTTTTTAAACACAATCGAATATGCAGAACCTTCCTAAATTTTCGAGTGAAATTTTGAAAAAATCATCAAAAAATCAAAACCTTTAATTAAGTTAGGAAAATAGACATTTTTTAATGCAGTTTTTCCTTAGAAAACGATTAACATAAACTTTAAAACGCTAGCATGAACCGTTCTCGAGATATTTGTACATTTTTCAAAAAAATTTATCAAAAAATCCTATAAATTAAAAAAAAATATTAACTGTTGAGAAACGTGTTCACTTTTCATACGTAATATCATGCGATAAATTTGTTGACATCATTTTCGTGAATCTAGCTCGTTCCATTCATGAGAAAAGTTACTTTGAGTAATACTTTTGCATTTGAACGCCAATAGTCATTTATCTGCTATAAGAATAACTTATTTCTCGTTTCATAACGCTTGATGAGATTTTGGCAACGAATTTTCGGAATGTTGCCAACTTGGCGACTTTTTAAATGTTGCCAAATTAAGAAAATAATTTACAAAGAAAATATCGCCAAATGGATAAAAAATAACGCTAAATCAATGAAAATGACGACTGATTAACGAAAATTCAATATCTTGGAAAAAATATAAGTATCTACTATAAGAATAACCTATTTTTTTTACTGTAAAAATAGTAAATTAATTGCATTATATAAGGAAAATCATGTGCTGCCCACATCATGTTTTTTTTTTAATTGCGGTGAATTTGCACTTTAAATGAAATTTTAGTTTTCATTAGGTAACTGAGCTTATTTTTAGAGTAACGAAAATACGAAAAAACTAATATATCTCGAAAACTGCAAAACATTTAAGATTTTGATGATTTTTGCGGGCCATTTCGCAAAACAAGGCAGGTTCTTTCCTTCCGAGTCATAATAAAGTCTTATCAGCACCATGGTAACCCACAAGTGACTTATCTGCCAAATTTAGTGAAATTTAATCTATTGGTTTTTCAGTTAAAGTGGAGTGTTTTGCGGAGTTTTGCAAGTTTTGCGAGCCATTTCGCAAAAAAAAAAAAGTTCTTTTACTCCGAATTGTACCAAAATCAAGTCAGCATCAGAGTAATCCACAAGTGCCTAGTTTATAAAATTTCGTGTAATTTGATCAATTAGTTTTTGAGTTAGTGTGGATACAAAGATTTCATAAACACACAGACACACACACACAGACATCACGCTAAAAATAGTTTTTTGTTATTATAGAGGTCCAAAAAGAGCAGATCCGTCGAAAACTCGAGTTGCGATTTTCGACATGATTCCAATACTTTCCCTATACATTACCATGTATTGCAGGGAAAGTAAACAAGAAAGATCAATCATGCTTAAAGCATTGATTATGAAACACTTTCCAACTTCAATGCAATTTTATTTTAAAAAGTCTGAAATGCAATACATTCCTCTGTAATATTTTAAAACTTATCACAACACTACATTAATTTATTATATTTGAAAACTTAAACCTTCATTGAAAAAAATGAACTTCATTCAAATGACGGCATTGAAATATAAATTGCCTGGTTTAAATATCTCTAAAATGCGATACATTCCACGGTAATATTTTTAAAACTATCATAATACTACGATAATTTATTATATTTGAAAACTTCATCGAAAACAACTGAAATTAATTCAAATGACGTCATAGAAAAAATAACACGCCTGGATCTCTCTATAAAAACAGCATTTCATTCAGAACTTTCTCCATTTCATTCATCAGAATACTCTATAATAATTTATTTTATTTAAAAATTAAGACCATGGAGCTACAAGTAATTAAACTCTATGCTTAAAACTTCATCGAAAAAAATCGTCCTTCTCTTTATAAAATCAATTAATATTTCATTCATATCAGCCATGCAGACTCCATGGGCTAAATTATTTTGTGTTAATGAAATACAGCAATTCTAATACAACTCATTCTACATATTTTGCTGTTTACATTTTACGTAAGTGAAAAATAGGCTTCGTTGTAGAAATAATCAAATTTGGATAATCATTTAAACTCAAATATATCGTATTTGCATTGTTTCAGTATGTAGATGTACAGAATTTAAGCAAAAATAAAGTAGTTTTAGGACGGATACAACACTCAATATGAATTAAAAGGAACTTAAAAAATCACGATTTTGAAACAAGATGGATGCCATATATCATTTTGAAGTGGGTCATGTGATCTTTTCATATTATGGTCACGTGATCGTTTCATATAAAAGATGTAATTATTATTTTAATTTTTATTTAAAAAACTACTGAATATATTTCGCTGAATTTTTTTTTTATATATTTTATGAAACAATTTGAATATTACCTATCATTTTCGAAGCAATTTGTGAATTTTAAATCCGCTTAAAAAATGTTTGAAAAATTAGTCCCATAGGGCTCAATGTATTTCATTTTTTCAACCCGGGATCAATCCAAAACTAATTGGATGATATTATTCATTTATATTCTCATACGTCCTACAGACCGTCTGAACAACATACTAAAATTTCATTTTGATTAAGTCATTTTTACGGCAGTTATCGTGCTAACGGACAGACAGACAAACAGACAGAATGAACAAAGTCATAAACACTTTTGAACTTTGTTGTAAAGTGTTAAAAAGTGGTACAGGAATATTTTTACTGCAATTTCAATGTCTTCATTTTGGCATATGTTAACCAAACTATATTTTTATACTGATTCACAGATAGGACAAGCTAAATTTACCGAGATATATCAGTTCACACTTGCAGCAGTTTTTGCCGAGAAATTGGGGGGGGGGGGGGGGTTATACACAAATTGAATTGCTAGACACACACATGCCAATTTTTCAACAAACCACTGAAAATGAATTCAATCTTCTAAGCAAATTATTAGGTGTTAAAAGACTGTTTAGAGCACACCAATAAACCCCAAAGATATGTAATTAAGAAAAAAAATTCAGAAATGTTTAATTTTTATTATATAGGGGCCCCTCATCGCTAGACCGAACTGATGGATTCGCAGAAATAGGGAAAGTAATTTAAGTCATAAAATTCGATGTTTCATATTTCGATAATTTTTGCTCATAAAAGAATAAAACTTTTTTAGTTTCACATGCAATGTATGAAGAAATTTTTAGTAGTTGGATAATTTTAGAATGAAGGACAGCATAAAAAATAAGGTTTTGCACTTTTCAAATAAATACGTTTTTCGATTTAAAACTGCTATAAGATAAATTGTTACCTTATTTGTAGCATTTTTGTAATTAATTGGAAATATATGTCTAAGACTAACGGTTGAGGAAATAAAGGTAGTGCAAGAATTTTCCGGTACGCCCTGTATAGCGAGTTCATAGAGGATTATATACTTTCAACGAAATTTGTTTGACTCTATTTATGATTTAGAATTATTATGCTATTAGAATTTGCACATATATTAAATATTAAACCATGAACAACGTTGGGGGAGGGGGGGGGGTACATTTAATAGTCTATATAAATGTGAATAAAATTTAAATGTTATCTATATGTTCGGCATACAAATTCGTAGTGGGCGAATTGCTTTCAAATTTGGTACTGTTGTTCTCCACAATACTGTGCGTAATCCTATCCGAGTTGCGATTTTCTAAGCCTGTAGGCGTTGTCGAGATATTAACAATAATAATAATAATAATAAATCAAACCTTCCTTAAAAATAATATTCAGCAGACGATTATTTTTCTGAAACTTTGATGAAAGTTATAACCGGTTGCTCAGTAACGAAATTTAATTGTTTTCAATGTGTAATAAAAAAATTCAAATGTGTCTATGCAGCAAACGATTTTAATTCAATTTATTCTATTTAGATAATAAAGAAATTGGTATAAATATAAATATAATAAATGAACGGTATTCATATTATTTAATAAATGAACGGTATTCATATTATTGAATAAATGAACAACTTTTGAATTTGGCGAATACCTTTGTAGCTCTCTCTACCGACTGAGCTACAAGGGTACCTAAGGGAACCTTATATTTTCCTTCCAGAAAATTGAAGCCTGTTGACCAATTGTGAACGAACCTCGTATATTTTCTATAAAATCCCATCAAATTTATATTATTTTATCGAATGATTCGAAGTACGTAGGTTATTTCACCATCCAACTTTGGTCCGTGAATGGCGACATTTTTCACATTCCAAAATTGACCGCGAACCGCAAAAAACGCTCTTCTCCCTCCTGTTACACATTTCGAAACAGATTCTTGTACTTTCGGTGTAAAACAGAATATAGAACAAACGCGGTTCTTGGTATGAAGGTAAACTATAAGAATTAAAGTAGAAAAATTGAAGAGACATGGCAAAGCATCTAATACAAACAAAGAAGTAATTCATCTGATTAGTAAATAAAAACTCAAGAGAATGCAAGTCATCAAAATGAAAAACTGGAAACAATATGTATGAATATGTTATATATATATATATATATATATATATATATATATATATATATATGTGTGTGTGTGTGTGTGTGTGTGTGTGTTCTCTTCTCTTATCGGCATTATGGCCGTGAATTTGCTTCTATGGTGATGTTAATATTACTTGAATTTTTTATTATTACATATTTCTAATATATATATATATATATATATATATATATATATATATATATATATATATATATATATATATATATATATATATATATATATATATATATATATATATATAATATAAGATAGAAAGTGGAAATTATTAAAGATATTGAAGTGTTATAGCATTTATGCGCAAAGCAGCTACGAAATAAATATAAAAAGTATAAATAGCATGTAAATATATATATGTATATATATATATATATATATATATAATATCCAAACAGATACATCAAGTCAAAAAAGCAAGAAAAGAAGTTCGAAAATGAAAAGTATCACAAACTGGTCGGGGGGAGTTGTGACCCCCACTCTCCAGTTACAAAAGATTTTCACAGGGTTGTAACCTGCTTCTAAAACATCGAGTTTATACTTTTGCGGATTATATATATATATATATATATATATACTGCTTGTCCAGTCTCTAGCTTAGACTCACTGGACGGGTTTGGGAGTATTTCCGTGAACGTTCGTACTGCCTCCCTGGTAGAATTTCGACCTGTTCATTCCGGTGCTTCTAGATTAAGCTGTTGAGGTTGATCGTGTATACACGTGGTAGAAGAAGGGTTCATGCCGCATGGTAATACAATTTTCTTAATGTATCCTTTTTTCATTTTTTCATTTTTTGATGCCTGTAGTCTGAGTTTAAGCATTTATAGTAATGTGCTATTGCTTGATCTGAAACAGGCGTTTGTTTGGGTTAATTAGAATAAAATACTCAGACCTGAAGATGAATTTTGTTCTGATTAATCATCGAATTTGGGAGGGTTCTGGTCTTTTCTCTTGTCGGCATTGTGGCCGTGAGTTTGCTTCTATGGTGGTGTTGATATTGCTTAAATTGTGTTTTTATTTTTATTTTTTTATTTTATTTTTACATAATTCTTGTTGTTACATTTCAAATATATATATATATATATGTACACATACTAGCCGCCTATGGCGACCAGCCTTTGTCTGGTACACTTACCAGAAAATGTGCAAATATCGATTTTCTACCAAAGTTATGGGCCGGCCCTTGGTGCCTAACGAGATGCTGCTTGTTTAAAAACTATCTCTCAGCGTGATAATGGAAGTGGTTGGGCCCTGCAGGTCAACCGGGTGGTTGTTAGTGTGAGAATCGAGAGCTTTACCAGACGATGGTTGGTCGGCGTAGTTAGGCGAAATGGGGCAAGTCAAATAAAAAAACACACCAAAAACTTTGATGAACATAAAAACATAATTGAGCAAGAAATAAAATATGAAAAAGAAAAATGCAATTAAACATTTATATCATGTGTTTAAATCTTGTAATTGTGATCACATGTCTTGAAGTGTAAAAATAAAGAAAATACTATTTGTACTCATTTCCACATCTACCCTTTTTGATGTGGCGTACATGGATGCGTTATCCCCTTTTGTTACACACCGCTAAATGAGGCGAGTTCCGGTATAGGAATATTTCCTCATTCAGAGGGTTTTTCCCCAAAAAATTACATAGTTCTTTGCAGCCAAAATTTATAAATTATATCAAGTATAATATGGGACTTTTCGGCATAATATTTGTGGAAATGGCTAAATTAAAATTAGAAAGCATGTAAAAAATGTATGTACAGTAAGAGAAGAGTAACTTCTGTGAAATATCAAATAAATTATGTTAAAAATCATTTATGTTAAGTATCATTTATGTTATCATTTAATACCCAGTTATTAATATTAATATTGAAAAGCTTCTGGATACACAATATTAACTGTTCTACATTTTGAGCTAAGATATGAAGATTACCCTTACTTCCAACCCGTGAACATGCAACGTAATTAAATCAATTCTAATATCAAAAAACGTTACTGTAAAGAATCGTTACTGTAAGAAGGATCGTTACTGTAAGAAGAATCGTTACTGTAAGAAGAATCGTTACTGTAAGAAGGATCGTTACTGTAAGAAGAATCGTTACTGTAAGAAGAATCGTTACTGTAAGAAGAATCATTACTGTAAGAAGGATCGTTACTGTAAGAAGAATCGTTACTGTAAGAAGAATCGTGTAAGAAGAATCGTTACTGTAAGAAGGATCGTTACTGTAAGAAAGATCGTTACTGTAAGAAGGATCGTTACTGTTAAAGAAACGTTACCGAAAAAATAATTAAAAAACTGTTTAAAAACGAAAATACAAACTATAGTTGCCAATTGCCAACAGCAAAATCAAACATTTCCTAAACTCATATCGTTTTGAGTATTGAGTATTTTATTTTTGACGAAAATATTTAAATATACGAAAATAAATTATATTTAAATATACGATAATAAATAAACATTATAATTAAATCAATTCTGTCTGTCTTTATCTTAATATATAAGAATATCAAAAAACGTTACTGTACAAAATCTCCAATTAACACGGTGAATGAATCACGACAAAAGAATCATATCCAGGGTTTGTTTACAATCTCTCTCCGCTCTGGTAGGGCAATTATCTGCGAGGATGAACTTGGAGAAAAAAATGAAAGCTACTTCAATTGCTTCAAATAGCATCACAAATCAAAAAGAAGCTTTTTAGAGAATATTATTGAGGCAGTTTCTAATCGATTCAATTTGCGAGAACTTTAGTTATATTTTCGGCTGATAGATGGCGGCAAATGTAAAACGTTTCCGTTTTGATTCTTCCATGGATTCAAGCTCGAGTTTGAGGAGTGGATTGTCCCGGAAGCGTCCCCGAGTGCATCGCCCCGAAGGCGTTCCCCGTCAAATATACACTCTGTTTTATTATAAGCAGAGATAGAGATACACACACATATATACATATAATATTATATATATATATATATATTATATATGTAATATAATATATATATATATATATATATATATATATATATATATATAATATTAAATTGAATAATTTTTATTTTACTTGTATTATATATACCTGATATATATATATATATATATATATATATATATAATACACATATCCAATGATAGAATAGAGAGAAGTTGCAACTCAAAAATCCTAACTTTAAAAAATGTCTACATAATAAAATAGAGAATCATCAATCAAATGGAAAAAAATGCAAATTGCTAGTCATCAAGCTAAAGATAATCAACAAATATCAATGGAATGGAATCTATAATTGAAAAACAAATGAAATCCAAGCATTAAAGCTACACACGTGGATAAGCGCTAGGCCTAAATAAATTAATTGTTCATTTTGAAAAAATTATTCGTCAGGTCCAAGTATTTAATCAAAATAAACACAAAATGTGTGTTTCTGATTTTAGAGATAGATAATATCTATAAACTCTAAAAACTTGGACTACACACATAAAGATAGAAAAAATACTATTGAAAACAAAAATACCTGGAAAAAAAAAACTGCAAGTGTGCTAACCATTGGAGCCCAAAATGAAGAGACCAGTGTTGCCAATCGCAAAGTTTAAAAGTAGAGATCCGCTGCTGCCAATCGTGTGAAACAAATAACAGTAATGCGAAAAGACAATAAAAGATGATATTCTACAGTAAGAGCTACAAAATAATATACGTATATTATTTTATTTAACATGATTGATAGCCCGAATTTCTTTTTTTTTTTTTTTAAGGATCTTTCAAAACACAATTTGAAAATTTGTAGGCTTCGAATGTTTAGCAACGTTTATAATTAAACGGGTTCCAACTGATTGCGATAATCGTAACAAATTTTATTTGGCTTTATTCCTTAGTTCTTGAAATATATTCTTAATTCCTGAGGTATGTTCTTAGTTTTCGTGTCCACACAAGCACAAGCACGCACATGCAAGCACACACGTTTCAATGCGCACACACGCACATATACGCTCGCTTACACGCTCACAAGAGCACAAATACGCACACGTGCACATACGCACACGTGCACATACGCACACGTATACATACATACGCGCGCACATGCATGCACAGACATTCACGTATATATATATATATATACACGCTCATCCATACACACACATATACGCTAACACGAACACACACACACACACAGTGGCGGATTTTGGCCTCTTGTTTGGGGGGGGGGGGGGGGGCGATTTTGTAGATCGAAATGTTCTCGGAGATTTGTTCACTTAGGATTTTCTTAACGGCTTCCTATATACGGATATTTGAGATTTTTGAAATAACTAGAGCGAATTCGGAAGTTTACAGTAAGTTCTTTGCCGCTTTTAAAATACGGTCTATCATTTTTTAAGACCAAAGCAAAACAATGAAGATTGGAAGAAAAAAAATTACGTGACTATATAAGGAAACAAACTTATTGTTGAAGTCGAAACAGGAAACTAAATTATATTCTGCATTAAGTTTACACAAAAGTATACACAAGTAAGAGATTTCCATGTGAGAAGATTAATACTGAATATTTACTAAATAAACACACATTTATATTCTATTCACTAAATATGGTTATCATACGATACAATACAAATAAATTTTATTTTTCTTAGATTGTGGTAGAAAAGGAGGATGAACATGAGTAAATGCAGTTAATATAGGTATTAATAAGCACTGAACATTGATTTACATTTTTCCATTTTTTTTCCATTTTTAGTTGCACAGGAATCAATAAATTTTTACGCGAAAAACATCACGTATAAACATCACGCAAAAACATTATGCAAAAACATCAAAAGAAAAGACCAATGGTTTGATCGAGTTTACTACCTCTGGCAAAAATTATGGAATCTCTTCCATGTTATTTCAATGGGATACGAAGTTCAATGCTCTACAATTTTTGATGCCCCAAAAAACCCTTTTTGAGCGAAATTGAAGAACTTTAAAAACTTAACAAAATAAAAAATGTTTTAAAAATTTTGCACTTTTCATTATTTAATAATTCACAACCAAAAAATGGGAAAAGAGCTGTAGGCTGAAAGAAAAAACTCGTAAAAGCTAATTTAGAATAATAAATTTAATCATATAAATATGAGGAGCTATATCTTAATGATTTTCCATGATCAAATTTATTATTCCAAATTAGTTTTTACGAGCTTTTTCTTTCAATCTCTAGCTTTTTTCCCATTTTTTGATCGTGAATTATTAAATAATGAAAAGTGCAAAATTTTTCAAATATTTTTTGTTTTGTTAAGCATTTAAAGTTCTTCAATTTCGCTCAAAAAGGGTTTTTCAGGGTATCCGTGCATCAAAAGTTGTAGGGTATTGAACGTCGTATCCCATTGAAATAACATGGAAGTGATTCCATAATTTTTGCCAGAAGTAGTACCTATAACACTATTCAAATGTAATTGCCAATTCAGCTTATTGTCGATCATTATCCTTAACAGCCTTACGGAGTCCATCGCAAAAACCCTGGCACCTCCCAGGAAAAATCATCATTATAATATCAACTCAAGTCTTCTTGCTTTTTCTTTAGCAAATCGATCTAAAATTGTTACTGGTGAAATTGCGATATCATAATGCACATGCAACAAAGCCAATCCCACTAGCCGATCTTCTCTAATTGTGTTTCGAAGCCGTCTTCAATCGTTTTAGTGCTGAGAAGCTAAGCTCGGCGGTTGCTACAGTAATTGGTAATGCTACAGTAATGGGTAATGCTACAGTAATGGGTAATGCCACAAGAAATTTCAGTAACACGTAGATCACATGGTACACTGCAGGATCACAGTTCTGTAGTCCTTCAAAAGCAGACTTGGGTACTTTGCCCGTATCGGTATTTTCTCGCATTCATTTGGTTCTCCAGTCAATCACCTCAACTTGAAGTGTACTGTTCATTTCTTCCACTCCCAGTTCGGCTATTCTGTGATACTTCTTGCTTAGCTCTGTTCAAGATGTGAGGAGTGACTGACTCTTCGTCCGTGTTGATTTTTGCTAAAAGAGACGATGGTACTAAATCTTGTAAATATAAGACATCCAGGCGCAGACTTTTGACTTTCATTATGGAGGCGCGATTTCGTGGATAAACTGAGGGAGGGAGAGCAAGCCCAAAGTATCTCCCTAATGATATATATATATTTTTTAATTTTATAATTTATTTGATAAAACGTAGACGTTCGTCAGACGTTTGGGGGGGGGGGCGATCGCCTCGATCGCCCCTCCTGAAATCCGCCACTGACACACGGACACACACACGTACACACACCACATACACTCACACGTACACACGCTCACACGTACACACGCTCACACACACCACACACGCTCACACACCACACACGTCACACAGACCCACTCCCATACACACACGAACTAAAAATGTTTGATTCGTGTTCAGAGACTCTTATAACGTGTAAAACCACCCAAAACTAAAAATCAAATTTTCAAATCTATTGCAATACTATGACTATAAATTATACAATGTATGTAGGAAAAGTTAAAATTTGCCCTCGGCTATGGAAGATTGCACGGAAAGTGCTAAGAACATTTTCAGAAAAATCCCGACTGAAATCATGTTTCACATGAGAGAGTCTCTGTAGGATCCTCCATAATACTCGAAAATCTGATCCGTGCAGTAAGTAGTTCTTTATCCATGCCTAATTGTGAGCCATCGCTCGTTTCTGATCACGCAATAGCCTTCTTATCTTTTTCATGTCCTTCGTGCAAGTGTAACCTCAATTCTCATGCTCTGAAAACGGCTGTCGCGAAACACTACCCTAAAGAAAGGCAAGTTAGCCTACTCGCAATTCCTGCCATACATAATTCCGCCGAAATTTGTGGCTGTCCTTGGAAAAGTTTTTCCTTTTCTTATTGTCCCCCGCTGCACATGATTTTCGAAGTTATAAAGCGGTCATTAAAAGCTCATCATAGGTCATTGATGCCAGCCAAATTGCTTAAATTCGCCTCTCCGCTAAGTGACGTATGCATTTGTGCAGTATACATGTACTTGCGGCTTATCTATACAATAAAATAATCGAATCGTTCGTTTTGGAATAATGGTTCCCAAAATGTAGTACGCGGACCCCTGGAGTTCCTCAGTTATGTCCTAGGACAGTGATGCCCAACCTCTGGGTCATCAAGACCCACTTTTGATTTGACTGCTATCTGTAGTTAACATAACATATCATCAGGGAGGATTACCTCTTCCCCCAATATTGTCTCAACCTCTTCTCCCAAACTGAAAAATTTCAAGAAAATCTCAGATCAAATTGTAAATTTTCGGTTTTAGTTAGTTTAGACGAAAATATCTCCGGAACACCTAATAAATGTCTATTCAAAATACGACACTGATATATCATAATTTAAAGAGAGCGAGCGAGCGTATTGTTTCTGTGACTTTCAAATGTTGCACAAATAAAGTGCGTGAAGTTTCACAAAAAACAATGCTGCTTTAAATAGCACCACTATTTTAATGAAATAAATTCATTTAATTTGATACGCCCTTAGATTTAATAACCATTATGTGATCTGCA